>CM033341.1:45504418-46104418 GCA_019395295.1 Osmanthus fragrans | reverse complement strand
TTGAGTTTATCTTGGTGGATCATTGTTTTAGCCCAGTTCTTGTATATTTTGTGGAGCCCAAAATGTAAGTCCACTTGGAGTGGGTTTACATGGGAGGCTTTCACTGGGCTTTGGGAGTTTGTGAAATTGTCTATGGCTTCTGCTGTGATTCTGTGCTTGGAAACGTGGTACTTTCAGGTACTAGTGTTGGTTGCAGGACTTCTCGAGAATCCTGAGGTTGCCTTGGATGCACTTTCAACATGGTAAATATGCTTTACAATCTATTTTATTCGAAAAATATATATGTTAACTTTTATTCTTATAAAGATTTTTACTTTGTGCAGCATGTCAATTAATGGCTTGTTATTCATGGTTTCAGTAGGGTTTAATGCTGCTGCTAGGTAAGTTAATTTGCATCAAATTTGTATTGATAGCACGTTCGGGAAGGTGGATTAGTTTATAGCATCGAAGAAGAAAAAGAAGCTGAAGTACTATATTTTCTATTGTTGAGCATGGTCTAACGCCATGTACTTTGAAATAGTGTCCGAGTTAGCAATGAGCTCGGAGCAGGGAACCCCAAGTCGGCAGCTTTCTCGGTTGTCGTGGTGAATATTGTTTCTTTCATTGTTTCCGTGGTGGTTGCAGCCATCGTGTTATGGCAACGACATAATATTAGCTACATATTCACGGAAGGCATCACGGTTTCCAATGCGGTCTCTGAACTTTGTCCACTCTTAGCAGTCACTCTCATTCTCAATGGCATTCAACCAGTCTTGTCCGGTAATAATTAATTTCGTCCGAACAAAAACTTACGTACTAAACTCACAATGTGATCTCTTATATGTAAAAGTAGCATACTAACTCGTTATTAATTTTTTTTAACCAATATTTTCTCCTTAGTATGACATTGTGATTAATTGAAGGGGTGGCTGTTGGTTGTGGATGGCAAGCATTTGTTGCCTATGTCAATGTTGGGTGTTACTACATTGTGGGAGTTCCAGTTGGTTGTCTTCTGGGTTTCAAATTTGACTTTGGAATTAAGGTACGAGTAATTAGCTTTTTTTTACTTGTGGGTATGATGCATATTGGACATGATTGATATATTTGCCCGACATTATTGAAGAAAAAGAAATTAAATAAATTGTTTGCTATTGCTTCCAATCAAGAATCAAACATGTTGATGATGATATGAGCTAGTATTGAATAGATATTCATGCTTGTAGGGAATATGGTCCGGAATGATTGGAGGAACAATGATGCAAACCATCATTTTGCTTTGGGCGACATTTCGAACCGATTGGAACAAAGAGGTAAATTCTCAAATATCATTCTAAATTTATTACATTTAATAAAATTATTTCGATGTAGTAAATAACTAATGAAATTTCAGGTGGAGAAAGCAAAGGAACGTCTTGACAAGTGGAAAGATACAAAAGAGCCACTTCTTAAGAATTGAGAGTGGTTGACATGCCAGAAATGTGTTAGACTTATATCATCTTAAGTGTACGATTCGTTTCAAATAATAAAGTGGATTTTAAGTCCAAGTATCGTTCCCACGTAGATTTAATAGTTTGACTTTACCTAATTCGACATTAACCGAAACAAGAAATGTGTTTTGTGTTTTGTACTAAATTGTAACTAAACTAAATAACTTAATTATGCAATTGTGAATGAAGGTATCGAGTTGGATGCAAATTGTACTAAGTGCAACGATATGACTAAATGCAAAGTAATGTATGATGAAAAATTGAAATAACAATTAAATGAAAAATGCACTAGGTTCACGAATCCCCATAATGGTTTATTTCAACCGTAGTTCTACAAATTGACAACATGCTTGATTTGTGACGAATCAAGTTCCTATTCTATTCAAAACTCTCTCTCGATTAAGTTTGAACATATTTTCATATACGATCAGACTATATCTCTCTGACAGGAATAAATATACAAAAATGCATTGAATTTTTTTGTAAACACTTAGAGATTCACGTAGGGAATAGCGGTATATCTTTATCCCCTATCGGACCATACGATAATTTATACCCTGTCGAATCTATCTCTCATCTTTCAAATGGATGAAATAAACCACCACAATCACATAACCATATGCATACTAATTATGGTTAACAATCAATGTATATAAATCATTCATCAATTTAAAAATGCGTTTTAATTTCAATAATGTAAAATTAGGAATTAAAATATCACATCACAATGTTCATCGTTCACCTAGCATAATAGAATCTAGCCTAGCATGGAAAAACTAAAAAAAAAAAAAAAAAATGTAGGAAAAGACATCACCCTATCAATCCTCGAAATAAATCTTCAATGTTGAGTTAAGCTTCTTGTTTTCCCTTCTTTCTTGCTCTCCAAAATGTTAATTGTATGTAAGAATGCATAACCTCCCTTACTGGACGAGATTAGGGTTTTTAAAGAATCTAAGATACGTTTCCATAAGTGTTTGAGCGGAAAAGGAAACTGAAAAAATTCGCGCCCAGATTTAACCATGCGACAGCATGGTTGTTACCCATGTGATCGAATGGAACAACAGTGTTGGCCTCTTGATTTTCCTGCCATGGCCTAGGTGACCGTATGGAGTTCTACCTTGCGGTTGCACGGTAGAAATCAACTCCCATTTGTTCTATTTTGGTCCCCGAACTTTGTTTCCTCCAATCTTGGCCTCATTTCTTCTTTCTCCTTCTTCTAGCATTCCATGATCTTGACACTTTGTTACTTAGTTCATTTCTATGCTTGATTCGACCTTCGGACACTTTTTGGATAATTGCAATTTGGTCCCTGAACTTTCATTTTCTTCTGTTTTGATCATTTTTCGCTCGTTTTCGCATACTTTTCGTTTCATCCATCAATGTAACCCTACAAACACAAATTATACCAAATTAAGCCATATTTCAACATATACATTCACTGTTGCCTAAATAAATGCACAAAATGCACTTATCAGTGGTTAAGAAAATTATTTTCACTCATTTATTTTGGATTTTCTTTGCCCAATTTTGAACCACTAAAATATTGATTCGTGAGATGTTTGAAGTGTTCTTTATATATAGATTTGAGAATCATTCGTCTTGTTATTTTGGCTTTTCCTTACCCAATATTTGATCAACTAAAATATTGAATTGTGAGATCTTCAATGTGTTCTCGTAAGTTCTTGACAGAATTGCTCAACAAATTAACAATTCGAGCGTCTAGGTGTAGTCTTTGGTCTCGACTCTCGACTCTTTCTCCAATTGCTTTCCCCAAGTGCTGAACACGTCGACTCAACAGAACTTTGAGATCCAAATTAATTTGAAATAATAATTTAATTTTAATAGGGTTTAATTATTTAAACCTTTGGAACAGTAGCCATGTGGCACGTGATAGTTTTTTAATTTATTTTCGTGAGTACAGAACTGACGGTGACAATTAAATTATATTTTTATAACATGGAAAAAGATTTGAAAAATCTGTTATGTGAACAGCCTTTAAGATTGGACATTATACAAGGTGAGACAAGTACAACCGGTCACTGATGGAATACATGGCTGTAGTAATAAGGGTACGTTTATGTACACTTTTGTTTATCAAATAATAAAATATTGATTTTGAAACATACAATAATTTAAAAACAAGGTTTACCAAATACTTAATCGATTCTTCCTTAACACAACAAAAGCTGATTATCTTAAAATCATGAGACTAACAAATCAAGTCTAATTGAGTTAATGTTATCCCGTGCCTTAACTTTTATTAATGAAAGAAATTAAACACTAAACATGGTCACTAACCTAAGCCCTATATATAAAGTACTAGTCGGAGTTGAACGTGCATTGCATGTTTTTTTGAAATACTTTATATGTGCTATAAACGTAATATTTCATCCGTCTCATTTATATAACCTGATTTTGTTTTTCACACAGATTAAGAAATGTTATTTAATATTATTAAAAAAAAAAAATTTGCCAAAAAATTTTCTGGTTTACCCTTATTTAAATTTGTACAATTTCAAGATTAAGTGAAAAAAAAAAATTGGTTATAAATAGACAAACTAAATAAGAATATATTAGTAAACAAACAAACAAACAAAAACACAATTTATTTTCACTAAAGAAATATGACTATATAATTGGGATAAGAAAATAAGAAAATGTGGTCTATATAAATAGGACGGAGAGAGTATTTGATATCAATTTGTTAGAGGATTTGATGAGTTTCAAACGAACTAAAGAAAATCAATTATGATAGAAATTTAAGAAGATAAAATTGTACTCTGAAAACTCAACTTTTATGATTTAATTTTTTTGTGATGATGAAATTATACAAATAAGCAATATTTTTATATTACATTTGGTACATAAGAACTAATTGCTAATACACAAATTTAAACACCTCTTAAAATTTCTAGAGACATGAATAAAAATAAATTTATCTATAATAACTTTATATTCACGAAGATCAAGATTCATTGAATTTAGATTAATGTTAATGTTAATTAATTGAGAATTACTAACATGAAATTCATACATGACAAGGATTTTGTAGTATTTATTACATATTGAAAAACGAAGAGTAATCTATTATTGAAATAATTAAATTGTAGTAGGATTAAAATCGTCAAAAAAATGATTCTCATTTAATATATTATTATTATTATATAGGCATTTATATTTTTTCATGGATTATTGTATTGTGGTAGAACCAAATTCCATATATTGACCGTGAAAGATTCATAGTACTATATAAAAAATATAACAATCCTTTCCGTGAATGTAAAATGTAATTTATCATGTATCAACAATCTCAACTTCCAAGTGAAAAAACAAGAAAAAACTTAAGAGGCAGACAGAGACTTCAAATGATCATTGGTGGGAGACTTCTAATTATTCCCTCTCTTCCATGAATCAGTCGCTTCCAAGATTTCAGTTGACAAGTAATTTTCTTGCAGAAACCAGTTTTAGCAGAAACTAATGTTAATCTAATGCTCTTTCTCAGTGTCTTAAATCTTTTACCAATCTTGATCTTCAACTTGAACATTTTCACTCTCAGCCATGAAGGTCTTGACCTCCTAATTTCTGCTTTCTGCAAAGCCTTGTAAATCAAGAATTGTGCCCTTTGATGCTTTTTCTCTTCCGGGTCAAACATTTCCATCTTCGAGTAACCATATGATCTGTTCAAAAAGGCCATCTGATGATTAATTTTGAGGCTTCTTGACTCGATAGAGAAGGTATTTTTCTGGCAAGTGAGCTTGTCTTTTTTGACAGATAACTCTCAAAGACGGAATTTTTTTACTAAGGGCTTTCTTGTGACAAGCAGACTTGTCGAAAACACACACACACACACACACACACACACACTCTATCTGTTATGTGAGAGAGATAGAAGAGAGACAGAGATGAGTTGATTCGAGATTTGTTGAATTTGATGAAGTATTTATAGGCCCTGTTTGATTCCCATTTTCATTTTCATTCTTCTACTCATTTCCAATCACACATTCTTCAATAAAATAATATTTTCTATCACATCAATAACTTTTCCTTCTTTTTCAACCACACATTTCTCATCATATCATTATTTCAAAATTCATTTTTCCCAAATAATCTCTATCAAACACACTCATAGTGAAACATATTGAAGAGTTGCAATTGGGGTCATGTTATGTTGAAACAGTAATGTGCTTGTTAGTAATAATGGGACTGAAAATTGAAAAACTGAGCTGGCCTGAAATGCATTAGAGAAAATTCATATGTACAGAATTCTTGCCTATAGAATCCTTACAGAATACTAATATGGAGGTGGGCCCCACGTGAATTAAATATTATCCAAAAAAACTGGGCCCCACCTGCTTGTGTCTCTTCTGTAAATGTTTTGTAGCCTTTTTTTTTTCCTATAAGCCTAGCAACACTCTATGCATTATATGCTGCAAAAAAATTTCTTTTATTTAATTGTCAAACACATATATGACTAGGATTTGATGGAGACTGCAGATATTAAATGAGACACACCCAGGACGGTTGAAGCTTAGAAAAAAAAAGTGTGATTGAAAAGAATATATATGAAATGGAAGACAAAGAAAATGGATGAAAAGTAAAGATCACTGGCCTGTTGATTCTGTGAATGTTCGAAAATATGAATTCTGCATTACGTTAATTCATGAAGGGTGTGAATAATCGATGCAACATTGAAGAACTCTCAATAGAATTCTTTTAACAAAAAATCCGAGAACCTGAAATTTATGTTAATTTAAACCACACAAGATAACACCTCTACTTTTATTAATAATGAAATGCCCCACATCTTTACTAAATAGGAAAGAAATAAAATTAAGATATTTTTTTCAATAACTTATAACTTGAAATTAACATATAAAAGGATCATTATTCATAATACTTGTACAACTTGACCAAATTATAATTGGAAAATCCACCGGCTGTGCAGTGACTTGTGAATTATTTTGTATTTATTAAATTAGTTTCACTTGTGGTTTATGATGTGTGGGAAACCCCAAGTCACAAGGAGGAAAAATGATTCTTTATATACATATTACATAATTAATTAAATACTGACTTATAAGTCAGACCAATAATTCCTTGAGCTAGTATGGAAATGAATAAACATAGAAGAAACTTTAAAATTATAATTATTTTTGTAATAAGTGGTCAAAGAGCCATAGGTCTCTCGGACGGTTGGTGCCAAGATTTTAAAATGCGTAATGCATGACAATGAATTTCCATCTTGTATTAAGCATTACAAAAATATACGTGTATATGCGAAGCAGATACGTAATTATGCGTTTTCTATTTTTTAATAATATTTTAAATATTCTAAACTAATAAATAAATAAAATAATATATTCTTTAAACTTTATACATATTCTTCAAATTTTCATTAAAAAAAAAAAGAGTTGCTCAAAATCATATATACTATAATTACTTGAACTTTATACATATTTTTCAAAATTTTAACAAAAGCATCATACTAGAGAAAGTTTGAAGAATAGGAGGTTCAGGCTCGATGTATATACTCTGCAATTCTACTAAAAAAATTGTTTTGATTTTTTTATTTTTTTTAAACGTCAAGATCCTACAAATTGCTGTATATAATTAATGGGCTTAGGTGATTAGGGTTAATAGGATGTTTGTTGAGCTCAATTTGCTTTTTTTAAGTTATAAAAATGGGTTGAACTTCGATAAGCTAATTTTAACACAATTTTTAACAAAAATGCGTACGCATTTTGACGTTTAAGCGTGCATATATAGTCAACGAAATGAGTTGACTACATTATCATGCACATACCACATATGCGAGACATTTCGAAAATGGATCGAGCATATGCAAGTATATGTGAAGCATATGCGCGCATTTTGGAACACTGATTGATACCACAATTTTTCAAAAGTTAACGGCCATATATAGAACTGCCGGTAGAATTGTATATTTTCCTGTGATTGAAGAGTTGGATTAGAAACGGCAATGGATTTTGGTTTCTTGATAGTGATGTAAGGTTAGATACAATTATTATTGTTATGACTTGGTCATGCATCATGCTTGGTTAAAATTTACTATTTTTAATCTCTTGACCTTCATAATCTAATCTCGTCATTCATTTGTTTCTACATGCATATACAATGTAGACAATCATTAAAGAATGCATTTGGTTGCCTCGAGAGTCAGACGTCGGATTATGCATAATGAAAATAGAGGAAATTATGTGGAAATTTAGAGAGAATTTTCTAATGTTCACGTTTTAAATTTTTTTTTGCCAATTCTCACAAAAAAAACACAATTTTCTCTTCAAATGTATTATTGAATTTGATCTACTTCATTTAGACGTCTTAAGACTTCATCATCGATATATACAATAAATTTTATACTGTTAAAAATCTCGTCAACTCTGTTTAGTTGATATTTTAATAAAAGACATTACAATCGCATGGTCTTTTACTAAAAGTTTCGACAGAAAATAGATTCTACTTTAACCTAAAAAGATGGACTTATTAGACAAATTTCACACGATAATATCAATATGAATGAATTGGTAGACTAAAATTTGTTGCCTTGGTTCACGTCTAAGATGTCCAATATATAAACGTGTTACGTATCAAACTAATCTTGTCACTACCTCTATAATCTATGATGATGTAGAGTAATGCTAGTCGAAGCCTAAAATGCAAATAAAAATAATCCCGAATAACCTTTTAGTTACTATTTTATAAGGAAATCTTAAACTGCCATGATAAAAAACATGATCTAAATTATTTTAATTGGAAAACAAAACCAAGGGAAAATTCTAAAATTACCATAAAAATAATAAAATCTTAAAACTTCCTTTTTAACATGCATGAAATAAATTTGTATTTTCCCTCCGCTCCAGTTTTACTTTTAACCAGTCATAAAAAAACATTATTAAGCCCTTGTTGGAGCCTCATTCTTGTAAATATATATATATATATATATATATATATATTTGAATAGTTTATTGATGAAAAATGTGTGATTAAAAAATGAAGAAAAGTTTTGGATTTGTGTGTAATATTATTTTATTATAAAATATGTGATTGAAGTAGGGTCGAATCACTGTTAAAAATGTATTTTTATGAAGAAAAAAAATGAGAGCTCAAACAAGGGTTAAATATTAATGCACTTCACTAAATTATAATTAAAAAGTCCACTTGCGTGATTATTTGTGCTTATGTGTGGGTTCAAGTAAGATTGAGCATGGTCTGATTCGATTCAATTTTAACGAAAATCGAATCGAATTCGAAATTTTCAAGTATTTAGTAAGTGAATCGTCGAGTATAAATTTAATTATGAAACCGTTTGGGATTTGATTCGGTTCGGTTCCATTCGATTTTTTGGTTTCGTATAATTAATTTTTTTTAATATTTACAAAGTTACATTAATTCAACTAATCATGACATGTTCAATCTTATCTCTTACAAATTAACGTAGTTTAATCTTATGTGTCTTTTGCGTTGCTCTTTAATGAATTCTTCATAAATTTGATTGTTAAAATCACAGAAAGATGAAGATAGCGAGCTCATAATAATTAAGAGAGACGCTGTCAAGTTTCAATTTGATTTCTCTAAAACGGTAGGAACTGCACTATAATTCACCATATTTTTCTTTGAAAGCCAATTTATGC
This sequence comes from Osmanthus fragrans, assembly GCA_019395295.1. Classification (NCBI taxonomy): domain Eukaryota; kingdom Viridiplantae; phylum Streptophyta; class Magnoliopsida; order Lamiales; family Oleaceae; genus Osmanthus; species Osmanthus fragrans. The sequence goes on along the minus strand of CM033341.1, from coordinate 46,095,300 downwards.
TGTATTTTTTCCAGGTTCATCAAAAATCATTATTTTTCAATTCGTCTCCTCATTCATACCATAAAATCTGCATCTTACTTCGAGTCCACCAGCTCGACCCACCTGAAAATCCATAAGATAAGGAAGAAAGGTCTGGGTTAAAGTTCTAAACTTCTAGTCATTAGACCCAATACCTAGCTCAAGGATCGGCCCAACTAATAATTTGGTCGCCTAAAGGGGGCAAATTTCATTTTCGGTGACTGAACTTTTAGAAAATTTCAACTAGATCACTAAACCTTATATTAAAGAATAATGCTAATTATAGTGAAGATTATAGATAGTCGTCCTACGTAGCGTACACATGACAACTTATTATTTGATGTATAAGGCAATAAAAAACAATCACAGTCTTCACTAAAAATGCTAGGCTGATTAATAAAACTTGCACAAAAATTAAACTAAAAATCACCTCAAAATCGGTTTTTTAACTGAGGTGAAGGCTTATCTTGTATTCAAACGAGAACTTTTAACAATTTCCTTTAATCTCTTGGACTGAATCCTCGTGGTGAAGTTGGCATAATTTCCTCCGATTTCTTGAAATTAATCCACAGAAATTAATTCAGAGATCACACTCTATACAAACTTACATGATCACGAGAGCAGTCGAGACCATTATAAGCATAAGAAGAGAATTTATTGTGTTTATATATGTTGTGTCGGCCTCAAACGCGAAAATTCAGATGTCAAAAAAAAAAAAAAAAAAAGATAAAGACAAACAGGTAAGCATGCTCAACAGAATGATCAATGAGCCAGTTAATTGCTAATGTAGTTTCCAGCCATTCTCGACTTGATCCAGAATTTGTAATTTGAATAGATGTGAGATATATAAACGAATCTGTGTTGAACCAACTCATCCAAAAGTTAAAATCTAGAAAGAGGGCAAATTTATTCTTTAAATTCTTCTAGGGTTTATATATATAAGTCACGTCTTATATTGTTCTCATAACATTGAACAACATCTCGAGAGTTGTGAATCTTCATTAAGAGTATTAAGATATTGTTGTAAACAATATTACTATTGATTATAATGAATTTCTCATTCTTTGCATGTGATTTTTCTCATCCCGAGTTTCCATATAAATTTTGGTGTCCATATTTTGTTCTTGTTTATTTTATTATTGTCACTATTTTTTATTTTTTATCAATGTCTTTAGGTAATAAATATTATTACTTTTTTTTTTCAATTTGTTAAATAAACCTATGTTCTCTTTATGTATAATCATATATTTTTTATTTGATAAAAACATAAATTTAAAATTAACTTTAAACGGGGTGAGTAATATGTTTTATGTACCCATTTTAAGTCAATGACTCATGTTTACTCGGTTAAGCGTGTAATCCCTATCCTAATTGGGATGAGGTCCCCACGAGTATCGTGTTGAGCAGGTTTTTTGTCATTCCTACTGGGATGAAAATCTTTTACCAACCGTGTTATGTATACATGGCATTTTGGGAAATTGATTTACAAGGATTCACTTTACAATATTTCATTAGATGTTGGGCCAAAAAAAAGGGCATTCGTACATTTGTTTGTATTGAATCTTGTACAAATAGATTAATTCATAGTTTATCGTGGAATCAGAATAATGAAGTTATATAATAACTTACGTATAGATGATGTGTTAAAAAAGAGAGATGTGGAGTTTTTTTTTTTTTTTTTTTTTATCGAATAATACTATTTAACCCCGTTGGGATTAAAATCCTAGTTTATATAGCGCTAAATAGCAAGCAATATGAAATGTGAAATTAAATGACTAATTTATTTTTACTTATTATTTAACGTCATATTAGTGCGACATAGACAATGGCTATATTCCTAATTTAACATTATTCTTTTTTATTTGGTTAAAAAATTTATGTCAAATTATATCTCACAAAGTTATGTGCATATAAATTATTATGTATATATTGCACAATCGAATTTTTATAGCCCCATAGTTTTCTACATAAACACGGTAAGAATAATGAAAGTTCGTGGCGGCTGTAGTGACTGGACAACAGTTCAGAGGGTTGTGTTGTTTAAGATGAACTTGCAAAGATTTACCTACCAAAAATGATCAAACTGTTGAAGGAGTGTGTTTGATATAGGTGAAAAAGTGGGTGGAAATGAAAAAATTGTGTAATTTCATTCAATTTGTAGTGTTTGATTGTCAAATAATTTCATGGAATTCATTTTCACCCAAATTTTAGGTACAACCTAATAAATAATATTTTCCACCTTTTATTTTATCATGGTTTTGATGAGAAAATGATTTTTTTTTACTACTTTTTGGCAATGAAACATATTCTAAGTCTAATGGTAAAAAAAATTATCAATTTAATTGACAATTTGCATGAAAAATGAAGTCAAACGAAGACAAAAAAAATTTCAAAATTTATTTATTTACTTTTTGGCAATCAAAATAAATTTTAATACAAATTGTAAAAAAATTTATTCCAAAAAGTAACAATTTGCATGAAAAACAAAGTCAAACAAATTAGGTGAAAAATTATACTAATCAAACACAATTAATTACAATTCCCGGTAAAACATATTTTAGACAATTCAATTCTCTGTAATTCGTTTTCTTTCCATCCAAATTCTACATTTGTAATCAAACGGATCCTAACTGAAAAATGTGAAGAATTAAAGAGTGTTAAGTGGGTCCAGTTGTAATATTTGGTACTTTTTTATTGTACTTTTTTTTTTTTTTTATATTATAAAAACGCTCTTTTACAAATTTTTTCAAAAATACTTATATTACATTAAAAATCAATATTTGATATTTCACATTTACCTCATTTTTTAATTTTTTAAATATACCTCATTATTTAAAATTAATATATATTTTTTGATAACCGTAGATGTTAAGACCAGTTTACGCGCATCTCGATTAATTCCACGAAATTTTGAAATTTACAGTCGAATACTCATCTTAGTGGTCATGTGAAGATTTAAAATTAATATTTACTTTTTAACAAGTTATTGACATAAAATTATTTCGGTAACCAGTGTTTATATGATATCATTTTATTTATAATACAAATGTTAGATAAATTTATTCCATTTCTAACATTTATTTCTACTACTTAATATACAGACTATATTTGTGTCGACAAATCAAATTTATAAAATTTAATTATTCTTTTAATATTATAAATTGCAATTTTGTTCATAACCTTAAATTCTTTTTTAAACTCATATTTAATCTCTGAAATATTTTTTTTTGAAGGTACCATTTAGTCACTGACTTAAATTGCTTTATTTAATGATGGGAGTTTTGATAAATTAAATTTATCAATATATTTTTTTAAACCAATCATTCTTAATATTAAATTACTATTTTTTATGTTGTCTATGAGTTTTTTTCACTCATAATATTTTTTTCTTGCTTTATTTTACCGTAGAATTTATATTGGTAAATTTTTAATTTATGAAAATAAGTTTTCTTAATTATTATTACATAAAGGAAAAATACGAGTTGACAACAATGCTAAACATTGACGAGAAAATACATGAAAATAACCTAAATTTAAACCCATATTTTCAAAGTGACCTAAAAATGGAGCAATATTTTCAAAATGATCTTTGACCATTTTAACTACCAAAAATACCCTCTCACATAAAAATTGCAACAAAAATCATTATAATGTATAAAATACTTCAATTAGGTCCTCAAGAAAATATAAATCCAAAATCTTTAATAAATTTAAACTCGGATATTATACAAAATTTTATTGATCTAAAAATTGCAACAAAAAGAGAATTAAATTATTTAAAAGAAGATTTAAAAAGTTTCTTTTTAGATTATTTAGATCCAAAATTAAGATATAAAGATACTTATATAGATAGTCAAACAATTAGATTTGAAAATAATATACATAAAGAAATTATCAATTTAGAAAGAAGAATTGAAAAATTAAATACAATCATTGTAGAAAAAGTCATAACAAGAGATAGTGAATTCTATAAATTTTATTGTGATTTATTAAATATTTACGAAAATAATAAATTTTGAGATTTTGAAGACGGTTTTAGTACCCCCCCCCCAATTTTAATTGGTATCAGAGCCATAGATCATATCATGATAATAGAAGATTTAGGAAATAGATATAAAATAAAATAAAAAAAAGATTTGGGATAATAATAGGAAAACCTATAATAGAGAAAGAAATCTTAAAAATCATACTTATAAAATTAAAAGATCTACCTTTAGATATTAGAAAAGAGATAATAGAAAAGACGAAAATTAGTATAATAAGAGATCTTATGATATGGGAAACTATTATAGAAACTATAGATCAAGAAGAAATAGCTGCTATAATAGAAAATAATATAAGTAATTATGGGAAGTAAAATTAAGAAGATATATAACTATTATAAATTAGAAGAAGAAAAAGGATATAAAATATTTTATGAACCTATTCCTAATAAATCAAAAATATTAACATTAAATATAATTAAAAAATTACCTAGAGAAATAAAAGAACAAATACTACATAAATTAAGTATATGATCTATAAAAGATAGATATGTATATGAAATGATTAATAAAGAATTTGAAAGTATTTTATATTATAGAGAAATATATGAATCATCATAAGTTATAAATGAGTAATGATAAAACAGCTAGAAAGTTTAATAATATTGTTAAAAATCTAAACAAAATACAAGAAAAAATCTCAAATATACTAGGAACACTAGGAGAGATAAATAAATTACAAGAAAAAATGTTAGGAAAACTAAAAATCGAAAAATTAGAATTAAAAACAAAATATTTTGAAACTGTAAAAGATGATCAATTACCTGATAATAGAATAGCAATAGAAAGTCTTAATAAAATCATCAATGAATATAAAGATAAAAAGTGCAGATTATCATATTTATTAGAAGTAAAAAGTGAAAAAATATAATGGCTTTTTCAGAATCATTTGATGAACTAAGGAAATTAATAAATGAAACTAAAAAATTAAAAGATGAAGTAGGAATGTTAAAAATAGAAATTAGAGAAATGAAATAAAATATGAAACCAACAGATAAAAAAGTAGATAAAGATAGAATAAAAGGAGAAATGACAAGAATAGGAAAGAAACATGTAGAAACAGAAGGATATTATGAACCAGGAAGTATGGATGATAGATTTAGAAAAGAAATATTACCAATAATCCTAGAACAAGAGAAAGAATTTGAAAAATATACAGAAGAAAGAGGAAAAAATAAAAAAGATGATGAATGAAGAAATAGATAATCTAATAGAAAACTTTGACCAATTAAGTATAGAAGAATTAGAAAATTATGAAATATTAATGAATACTAGTGGAGGACCAACACCAGCACCAGGAAGTACAAGTAATAATCCAAAATTAGAATTTCCTGAATTAGAAGGAGGATATGCATCAATGCCACATAGACCTTATAGGCAGTACTATGATAGAATTATACCACAACATAGAATGGAAAAATATAAAGATCAATTTACCCCAAACTTAGATTACAATAAACCAATAAATCATGGAGGAGCAAAACTAGATTTAGATTGTAAAATAGATACTAAGAAAGCCTTGTTACAATGGGCAGATGCAATGATATTATTCTTTTTATATAATCAAGATGATACATGAGAATTTACGGATAGAAGAATTGACTATTTAATAGCATCGTTTGAAGGAGATGTAAGAAATTGGTGGAAATGAGTAAATGAAGATACTAAATTATTAATGAGAAGAAATATACAAACAGAAATGCAAAAAATCTCACAAAAAGGAATAAAAAAGTTAGTAGAATATATATTAGATGAATTCTTAGGAGAAAATTGGATAAAAAATTCAGAAGAAGAAGCTAGAAGAGAAAATTAAAAGTAAGATTAGAATTGATAAATATTATGATATGTGATATGTGCAAAATAAAATAATATACATGTCAATTTAAAAATTTCTATTATACCCAATTTTATAGTAATGAAAATCAAGGACCATACTTAGAAATGTATTTTGCTAAATTACCAGGAACATGGAATAAATATTTTAAAATAGAATATGAAAGATATATAAAGGATAATCCTGTACCAGATACATTAGGAAGTAGAATAAAATTCATATTTGAAAGATTAGCAGAAATATGTAAAAATAGACAACTAATGAAAAAATCTGGAAAACTAACAAGAATCTGTTGCGAAGAAATAGAAAGACCTATTAATTGGGGATGTGGACCGGAAAGAAAATATAAAAGAAAATTTAAACCAAAAAAGTATAAAAAATATAGACAGTTCAAAAAGAAATATCAAAAACCAAATAGGAGATATTATAAAAGAAAATATCAACAAAAAAGAAAAGAGTTTAAAAATGATAAAAAACAATGCAAATGCTGGAATTGTGGAGAAATAGGACATATAAGCCCTGATTGTACTAAAAAGAAATATAGAATTTTACAACAAGAATATGAAGAAATAGAAAGTGATTTAGAAGAAATAATAGATATTAATAATTATGAAGGAGAAGAGGTTTACATATCAGAATCAGAATGAGTCACGAAATAGAAGAAGCTGAAACCATAGAAGAAAAACAAGAAATAGAAAATTTTGAAGGATATGGATTAAAAGTAACATTTGATAATAATACATTTAGAAAAATAGAAAAATTATCATTAGATTTAAAATTAGGAGAATGAAAAATATTCGATAAGATATTTAGAAGAGAAAGAGTATCTATAAGTGAATATCATAAGATAGAAAAATCAATAGATATAAGAACAGTTTCAGGAAGTCATAAATTAGCATCACTAACAAAATCCACAGTTGACCAATTAATGACAAAAGTAAAAGGAAGACAAAAAGAAAAGATACAATATGTTTATTTAGCAAGAATACAATTAATGTTCAAATCCCTATTTATAAAAGGAATAGATTCACCAATAACAGTAAGTTTACATGATGGAAGAATACTAAATACTAATGATAGTCATTTAGGAACTATAGAAGGAAATTTAGCATATAAAAAATTAATATTTACATGTTATCCAAAATATTGTGTATCAATAAAAGATAAAGATTTTAATGAAGTATTAGGATTACATTTTAAAATACATAGAAAAGATATTATGGAAGAAAGAAATCATATCATGACCATAGAATATAGAGCATTATATACATTTACCAACTCAAACTATGAAAACATTTACTCTAAAAAAACCCTATATAGAAATTCACAAAGAATGTAAAGACATATTAAATATTGTAGAACCAAACAAACAACTAAACCTATTACCAGAAATATATGAATTAGAAATATCTAAAACAAAACCAGATGTAACAGAAAAAATAGAAAATAATTCTTTAATAGAATTTAAAGATGGAAAATTAAGAAGAAATAATAGTACATCTATAATACCAAGAAAGAGCATAAATCGAGAAATAATGGTAAAAAGAAATATAGGAAGTATGCAAATATATGGAGAATATTTTAATGGAATAGAATATATAAAAGGAAAACACTCTGAACAAGTACGAGGAAAACCAAGAATGGTAATAAATTATAAAGAATTAAATAAATATACAAAATTTGATGGATATTTCTTACCAAATAAAGATGTTTTAATAAACCTTGCAAAAGGAAAAGAGTATTATTCAAAATTTGATTGTAAGTCAGGATTTTGGCAAATCAAAATGGAAGAAGAATCAATATCATATACGGTATTTAGTACGCCTAAAGGTAAATATGAATGGATAGTTATGCTATTTGGATTAAAAAATGCATATAATACCTAGACCAGAAAGTTTAAAAGATTTGATAGGTACTACTCATACCAACAAGGTGCACCTTCTTTTTCGGAAGTCCATTGTTAGAAACTCCACAGTTAAGCGTGCTTGGCTTGGAGCAATTCTATGATGGGTGACCCCCTGGGAAGTTTTCTCGGGGAGCGTGCGAGTGAGAACAAAGCATGTTGAAAAGACCTATGCTGGTACAGTGGGGACAGTACGTCGTCGATCTAACGGCCGGGACAGCCCGTTAAGTGGGACCCGGGTCGTTACAAATGGTATCAGAGTCAGTTGCCAGCCGAAAATCGGGAACTAAGTGCTATGCGGGACAAAGTGCTACGCCATAGGGCGGGAGCCACCGCTTGAACCCGTAGGAGCCACCTCTAGAATCCCAACGCCTGGCAACGGATCCTCAGATGGATCAAGCACGACGAGGACGTCGTGAGTCTAACGGAGGGTGATTGTAATACCCAGACCAGAAAGTTTAAAAGATTTGATAGGTACTACTCATACCAACAAGGTGCACCTTCTTTTTCGGAAGTCCATTGTTAGAACTCCACAATTAAGCGTGCTTGGTTTGGAGCAATTCTATGATGGGTGATCCCCTGGGAAGTTTTCTCGGGGAGCGTGCGAGTGAGAACAAAGCATGCTGAAAAGACCTATGCTGGTACAGTGGGGACAGTACGTCGTCGATCTAACGGCCGGGACAGCCCGTTAAGTGGGACCCGGGTCGTTACAATGCACCTCAAATATTTCAAAGAAGAATGGATAATATTTTCAGAAAATATAATGATTTCTTATTAGTATACGTTGATGATATACTAATATGTTCAGAAAATAAAAATGATCATAAAAATCATATTATAAAATTCCTAAAAGAATGTCAAAAAGAAGGAATAGTCTTATCTGAAAAGAAAGCTATTATAGAAAAACTTGAGATAGAATTTCTTGGATTAATTATAGATAAAAATGGAATAAAATTACAGTCTCATATATCTAAAAAGATAGAAAATTTTCCTGATAAATTAGAATCTAAGGAACAAATACAAAAATTCTTAGGATGTTTAAATTATGCAGAATGATTTATTGAAAATCTTTCAAAAAAGAGACATAAAATACAAATTTTACTTAGAAAAACTAATACTAAAGGATGGAACGAAGAACATACAGAAATAGTTAGACTACTTAAAGAAGAATGTAAAAATTTGCCAAAATTAAGATTACCAAATGAAAAGGATAATTTGATAGTTAATACTGATGCCTCAGATAAATATTGGGCAGCAATATTAAAAACAGATTTAAATGAAATATGTAGATATTCAAGTGGAATTTTTAATCAAGCAGAAATAAATTATACTACTCATGAAAAAGAATTATTAGCAATTATTAGAGGAATAAAGAAATTTTCATTATTTTTATTATCTAAAAAATTTATTGTTGAAACTGACAATTCTCAAGTTGCAGGACTTGTTAGAAATAAATTACCAATGAAACCCCAATATAGAAGGTTACATAGATGACAAGCATATTTATCATTCTATAATTTTGATATTATTCATATTAAAAGTACAAATAATTATCTTGTTGATTTTTTAAGTAGGAACATTGAATTTGGAGATGGATAATATCAAACAGATGATATCAGAAATGAAATCTGCGGCAGCCTATGCCAAAGAAGAAACAGATGATATAAAAATTGGGATGGAGACATTAGCTGAGCTCTTAAGTCATAATATTAAATTATTACTTGAGATCAGTGAATCCCATGTCAATGTTACAAACGAAATGAAAGACAAAATTGATGCTCTTGAAGCACAATTAATGTCTATTGATACAAATAATAGAAGGATTGATGTCTTGACACAATCTTATGATACCAAACAGGGATACCAACAGGTACCAAGGAGTGATCCACAATGCGAAAGTAGTAGTGGACCCAACACTATCAAAAGAGATACACAAAGTTCTAGAAAGTTGACCATAAAATCCAATGATGAACATACAAGGGTTATTAGAATCAGAACTGATGAAGATGATGATACCCTTTTATCAGCAAAAGAAGAAGAATATAGATCTTTTGCCAAAATTGTTTATGAATTACAAGAAAATGACTCCTATTTCATATTTTCAGGAGATCATGTTTATCCAAGATTACTAATTACTAATGATGCAGACCCTATCATGGTGAAAATGGCAGCAGACTATGGATTTTTAGATCTTATCTACCCCGGAAAAGATCTAAAAGAAATTGAAAGATTCGATGAAATTTTTAAATCCGAAGTATCCAAATTTGCCAAAGGAAGGTCCATATACATAAAATTTTATTCAATCAGTCCAGAAATTGATGGAATGATATTTTATCCTGCTGAACATATCACAACAATCGGATATGTTAGTAGAGAGTTTCAGATTGATGTCGGTCACAATAAAAAGTCATTACCAAAAATCACCAGATCATGGATAAAATCCCAAAGTTTTAGGGATGAAAGTCTTATATAAAATGGCAAAAAGCTTGTATGACAAAAAATTCAAATGCTTGTGTCAATATGAAGGATGAACTCTTCTCACCAACAATGGAGGAGAAAAATCAACAATTCTGAAAGAATACATTGAGAAATTTGACACTCATCAAATCAATGGACCTATCACAACCATACAAGAGGCATGCAGAATAAGAGAATGCCCCACTTGCCGACAGAATCAAAGATAAAAAGATAAAAATGATAAACACATGGAGGAAAGGTGTCCAAACTGCTACAGGAGAATCTTACCAGCTGTATGTAAAAACAAGATCTGAAGGACAATTATAGAAGGACTATGTCATTTATCAAAGAAAATGTAACAAAACAATAATGATGGAGGGGCCATGAGGTTCTTGATGAAAAGCACGAGGCAATAAAATATTATTAGTATGATGTAAGTAATGATGTAATTTATCTTCAGATTTGTGTATAAATAGAGGCATTTGGGCTAATGAAAAAGGCAGAGTTGGTTGAGCACTCAAACTGTGAGTTAGCCAAACAATTTCCTGTCTTCCATTGTAATCATATTTCAGCCTTTAGATATCAATAAAATTCCAAATTATTTCACATCCAAATTGTCTTTAAAAAATATCATGAGTTTCTAAACACCTCACCCCGTAGATTCTTGAAAGATTGAAGAAGAATTACTTTCTTACTTTAACAGAAAGAGAGTTTTCTTTAGTTAATATCTATAATCCGAATTCAAAGAACTGACACAGTGAAGGTGGAAAGTTGGAATAGCAATTATCCCGTAGAGGCAGGAGGTCATTGAAGGGAGCCATTTGCAGATCCAGAACCTGAAGGTTACTCGATTCTAAGAATAAAGATTTGAGATCAAAACTAAGGTAAAACTATTATTTTTGTTAAATTTAGAAAGATATTTTCTGAAATCTTAAAGAATCGTTGGGATTACTTATCTGAATATTTGCATGGCTAAATTACCTAAATGTTTGTATTTAATATTTATTTTATTAGCATTATTTATCATGTTAGGATTTATATAACATGCCAGGATATACAATTGAAAGATTAGATAACTTATTAGAAATTTTATTAGAAAAAATAAATAATATTATCTATCAAATGAAAAGAATAGATCAATCATCGTCTGAAAAATATTATATACTTGGAGAAAATTTTGATAGATATATGGAAGATTATGTCAATCTATTAGATCAAAGGATGAATTTATATGCTAGAATTCGAGATAGGAATAACACAGGACATAATTGAAAAATTATTCTAAAGATAAGAATATATTTTGCAATATATAAAAACTCATTTCATTAAGGATAATATAGACATTTTACTATTTTTTAGTCAAAAAGATCAATCTTAAAAATCCCCTATTATATCATATCATTTTTAAAGAAATCCCTAACATTGACACTGCGAAAAATTCTTTTCTTTGTTTTTAAATGGTCGGCGATCCCAATTATAGGATTGTAGCGAAAGAAACACGTTTTCTTTTGGACGACACAGAACAAATTGAGCTTTCATCTACGACAGATTCGCAAGTCAACAGACATGAGTATCGTGATACCTTTGTCAACCTGATAAGTGAAGTCTGATCTAGGTTTTGCTTAAATTTCAAGAATTTTCTCATCTATAACTTTTTTTTTTTTTTGGTTTTATATTTTGAAGATAATATTTTGTTAATAGTTTTGAAGAAATCCTGTTGAAAAGTTCCAATCTTGATTATATTTTGTGATCTGTTGAGAAAAGAATGGGTGGATGTTTCAGCAAGAATAATCACTCAAGCCCAGGGTATGAACAAATCCATCAAAATGCTCAAAACCCATCAACTCAGTTCAGTCCTCAGCCTGAACCTGAACGGCACCACCACCAGCCACCACCGCAGAAACCGCCGCCTCCTCTGAACCCTACATCAGCGCAACACCAGAATCCAGTTCAAAGATTAGAACCCAATAACATTTTAGGAAAGCCCTTTGAGGATGTGAGATCAAAATATACTCTCGGGAAAGAATTGGGGAGGGGGCAGTTTGGGGTAACATACCTTTGTACTGAGAATGCATCTGGCCACATCTATGCCTGCAAATCTATACTGAAGAGGAAGCTTGTGAGTAAGAATGATAAAGAGGATATGAAAAGGGAGGTTCATATAATGCAGCATTTGAGTGGGCAGCCGAATATTGTCGAATTTAAGGGTGCTTATGAGGATAGGCAATCTGTGCATCTTGTAATGGAACTTTGTGCTGGTGGGGAGCTTTTTGATAGGATTATTGCTCAGGGACACTATTCTGAAAAGGCTGCTGCTGATCTCTGTAGGCAGATTGTGAATGTTGTTCACCATTGCCATTTTATGGGGGTGTTGCATAGGGATCTCAAGCCGGAGAATTTTTTTGCTCGCTAGTAAGGACGCAAATTCAATGTTAAAAGCAACAGATTTTGGGCTGTCTGTCTTTATTGAAGAGGGTAAGTATGGATTCGAGTTTTTCTATTACTGAATATTAATGTTGAATTGTGGAGCATATGCATAATGTTTGTTGTACTAAGTATTTTCCATCAAGGTAGAGAACTTGTGGTTAAAAGTTATAACCTCTTCTTGCTATCCATTTTATTTTGATACTCAATAGGATTGCTATAGGTTATTTTTTACTCCGGTTAGACTAATATTCAGTACGAAAGCTGTAAGATTGGGAGGTTATCATTATTACTGCTGTTATTGAGGTTTCTTAAGCATGGAGGAGGAAGCAGGGGAATCATTGTCCTGCCGTTATGGTGCTTAATATTCATTTTGATTGTTCCAACACTTCATACTTGCTGAGGCAACTTGTTCCATTGTAAACATGATAAAGAATCTTAAATGTAGTATTTTGTAAATTTGATTAAGTCAAACATCAATTTTATTAGAAAATTTGCTGAAGTTCTTCAACTCGTAGTCAAGTTGATGTGTTCTCATTCATGGTAATGGCATAGACATGGTGTTTCTATGAAGTTTTAGAAATCAATAGACAAACAATTCGACTCAAACAATGGTTTTTTGCTAAAATTGGTGAAAGTCTAGATATTTCAATATTTCATCGTTGGTTTAAAGAAGTTTTTGCACATTTGGGTTGAACTTCTCTTGAAGCTTTGACACGATAAAATAGACCTTATACCACCAAGGATGATAGTCAGCAATGATATGTTTGTCAAGACATTTCAGTATTGTCATATTCATTATCCACAATTTGCTATTATTCTGTTTAACAATAAATGTCCTGTTTCCAATCTCAGGGAAGGTGTACCATGACATAGTTGGTAGTTCATATTATGTGGCTCCTGAAGTATTGAAGCGAAGTTATGGAAAAGAAATAGACGTGTGGAGTGCAGGTGTTATATTGTACATCCTACTCAGTGGCGTGCCTCCATTTTGGGCTGGTAAGACGAGTTAACAAGAGTAATATCTTCTTCTGTAATTCTCTTGTTAAACGCAAATTTTTTGGTGCAGAAACTGAAAAGGGGATATTTGACTCTATACAGAAAGAGGAAGTTGACTTTGTTAGCCAGCCGTGGCCCTCCATATCTAGTAGTGCCAAAGACCTTGTTCAAAAGATGCTGACAAAGGATCCAAAAAAGAGAATTACTTCAGCACAAGTACTAGGTAATGTTACCATTAAATCATCATATTGGAAGGCACTTCTTTTGCACACGAAGATCTATTTTCTTTTTGCTTTGTTTGGTGGAACTATCGTAATAATGTTGGACTGCGTGGAGCTTAATTATGATGTTCAACACGGATTGACCTAGTTTCCTATGTTATATAAGGAATCTGAGGGAGATGTACTTCTCTGAGATAACACGGAGAGGTATAAGGAAAATGTTCTAATCTCCTTCTTTTTCTCTCGGGATGGGGACTAGGGCTTGATGCCTAACACTCAACTTTTCTAAAACATAGAAAATATATACTCTCTCATCACGCTTGCCTTTGATGTTGATTTTTATTTCGAATGTAGAAACCAGTTTATTATTTCAAATAAGTTTCCTGCTGAACCATATTTCAGAAGTTGTGTTCTTGATTACATTAGTTAATCTTATTAAGTACCCTTAAGTTGTGGTTTCCTCCTTAAAATGAATTTTTACTTGAGGACTAATTAGAATAGCTTTGATGGTATAAATGTTCTCTTTTACATGCTAGCTTTTTTACTATTAGTTCACGATATTGTGACTGAACTTAAAATTCTCTTTTTCTTTATGTTGTAAAGAGCACCCTTGGGTTAAAGGACAAGCACCCGACAAGCCAATAGATAATGCTGTGCTTTCCAGAATGAAGCAGTTCAGGGCAATGAATAAGCTAAAGCAACTTGCACTAAAGGTAACTTATTTTTTGTTAATGTGTAACATACACGATGTTAATTAAGATGTTAATCTTTTAAATTCCCCATCTTTTATTGTGTTTGGTCACTTGTTCAGGTCATTGCGCAAAACTTATCTGAGGAAGAAATCAAAGGTCTTAAAGCAATGTTCTCAAATATGGACACAGATAAGAGTGGCACAATCACTTATGAAGAGCTGAAATCTGGATTGACTCGACTAGGCTCAAAACTATCCGAAGCTGAAGTGAAGCAACTCATGGAAGCTGTAAGTTTCACTTAATTATTGAATAGAAATTTATTCGACCATTATTTGTTGACTGCTTCCTCAGCTTTAACCACTTATTCTTCAGGCTGATGTGGATGGCAATGGGACAATCGATTACATTGAATTTATTACTGCTACAATGCACAGGCATAAGCTAGAAAGAGACGAGCATCTGTACAAGGCTTTTCAGTATTTTGATAAGGATAACAGTGGGTAAGACGTGACCGTGTCCAAATATTTCTTGTCGGCTAATCGTCACACGCTTTATTCCTAATTAGGTTTTCTTAACTGTTAATGTTATTTCAGCTATATCACAAGAGATGAACTGGAAAATGCTATGAAGGAGTATGGTATGGGCGATGAAGCAACGATCAAGGAAATAATTTCAGAAGTGGATACAGATAAGGTAAGTATGCTCGATTTATGATTCAGGTCATTCATATACTCTCTTATTGATATAGTTATTACGACTTTACAAATGTTGCATTTTATAGGATGGGAGAATCAATTATGAGGAGTTCTGTACAATGATGAGAAGCGGCACTCAACTTCAGGGGAAGCTCTTATAGCCTCTAGGCGAGTATCTTTCCAATTTTCGGATTGATGAGAGAATTCTGCTAAGATATTGAAATCTTGAGAAGAGGTTCGAGGAAACACGAACCCCTCAATCTTTTCATGGATTTTCTACCTTGTTTTACATCAAAAGGAGTTCGGTTGGAGTTTGCGAGAGCTTTTAGTTCAGATTGCTTGCTGTTGATGTTGTGTTTTTGCATACTCACTTCCATATTGTGTAATGTACGTTTATGACATGTTAGTTGAGTTGATCTGTAAGTTACAAGACAGTTCTTATGAAGAAATAGATGTTAAAAATCTCTTATCGTCCCTCTAAAATATCAGAAGAAACGTGTAGTTTGGCAATCCATGTGGAAGTTATATTCACCTAACACCACTCCAAGACACCTCAAATTATTAAATAATAATGTTATTCGCAGTTGTTCACAGCAGTAATCGTCCTACATGGTGATATACATATGGCAGGTGATTATTTGATGTGTGAATAAAAAAATATCACATTAATGTATCAAATAATTACATGTTATGTACATATTACGTAGTGTGATTATTACAATGAGCGATTACGAATAAGATTACTCATTATTAAAATAGTTCTCTGCTAATTAAACTAATTTATTGCATCAGATTCGGGCATGTGTTTGGGGTAATTTTTATGTCTTGATTTCGACGGCAAGCATTTATTTCTCTGTCACAATCACACACTTGTCCACAAAATGACATTTATTTGTATAAAATTGAATTTGGTTGAGTTAGGAAATCTCTACTATTTTTGTACCCTTGAAATTTCAGTTCTTCAATCTCTCTTTATTTAAGGGCCCTTGCGGGATTTTCTTTCTTGTGTTGCTTATTTTGGTTGGTCATTTTTTGTTCCAATTTCATCCTTCAACTTTGTAAACCATGCCCAACTAGTCCTTGCGTGATATGGGACATTACTTGATTTCTTTTATGCGATAAGATCCTTCATACATGATTAAGAGAAATAATCATTGGGTAATTGCAGAAGAGACAAATCTCGTACACGAGAAAGATTGAGGGCATTACGTGAACTAGTCACGCCTTCAATATTCAACAGACATTATCAATAGAAAGCATTCATCATACACTATCACCACCATCAATCCTTACACCAACGCTCACCCGTAACATGGCCATAGTCAAAGTCTAGCCCATCTACAGAATTGGTAATAATTGTACCAGAAACACACTCCAACTGATGAGAAGGAAAAATCTAAACGAACACCCTAATTGACCACATGGATGACCGCATGTGAGTGGTGCGGGTCTCAGTGAATAAAATAATATTTCTCCCTATACTTACATGCGGTCAAAGTAGTGTTCGTGTATCAAGATTCCTGATGAGAAACTCATCTTATTTTTGTTTCCCTCATTAGTACAATGAACAAAAGTAATGAGCCAAAGTACGGCAACAACAAACTAAGCCGCATTCCCAGTAAACTTGGGATCGGCCATAAGTACAATTGCAGTGAAACCTTCTAGTGGTTCTTGTTGGCAAGATTGCATTGCTTTCGGATTTCCCCTTGTGTGCCTGTGAGAGGGTTGTTCTCGGAGAGAATGGTAATGGCACGAGAAAACTCCTTAAAGAAATAGACTTGGCTCTTCGCCATTCTCTTAACAAATGGCTTGGTCCTCTTGTCCGTGGCTAGTTGATGATCCACAATCAACAAGCCCTTGTTATCCAATATGTTTCTATAGTAATTGTTGTCGAGTTTCATAGGTGTGCCACGGTCATTCCTCACGTATTGGACAGCCTTAGGGTCGGGGATTGCATCGGGGCACTTGTGGAGCATGTGCTCAACGTGGTCGGGGTTGAGTGCAGGATCCACCTCTGGATACAAACGGTGAACCAGCTTGATATAATGGGTTCGACCCACGCTGTGAGCACCTGTAATAGCAAATGGAGCTATGTTAGGACATTTCTTTACTTCTTTCCACTCTTAATTAGTTTAGCCCTCAACAAGCCCCTCACGTGCAAAACTAAATTTTTCACCGGAGGTTAATAACACGTGCACAATTTTCATAACAATTCTGGATGTATACCTAGTAAAGCAACAACTCCGGGGGCGACAATTCCAATGTTGGCAAACCGTTCAAGAACATCACTCATGCTTTCATTGTGGACTGGAAGGTATTGCTCAAGTATATCTGCTCTGCTTTTTCTACCATCTCTTCTTCCAGTTTTAAGAGGAATGTATGGCCCTCCAAGCTTTAAATTAGAACAAATACAAATTCCCAAAAACTATTATTCTATTTTGCCTTGCAATTCTACTGATAAATCTGATCAGAACCCGCAAACAGACAATTAAAAACAAACCAACTTCATAATTAAAAAAAAAAAAAACTGGATGGAACTACACAGAATAGTGAGAGTTTTGGAGGGTGAAGTGAAAGAAAATATGAAGTTACCGAAGCGATTCCATCTCTTGCAGACAAGACAAGAATATCTGAACAGGAGACAATTCCAGGGCATTCCCTCTCTAAAGCCTCCTTTATAGTCTCAATGTATCTAAAGTTTCTCATTCCAAAGCTCCTATCAGTTTCCTTCTCAGACAAAACTCTCCTTGTTGAGTCCAGCAGTAGAGATGCATCACATGACTGCACCACCACATAAGCGAAAATATATACGTTAAGAATGTAGCCCTAAAAACTAAAAAGAGAGGAGAGATTTATATGGATTTGGACCTCGACAAAGCAGTCATGGAAGATATTTCTGAGCCAAGAAAAAGCAGTGTTCTTGTGGCGTTTGTAAAGAAGCTTGACTTGTTCTTTATGATGTCTTCAGCTTGTGGGCAAGTGTCTTTGTAATAGTTCATTACAAGCCCTGCTGGTTCCTCATTTTCTGCTAAAAAACCAGACAAGCCTGAAAGAGAGAAAATCACTAGGAAAAAGAGACCCCTGTAACCCATGCTTTCTCACTTCTTCACTCTACTGTGGTCACTCTCTTGGAACACTTGCATAGTACTTAAATAATGTGAGAGAGAGAGAGAGAGAGAGAGAGAGAGAGAGAGTTTTCTTCACTGAAAGGCCGCTCTCTTGCACAAAAAAGGACACATATCATATATAGCATTCTTATTAATATTCAGTTCCATGTCAATCCTTACTTTTAAGTGGGATTGAATTTTTTTTATGTGCATCAAAGTTTAGAGGAGCCTCAAATGTAATAGGTGGGAAGTTGTCATTCATAAATAAGACACATTAGTATAACAATTATATTACAGTGTGAGATGTATCGACATAATTCTTAATATAATGCGTACATGACATCCTATATTTGATAGATTAAAATACAATTAACTTTTTCATTCCTTAGGACTTGTTTGATATGACTTTTCAAAAGTCAAAAACTGTTTTTGGATCCATTTAACTAATTTTATGAAAGTATTTTAGGTAGTTAAAAGAACTTTAAATTTTAGTTTTCAAATAAAAATTAAGGTAAACTTCTTCACAAAACCTTTAACAAAAAGTAAAAGAAGAAACAAAAGTTACACCAAACGGCCCTCAATATAAAGGGCCCAAACATCTAATGATCCAAACGATAATGTAATGACAACAAAAAGTCCGTTTCTTTATCGAACCTTAATATTTTATTAAGGTACAATAATGCAAAATAATCAAGTAGCCCAAAACAATGGACAATTAGGCGTTGATAGAAAGCTATAATAATATTGTGTTGAACCCTGCTTGGTTACCAGGCATGTGGCCCTGGTAAAGAGGATTAATCCTATTGTGTTTATGCAAACAACCTTGGTAGAAAAAGAGGATATGAACCAAGGATTCAATTTAGCGGTCACGCGTCAAGAGGAGAGTGGAGAGTTAAAAAGAAAAAGAAAAAGAAAAAGAACAAACTAGTTGCTGCCACACAATATCTGATTTATAAACTTGTCAAAAAAATCCTGTTTGTGCAGCTTTATTGTTATGTAAAATATTAGTTTATAAAACTAACACTTGTAATTAATATTTTTAAAATGGCCTTATACATTGAAATGAAAAAAAAAATAAAGGGTCTAAAGTTAAAAAGTAATTGATGATACCAAAAGTCGTACCTGGAAAATTCCCGAACTCGAAGAAAGATGATGGACACGAACAAGGTCTTCGGATACCTGAAACAAAGACAATGAGGGTTTTCCTCGTTGCCCCTCCGATGCTTAAGTCAGAAAGGGAGTTTTTTGCGTAAGACTATGAACTGAAAATAATATGAATAATGCGTACCTGAATTCTGAATTTGTGATTGTATTTATAGGTTGTAGGTAGTACAGTCCCTGTAGGATTAGGAAGTCTCCACCCACAAGAGTTCTATTTGAACGAAGTGTTTAGTTCGTACTACAATTCTAATAAACGTTGGTAATATGTTCGCGATAGAATTTCACTAGGCAAAGGAGTCTTACTAAAGACGGGAGTTTGGATCTCGAGGAGAGATCTCGAGGACAACATCGACCTTCAAGAGACGCGATAAAGTCCTCGAGTAAATGTATGTCCTCGAGGAAATACATCTCCTCGAGGACACAATTACTGGATGGTAGAAGTGAGTCCTCGGGGGGGAGGGGGGGTCCTCGAGGGAGACAGTGAGGGAGAGTCCTCGAGAATGGTATGCGAGTGTCCTCGAGACCTAATATGGGTTTGACCACATCACTGGCCCCCGTGCACCTATGCTTGCTGCTCAAGCTCAAGGAGTAGGTGCACCTCGAGTTTTACACTTGTTATGCGATCATGCTCGAGTACGAAGTGACCGTTGGAGGGGTGTGCCTGGATGTTCGACACGTGTCTGATTTCAACAGTTGTAGATCGTGATCCTTGGCCTTCCACATTCCCCCACTATAAATACCTTCTTTCACTCCTCATTTTTCACTTTTACTGCTGTAAAAACTCCTCTGTGCAAGGCTCTGCTCGATCAAAGAAACCTAAGGTAAGTGATCGAGACTTTAAGTTATTTCTTTTAGTTTAGACCTTTAGACTATGTCGAGTGATAGGGGTAGTAGTTCTAGCACCTCGAGTAGTAGCGAGGACGTAGGAACAACGATAGTGCCCATGGCCGTTCCTATTGACGCAAGGCCTAGGGCTCGGGATCCTGGATTCGAGTACCCTGATGAGGCCTCTAGGTTGAAAGAGCACCTGGCAATTAGTGCTGCTCGAGAACGTGGGTTGATGCCTGCATGCGACATTAGGTCCCCCGACCTCGAGGAAAGAGTGATTAGGTCTAGGCCAGGGGAGTTTGTGATCTTCAGGGAGACCTTAAAGGCCGGGTTTAGGTGGCCCCTCCACCCTTTTTTCACTGCTCTGTTACTCGAGCATTCTATGTGTCCAGGGAAGTTGGTTCCCAATGCCTGGCGAATGCTCGTCTATTTTTTTATTGCATGTAGATATTTGGGCATCGAGCCCACAGTCAGCCTCTGTAGGGTAGTGTTCGAGCTTAAGAAGCATCCTCGATTCACATGTTTTGGGTACCTCTCGAACATAGGGGGGTTTAGGGTACCGAAGATGGCCTCGTCCTTAAAGGGTTGGAGGGAAGGATGGTTTTACGTTGTAGCCCCCGACCCCGATCTTCCCTTTTGGCTTGAATGGGGTGTGCCCGATGCCGAGAAGTTCTGTGAGGACCAAGAATACGCTGAGGATTTGGATCGAGGTAGGAGGTTGCTGGTGGAGCTTGATCCCTTATTCTCCAGCATGAAGGACATCGGGGTAGAAGTAATAGATCTGGCTGACGTTAGAGGTGTCCAGGGTAGGGCCCTTTTTATCTTGTAATTATATTTTTATGCTCGAGCTAGTGCTCGAACTAATGTGTTGTTGTTTTCGTTTGAGGAATGACGTTCGATCCTCGAGCCCTGCGTGGTTTTGTAACCTCTAAACCAGAGGCCCAGCCCCAACAGCGTCCTCAGGCCAAGAAGAAGGGCAAAAAGAGGCACAGGGGGCAAGAGGAAAACCTCACTGGACCAGGGGAATCATCCCAGTCACGACCTCCACCGGTCCCGAGCCCAAATGTACGGGCACAACGGTCTGCAACACCTCCGGTTCCTTCGTCTCGAGCTTTCCCCGAGACCATCGATCTCGAAGATGACGAGACTGTCCCCGAAGGGTTTACAATGGCTGGGAATGCTGAGAGGAGCAACCTCTTCCCAGACCTGGTGGCCAAGTATAGTGGCGAGGTCAAGCTCGGGGAAGGGGTGAAAGTCCTCGAGCTCCTGACTAGAAAGGTATCCCTTCTACTATCCTCTGTTTTTATTTTTAATACTGAGTGTGGCTCGAGGTTTAGCAATCCCAAGCATATTATTAATATGCTCGCTCATTTGCCTTAATCCTTTTTCCTTTTTCAGTCGCTGAGTGTGGCTCGAGGTTTAGCAATCCAAGGCCTCGAGGAGGCCCAGAGGATCTCTGATATGGAGGACTGCTCGAAGCTCAAGGACAGAAGGATTGCCGAGCTCGAGGCTGAGAGAATACAGGCGAGGAAAGAGCGCGATGATGCCATTCGCGAGGCCAAGAAGGCCCGGGAGGAGGTCGGTATCGCCAAAGACGAGGCTGAAGAGGCGAAGCTCGAGCTCCTGCAAAAACAAAAGGAGTTCGAGCAAAGGCTCGAGGACTTCAAGAAGGAGGCCTGGGAAGAGTTCAAAAGCTCCGAGGAGTGCGACAAGCTCAAAGGAGGGTATGCCTCGGGTGCCTACTTACATGCCTTCAAGGAGGCCCGATCATATCTTCGATTGAAGCACCCAGAAGTTGATGCCGGGGCCTTGAAGACAATACATTCAATCGCAGAGACCCTCGAGCTCTCTGAGTCCGAGGATGGAGGAGCTGGCGAGGATGAGGATGAAGGCCCAGAGGATGGTGACGACGTCGAGATAGATATTACGAACCTCGACCCTCCTCTGGGTCATATAGAATAGTGTCCCCTTCCCCGGTTGTTATCCCCGATCTCATGTAATTACAACTTTTGTCACATGTATTTTGCTCGAGGATAACAGTTCTTTTTGAATGACGAGCTAAAGCTCGATATTTTTGTGACTTATTTGCATTTTTCTCGAGGATGTAACAAGAAATTTTTGCTCGAGGTCACTGGAATAGAATAATTCTCGAAGATTAAAATATCCCTCGAGGACAATTGTGAAATGGCAAGCCTCATTCTCGAAGGCCAGGACATAACTCGAGGACAGTATTTCGAAAAATACATAGGTCTTACTCGAGGAATAAGTCTCGACGACTAAAGATTTGAAAAATGCATGAGTTATACTCGAGGACAACGAACTTGAAAATTACAAAAATTATTCTCGAGGACAATTATTGCTCGAGGAATAAATCGAATTCCAAAAAACGTATGATTAATTCTCGAGGACAACATAATAATCGAGGAATAAATCGAATTTTCAAAAATGCATGATTAATTCTCGAGGACGAAATAATACTCGAGGAATAATTCGAATTTTCAAAAACGGATGATTAATTCTCGAGGACAAAATATTACTCGAGGAATATATCAAATTTTCAAAAACGCATGATTAATTCTCGAGGACAACTTAATACTCGATGAATAAATCAAATTTCCAAAAATGCATGATTAATTCTCGAGGACGAAATAATACTCGAGGAATAAGATGAGCTTAGGGTGCCTGTACTGGGCAAGGCTTAAGGTGCTTGCACGGGGCAAGGCTTAGAGTGCTTGCGCTTAGCAAGACTTAAGGTGCTTGCACGGGGCAAGGCTTGAGGTGCTTGTACGAGACAAGGCTTAGAATGCTTGCATAAGGCAAGGCTTAAGGTGCTTGCACGGGGCAAGGCTTAGAGTGCTTGCGTAAGGCAAGGCTTAAGTTGCTTGCACGGGGCAAGGCTTGAGGTGCTTGTACGAGACAAGGCTTAGAGTGCTTGCGTAAGGCAAGGCTTAAGGTGCTTGCACGGGGCAAGGCTTAGAGTGCTTGCGTAAGGCAAGGTTTATGGTGCTTGCACGGGGCAAGGCTTAGAGTGCTTGCGTAAGGCAAGGCTTAACGTGCTTGCGCGGGGCAAGGCTCAGAGACTGACGATCGAAGGTAATGCCTGTATGGGGCTGTAAGGCCCGAGCACTAAATTTATTAATCTTTCAGACTGAACTTGGATTTATATCTCATCCAAGCTGCCTACGTACCCAAATGGGATCAAGCCGAACGTAGTTCATTACAAAAAGAAACGATGTAAAGATAAAGGGCACGGGCACGGGCACGGGCACGCAGGCCCAAAACAAAAACAAAAAATAAAAATAAAAAGAGCATGACCAAAAACCTACAATTTAGGCGTATGGAACATTACTTGTAATATACCTTCAGGTTATCGGCATTCCAGGGCCTCGGGAGTGGTCTTCCTGAGGAATCTCTAAGGCTGTATGCTCCTCCATGAACTTTTCGTATAACTTCAAACGGACCTTCCCAGGTGGGTCCGAGCTTTCCTGGAGCATGACCTGCGGCTTCGGCCTTTCTCAACACAAGTCCCCCGACCTAAATGTACGGGGTCTTACTTTGCTATTGAAGTATTTTGCTGCTCTGTTTTGGTAGGAGGCTACCTTCAAGGCTGCTTGCTCCCTTACTTCTTCCAGGAGGTCGAGATGTTCAGTAGTGTGTTCCGAGTTCCCGGGATCAATCCTCTTGAGGTTGGGCACACTGATCTCGATCGGGATAGTGGCTTCAATACCGAAGGCTAACATGAAGGGAGTTTCTCCTGTTGTTGTCCTGTGCAATGTTCTATATGTCCAAAGTATAGAGGGTAACTCGTCGGACCAATGTCCCTGAGCATTACCAATCCTGGTCTTGAGGTCTTGAAGTATGATTCTGTTCGTAACTTCTGCTAGGCCATTGCTCTGGGGGTGTGCGACTGACGTCAAGCGGTGGTTGATCCCGAAATTGGTGCAAAAGTTTCGGAATTGAAGATTGTCAAACTTTCTGCCGTTATCCGTTATGAGGACCTTAGGTATCCCGAACCTGCAAATGATGGATTTCCAAACAAAGGCCCTGAGCTTGGGCTCCGAGATTATTTCCAGTGCCTCGGCCTCAGCCCATTTGGTGAAATATTCCACGGCAACTGCTACGAACTTTACCTGACCCCGGGCTATTGGAAAGGGGCCGAGGATATCAACTCCCCACTGTTCGAATGGAGCCGAAATACTGATGTTGGTGAGGTCTTCGACGGGTGAATGGATGATGTTGCCAAACCTTTGGCATTTATCACATCTTCTGACGTACTCCAGGGCGTCTTTCTTCATGGTGGGCCAGTAATATCCGTACCTTATGAGCTTGAAAGCAAGAGCCCGAGCTCCTTGGTGATTTCCACATATACCCTCGTGCACTTCGGCCAATGCCTGGGCTGATTCTGATGGTTTCAGGCACCTGAGGTATGGCAGGGTGAAACTCCTGCGAAACAGCGCTCCTTGTATCATGCAGTATTTCGATGCTCTTGACCGGACACTCTTAGCCCCCCGTGGATCCTCGGGAAGCTTTCCGTTTGCCAAGAAGTCAATTATGGGGTCGATCCATGATGGCTCATGATCAATGTCCATGACGGTGCATGAGGAGTTTATGCTAGGCTCTGTTACAATTTTAACGTGCACTGTTCTGTCAAGTTCGTCAACACCCATAAACACGAGCTTGGATAATGCATCTGCTTGGCAGTTTTCAACCCGGGCAATCTTTACGATCTCGCACATCTTGAATCGTCGCTTGAGGTTATGAACTTTCAACAATACAAACTCATCTTCTCCTCTTTCCTTTCGAACGTTCCCTCTATCTGGCCAACTATGAGCTGAGAGTCACTGTAAAACTTGATGTGCTCAAGCTCGAGATTCTGAGCAAGTTCTAGGGCAATGATGACTGCCTCGTATTCTGCCTCGTTGTTTGTAGCTTCGAATTCGAACCTGAATGCACACCTGATTTCAGTGGTCTTACCGGGCTGCGTGATTATGACCCCTGCACCCGAGCCCGATGAGTTAGAAGCTCCATCGACAAAAATTTCCCACACTTCTGGAGTGCTCATGCTCAAACTCCCTTCTGGCCCCCGAGCCATAGGAGTGAGTTCTGCAATGAAGTCCGCTAGCGCTTGAGCCTTTATGGAGGGTCTGGACTTGAATTCAATGTCAAATTCTCCAAGTTCAATTGCCCATTTCAGTAATCTACCTGAAACGTCTGGTTTCTGCAGGATGTGCTTGAGTGGCTGATTCGTGAGCACGACGATAGGGTGGGACTGGAAGTACTGTCGAAGCTTTCGGGCTGCCGTAACTAAAGCGAGAGCAAGCTGTTCCGCTAGTGTATACCTTGTTTCGGCGTCGAGTAATACCTTGCTTACGTAGTAAATTGGTTGCTGGGACTTGTCTGCCTCTTTCACTAGTATCCCACTTACTGCATTCTGAGATACTGCTAAGTATAAGAGTAGAGTATCACCGGGTTCGGGATTTGTGAGAATGGGGGGAGAGGCTAACGTTTGTTTGAGCTCTTGAAAAGCCTTCTCACATTCTTCAGTCCAATCAAAACTTCGGTTACCCCTTAGCACTCTGAAGAAAGGGAAGCACCTGTCAGCTGCTCGAGACATGAACCTGTTCAAGGCTGCCACGCGACCTGTTAGTTTCTGGACCTCTTTCCTAGTCTTGGGCGATTCCATCGATGTCAAAGCACGTATCTTATCGGGGTTGGCCTCTATCCCCCGGTGGGTGATCATGAATCCCAAAAACTTTCCCGAGGCCGCCCCGAAAGCACATTTAGCGGGGTTCAATTTCATCCGGTATTTTCGCAAAGTGTTGAAGACATCCTCGAGATCGGCTATATGCTCATTCACTTTCTTGCTCTTGACAACCATGTCGTCGACATACGCCTCAACATTCTTACCAATCAGATTAGCAAATACTTTGCTGATAAGCCTTTGATATGTTTCCCCTGCATTCTTCAAATCAAAGGGCATGACCTTATAACAATATATGGCGGAATCTGCCATGAAAGATGTCTTCTCTTGATCGTCCTCGGCTATGAGGATTTGATGATAACCAGAGAACGCATCAAGAAAGCTATATAGTTTGTGCCCTGACGTGCTGTCCACTAGGTTGTCAATTCTAGGTAGGGGATAACTGTCCTTTGGACATGCTTTGTTAAGATCCGTGAAGTCGATGCACATCCTCCACTTCCCATTTGCCTTTTTAACCAATACCACATTGGCTAGCCACTCGGGGTATTGGACCTCCCGAATGAACCCCGCGCTTAGAAGTTTATTAATTTCCTCACGAATGACCTCTCGCCTTTCTGGCGCAAATTGTCTCTTTCGCTGTTTGACGGGTTTCGAACCAGGGGTCACACTAAGTTTATGTATTGCCACCTCGGGGTTTATGCCCGGCATGTCCTCGACCTTCCATGCGAAGACATCAATATTTTTTGATAAGCAATGAATGAGCTCGGCTACGAGGGTTTCATCAAGACCCTTACCAATGGAGATTTTCTTCCCATGCCCGAGATCAACCTCTATCACTTCCTCCACCGGAGCTAAGCGGGCTCTGTCCTCGAGCTCAGTGTCCACAAGTTGCATGACGTCCGTGCCAATCGCCTTGAGGCATGTCACATAACACTGCCTCGCTATTCCCTGATCCCCATGAACGACCCCAACGCCGTTGCATGTGGAAAACTTCATGGCGAGGTGGAAGGTGGATACAACTGCCCTGATCTTATTGAGGAGTGGTCTTCCCACAATAGCATTATAGGCCATGGAAGTACGAACAATTTGGAAAGCTGTAATTTCTGTTACCTGCCTGTTACCCGAGCCCAAGGTTAGGGGGAGATCGACGATGCCCTCTGGAAGGACGACGCTTCCACCGAATCCCTGGAGGGGAGTTTTGATTGGTTTCAGTTGTTGGGATGAGATTCCCATTTTGGTGAATGCCTCATGAGATAACACGTTGGCCGCACTCCCACTGTCAATCAGGATCCTTTTAACTTCAAAGTTGGCCACAATTGCTGAAATGACCAAGGCATCGTCATGAGGATACGATACCCCCTCTGAGTCCTTTGCCCCAAATGTGATGTCATCGAACTTGTCGTGGGCTGCTCCCGGGGCCGAGATATATTGACGAGCGTACTGTTTTCGAGCAGCGCTTGAATCTCCCCCCGACACAATGCCCCCTATGATGACGTTAATAGTTCCTGCTGTTGGCTGACCCTGACTTCTTTCATCTGTGGCCCTTTCGGTATCCCTGTCATTCCTCGGGCGCTTGTTGTGACTAACATAAGAGCCAAGAAGTCCTCTTTTGATAAGAGCTTCGATCTCCCGTTGCAATGCTTTGCAACTGTCTGTGGTGTGCCCATGATCACGATGAAAATCACAATATTTGCTTCGATCGCGCGTGTCCGGAGGTGACTTCAGTCTGGGAGGCCATTGAAACTCTTTCATAACCTTTATCTCCATCAAGATATTGGCCTTAGAGGTATTCAACCGGGTGAATGACGTCGATGGATTGTCCTGTCTTTGTTTATTCCTAGGAGCTTCATGTCGAGGATTCGTATCATGAGGCCTTTTTTGTTCTGGCTTATCCTGGGCTGGGCTGACCCTCCTCGGGTTTAGAGTTTCCTCCATATTTATGTACTTCTCCCCCCTTGTCAAGAGCTCGGTTACTGATTTTGGGGGAGTCTTTGACAAGGACATTTTGAATGCTTCGCACCTTATCGCATATGTTAGAACAGATACCGACGCTGTGATGTGGAGGTCGGGGATCATGAGCCTCTCTTTATTGAACATCTTCATAAAGTCTCGCAGGCTCTCGTTTGGGCCCTGGCGGAGTTGCATCAGGGATGCTGCCGTTTTTCTGATGCGCTTACTGCTCGCGAAGAAGGCGGAAAATTTATCGGCTAGGTCTGAGAATGAGGCTATGGAATTGGGCTCAAGAGTGGAGAACCAATCCCTGGCAGCATTTGTCAACGTTTGAGGGAAGGTCTTGCACATTACCTGATCCGGGGCAACTTGTAGGTTCATGACGTCGGTATAGATATTCAGGTGGTTGGTAGGATCTGTAGACCCGTCATACTCTTTTATTCGAGGATACTTGAATCTATCAGGCAAGGGGAATGACAAGACTTCTGGGGTGAACGGAGTGTTGGGGGCAAAACCTGTTGGCCCTTTGTCTTTCTGTCTTAGACTTGCTGTAATTCCATCCTGGATGATCCTGGCCAAGTCCGCGGACTCCATTGTTACTGGTCCCGAAGCCGAGGCCACATTGGGTAGGCCCGAAGTCCCGGCTCCATGATTATCATGTATTTGAGGTTGAGCCCGACGTCGAGCGTCTGCCATGAACCCCCCTTCGGGTGTCGGCGTACGAGACGGATGCGAATTTCTCTGGGTGAGCAACTGTGTTAATGTAGCAACTTGTTGACGGAGCTCCTCGAATGCTCTAGCGCTGACGACAGTGGGTTGTGGTTGTTGCATGCCTGACGACTCCTCTTGTGGGATTGGAGGATCGACAGGACGTGGTGGATGTTCTGGAGCGGATGAGCTCGCAGGAGGGAGACCTGATCGTGTGTTAACCATGGCTTTTGGTAAAGATTCCCACAGACGGCGCCAATGATGATACCAAAAGTCGTACCTGGAAAATTCCCGAACTCGAAGAAAGATGATGGACACGAACAAGGTCTTCGGATACCTGAAACAAAGACAGTGAGGGAGAGTCCTCGAGAATGGTATGCGAGTGTCCTCGAGACCTAATATGGGTTTGACCACATCAGTAATCAAAATCGAAATAATGTCATAAATAAATTACATATAAAAAAATTATTTATTTATTTTTGGAAAAAAAAAAAACTATATCTTGAAAAACTTGTAAAACTTACTCTAGTTTAGGGTAAACGGATCAAATTTTTTAAATTTTTACTTGTACCTAAATTTTTATTTTTCAAAAAGTTAATCAATTCTAATGTTGTCAAGATTAGGAGAAGTAGGGCTGGGCAAAATTTATGAATCGAACGATTTTTTTTAAGTTAAATATTCAAACAGGTATCTGAATCAAGAATCGAGAGTTCGATTCGATTATCGGTTCTAGATCAAGAATTAAATAATCGAATATCTCTAATTTATTTTATTTATTTATTTTAAATAAGTCAAATTATTTTATATTTTTTTAAATAAATTTGCTAACTAGTTAATTTAGCTCAAACCCAAAAATATGTTATTTCAATTTTTAATTTTCAGTTAAAGCCCAACATAATTAAATTGATCTAAATTTTAACCAAATCTATTATTTTACCGTAGTGTCGTTTCTAGTTTATACTGTTTTGAAGAAATCAAATTGAAACTCGACAGTGCCCTCATTAATTATTGTAACTTGCTATCTTCATTTTTCTGTGATTTTAACAATGAAATCTATAAAGAATTCAGCAAAGAAAGACGCAAATGACATAATATTGGACTACGCTATTTCGTAAGAGTTAAAATTGAACATGTCATTAGTTGAATTAATGTAGTTTTATAAATATTAAAAAAATTAATTATAGTACAAAACATAAGAATCAAACTAAATCGAATGAAACTGAACCCGAACGATTCCATAATTAAATTTGGACCCAAAGATTTCACTTTCTAAATATCTTAAAATTTTAGATCCAAAAATCGAATCGAACCAAATCATGTCCAACCCTTAGGAGAAGAAAATTTTAGTTCAAATTGCCCACAGGGCACATTTTCAAGTAGTAAAAAGGAAAAGTGGAAAAATTCAATTTTGCTTGAAGCTATCGCGTCAAGAGTTTGAATACTAAAATATGGATTTGACCCTTGGGTAAGTACAAGTGTACAAGTAGTCTTTCACCCTGTATCCTTGGAGGCATAACTTGCGATTTATCTCTTTCACCAAGGTTCAGGGCAAGACATGTGGGGCATCAGTAATTAAGCGTAGTCTATTAAAAATAAAATAAAATTAGTTCAAATTATTACACGTTAACTTCAATTAATTCGGCTGAAACCCATGTGCCTAGAGATCCACACAATTTGGGATGAGTGATGTTCTGATTTGCATATGTATTGTTGACTCACTGAATTCATTAGAATTGAATTGAGCAATAAATGTTTCGTACACTCAATGCCAAAAATAAATTATTTCCCCGATGCCAGCAGTAGCCGTTACGTTAGAAAAAACCAAGAAGAAATGGAGCCCAAACTCACAAGAATTAGAGAAAATTGTAGAGTCAGTGTCAATCATATTGTTTAGGTATCAAGTTAATCCTCGACTTTTAAAAGGAAACAAGAAAATCTTAATTTTTTTTTAATTTTTATTGCCCAGTTAGTCTCTAATGATGCTTTTATATTTAACTTTACTAAGATAAATTTTAGTTATCAATTTAAAGTGGTCTAAATTTTAAAAATGCTTTGATAACTCAAACTAGTTCAGAGCATGGCTAGCCAACTCTGATCACAAAATGTGTTTTTCCGGGCCAATCCATGTGGACCACAAGCCGTAAGAACCAAACACGGCGGCAAGTGTTGGACTTGAACAGCACAGCCCATCTTAATACTCCCAAATGGACCGAAATCCAACAACATTTTTTGGAGAAATCTATTAGATATCAGGAATGAAATTTGGACAGCATGATTCTATACACAAGCAAACGAGGAAGATTTTTCAGTTCAATACAGTACCAGTGACATGGCAATTTATCCAGCAAGGTGACACAACAGCTCCAGACTAAATTAAGGAAATATCCACTCAATAAATCATTAAACAATATTCTTTAAGGTAGTCAAGTATCACTTAGCTCTCCACAACAAGACCTTTGAGCACGAAAATTGGTGAAATTCATAGCCGTCTTTCACGGGGTCATCAGTTTCGAGTCCAATTATTTTCCAGTACACCAGAAGTGACAGCAGGATTTCACATGCTGCATGAGACTTTTCAAGGCTTGTATGAGGGAACAGCCATGCTTTTTTCGTTGAATTGCCTTTTATGGCATGTTTGGTATGGTAGGTTCAATTATACCTGACGGTACTAAAGTAAAAGGTTGAAAACTTCTTTGTAGTATTCTCCAATATCGTTTGGTATTGCATAACAAACACACGCTTAATGCTGCTACCTATTGTTCTGTTCCAAATCTTAACCCTGACTTTGTTTGCTTCTCACACCTACCACGATGATGGTGCATGTACAATTTTTATCTTTCAACATTTTCAATTGAGACCTCCCATTGATAACCTGCAAGCAGCCATATTCCACACAGTTTCATTTTTCAAGATTGTTTTGCATGGATGTAAGTAGAACGAGAGAGTTTAAGCAAATAGTTAATAAAGTTGTACCTTCTGATCCAGTGATATCGACTTTAAGAAGCTTCTCAAAATCAATCCTAAATAAAAAGGTAGAAGAAAAGGGATAGAATGCAATCCCTTTAAGAAACGCATATTTGTCAATTACCTAATTGTGAACATGGATGAATTTAGAATTCGCTTAGACTAATTTAATGCTGATTGACCAAGCATAGCATCTGCAGCTTGCTTCAATAAAATTGTTTTCCTGCATTAATTGAATTTCTTGAAAAAGACATGGGAGATCTCTGTGAATTTCAACTAATTGATCATTAGAAGAAGTGGACTTAAACACGAAGCCGCAGACATGTCAGTTAATTCAATATCAGTTTTCAGCATTACTTACATGCCCACACAAATTCATAAAAGTCCTTCTGAAGATGGTAAAAATTCAAACCAAAATATTCTAAAACAGGCAATATATATTTGATATGAACCAGTTATCAGGATAAACTGATTCGATTGAGACACTGAGCAAATGGAACAATTTGAGCATGAATGCATCAAGCAAACCTTCTGTGCTAATCATTATTATAGTATCATACTGCTTCAATATAAGTGAATGCATTCTATGAACCTAAATTAATGAATTTATGAAGTAACTCCATGACAAGCAGTATTTCTCACAATAATTTCCAAAAATTGATTTGTATAAGACAAAAAAGGAGATGAGTACCATTGAGCACCAATGCATGCAGCAAAACTTTACTTTTTTGTGTTAGTTTTAAAAATAATCGTTCTATCTAGTTAGTGAATGCATCCTATAAAGGCTAATTTATCCTCAGATTGCTATCATTTTGGAGAACAGTTATCCAATACTTTGAATTTGATTCATGATTTGAATATGCTTATTGCAATAAACAGAAATGTGCATATGAGCCAAATATTCCACATAAAAATGCAACAAGGTATATGCTTTAGTTAGAGATGAAAGGCAGAATTGCACTAACTAGATATATGTTCCAGTTAAAGCTGAAATGCAGTACTGAATACCCACAAAAACATCATAGCAAACTTTTTATTCAACCTGTTTCCTTAAGTACCTGTATAATTTGTGTTTTCCAGCTTCAATACACTGTCCTGAAGAATTCAATGTTATGAAGCATTAGTTTGCAACTGAAAAGAGTGCAAGAGAAATCATACCTTGGAAGTCTTGTTGCTTCTAGTTGAAAAGGGACTAGGAGTCTTTTATCAACATAGGCGGGTAACGTAAATAAAATGCACCAATGGGTTCTCTACTGTAGTGGGAAATTCCAGTTTCAAGGCCGAGAGACTTGCCCCTCTTTGAGCTGCTCTCCCGGCTACCAATAATATTACACAGCTAGCTATCTCTTGTACCACCTGAATCGTGACATTTATGAGGCAGGAAACTGATTCATTTTTTCTACAACCACAAACCTTAAGAATCATAAAATTAAATGATTAATCAGGTCTTAACCCAAAACTACAATGAAGGGGGAAGAACAGAACCGAGGATTTAAAATAGCACAATCAGGCAAATGTAAACTTAACTTGATGGAAGACCATCTGAATATCAAGTTAAGAAATGAGAGATCTCTCATCGTTGGAGTCTGCTCTCTGGTTGCTCAATATGAGAAACATTGCAATAATCTAAAAATTGTATGTAAAGCTTTATCTTTATTAATCTCTGACCAATTCATAAATATCTCTAATTGGAAATTGGGTAACATCGAATTTTAGAAATTTCCTTACTGGTTAAATATACCGTTGAATCATGGATTGCCAATATCCAATCCCACAAAGGAATAATACCTAAGTACGGATCCAAGAGTTACCCTACACTCGTCAGCTGCATCACGGTTAATTAAAACTGATAAATAAAAAAATTCGTACAGAGCGAAATGTAAAACAAAGTAAAATAAAACTTTTAATTTTATTCATCTCCAATGTTTCTACATCAGCCTCTTCTGTGTATCAGTTACAACAAAGCATCAGTAAAATCTAAAAACAAAAAGATAATTAAATAATTGTATCTTTCTTTCCTTTTTTATGTTTTTCAACGATGCCATTGTAAAATGAATAACAGTAATACATAGATCAAGATTGGGTCTAAGAAAAATATGGCGTGACCGCAATGAGTTTCTTGCGCTGAAGGCACCGAGGGTAATTCTTCTGGAACCTCAAACTGAAACTAGGAAACCCCTCGATTGAATTATCCGTTATCGGATTTGTTTGTGAAAACGCTGATTCTGAAGTCGACTTGAGTTGGCACAGAGCAACCAGAGTTTGAGCATCAATTTCTTTTGATTTCCCGGCGATTTTCGAATATCTGATTTTGGATAAAGCTCCAGGCTTAAGGTATGTGTAAAAAGATGGCCGCGATTTCGGTGTTTTGAAAGTGTTGCTTCTCACTCTAGATTTCATGGCGAGCAAAAGCAAATGTGCAATAACTGCCTGTTTGTGAGAGAGAAACTGAATTTAAACCCTAGAGAGACGGGGTGAAATAATTGGGGGAAGATGGGGTTTTTAAATGGAGCACTGAGAAGCGGGAAAATGGAAGGTGGGATTTGGGCTTTCAAGTTATGGGCCTCCTCTAGTGATAGCAAATTAATGGCCCATTTACGAACAAATTAGCCCAAGTCACTTGATTTGTCGAATCTTCTCGATTGTTACGCCTGAATCAGGGTTGAGTTTCTATAAATATGATTCTCAACATTCAAAAGTGAGCTTTGGATTGCCAACTTATTTAAATTGGTGAATCTGAAAGTTCAATCAAAATTAATATTTTAGATGTTAAAATCACATGCAACTTTCACATGACTAATAGTTGGAAAATAAAATTGTTATACAATTAAACAATATCTTCAATTGAATTGAAAGTTGCAATTTGAACGTTCAAATTAAGTGATCCAAATTCACATATTTAAATAAGTTAAGCGATCCATAATCATATCACTTGAAAAATTGAAAAGTGCAACCCTAGTTTACCTTGATCCTTAGAGATGTTGACATCCAAACATGAGATAAAAATGTTTGTTGAGATGCTTAGTCAAATTTTAACTTGCTCAGTTCTAATTTTGATTAACTTATTTACTCTCGGCTTATTTCTTGATTGCAAGTAAACTTTGTGTAATGTTTGGTGAGAGGATGTGACCTCAATTAATTGATAGTCATAAATCACTCGTTACAAAGAGGACGGTGAGAGAAAATGACAAATTTGAATTTAAAATTGAATAATGCAATTTAGTATCACTATTTATAATATCAATTTGATCCTCATTCTTTGTAAAATGATAATGAAAAATATGATTTTTATGGTCTCACACAAAAGATGAAATATAAAAAATGGTGACTGAATATGATGAATAACAATCATATTTTTCAAAAATGGATATCAAACAGCCTAAATGTGATATTAAATAAAAGTAAAACTTAAATAAATCATACATTCATAATTCATTTTAATTGATCCTATAATGTATTCTCACATGACCGGTAGCACTAATCTCAATTAGTCGGTTAGGTGTAAAAATCTCAATTCCAAATCCGTTTCCTTTTCTAATTCTACTCTGTTAACAATTCATTCGTTCTAATTTCTCGACTTTGATAGCCCGGTTAACTTGTAGTTCATTACAATCCAATTACTAGAACATTCCATAGCCTCTTTTTCTTGTTTTGTAAGTTAGAAAGGAACCCAATTGCGTGAATCTCTGTTTCGGTTGTTTTATTTACTTATGTAGACGAGATGTGCGTGAATTTTGTATGCACTTGTTTGTGTTTTTTTTTTTTTTTTTTTTAGTCCTGATGGTTGTTCCGGTGTTTGAAATTTGCAGGGAGAGAGCGAAATTTGAGTCTTGCCATGGCCAATAGTCCATTCAAGATTCAAAATCCCTTGGGTATATTACTTCTTTCTCGTTTATCAATTAATACATGCAAGTTCGATATAGCTTGTTGGGGGACAAGTTCGAGTTCCATAATGTTAATGAAAATTTGGG
Organism: Osmanthus fragrans; assembly: GCA_019395295.1. Taxonomy (NCBI): domain Eukaryota; kingdom Viridiplantae; phylum Streptophyta; class Magnoliopsida; order Lamiales; family Oleaceae; genus Osmanthus; species Osmanthus fragrans. The sequence goes on along the minus strand of CM033341.1, from coordinate 46,059,624 downwards.
GAAAGAATTTATTTTTCTGGGTATTCCTGTTTGATATGGAATAGGATGTTATGGTTTGTGTGGTTGATGGCTGTATTGAAAATTGAAATTATTACTTGCTCTCGGAGTTTGGGTGCATGGGCCTTCTCGGTTTGTTCATATTTCGTGATTGAATTGTTATGTAATAACGGTTTCCATTGTCCTTGGCTGTGTGATTTTTGATTGAATGGTACACGTGGTTAAGAAATTTGGGATTTTCAATTGAAAAAAGATTGATCTTTTTGAATTTGACAAATTCAATTTTAATCTCGAAGGGATGACACTGTTGTATTGAGATTCGAAGGGATTCCTGAGTCCTATATTTTGATCTACTTTTTTTTTTTTATATTTAAATTCAGTGATAGTTCATGGTTGTGACTGAGTTTTGAAGTTTGGACTATTACTAGTTTGGCTAAAAAGACTACAGTTTTCGACTTCTTGCTGTTCCAAAATATATGTTATGAGAGTAGAGTGTTGTAGTAATTGTTTTTTCGTGCAATAAAAGCATGTTCTTGTAAGTCGTATTATCTTACCTGTATGTGCGAATTACATGCAAAATTGCAATACACACATGAATGTCGACTTTGTTTGCTCTTTTGTGTTTGAAGTATGATATTAGAGCTCAAAAGTCAGATTTATCAAAATTACAGTGTTTGAGATTATGAAGTGGTCCTTTGAAAGTTTACCAGCTAGCGTTATATGAACTTCTTTGATGTTCAAAGATTGGTTTAGCTTCGGGAATCGGTTCCGATGGTTAGATTAAGATACTATGGAGGCGGTCATGCATGTGTTTCCTGTTTTCGGATGTCCATGATATAAACCATCATGAACTCACAGTAAAGAAACTTGAAACTTTGCAGTCTCATAGCCTCGACCTTGTTTCTTTTTACCACTATAGACCAACGCCTCCTTGGTCATTGAATTCTGAAAATCATACCTACCGTATTTGCTCTTTTAGCAGTTTCTTTCAAAAGATCTCAATTTCACCTCATAAATGTATTCTGACATTCTTTTTTTCATAATGAAAGAGAAGAGGAAGGCAGAATCCACCCGCATTAGAGAGAAGTATCCTGATAGAATACCAGTAAGAGCTTTTCCCAAAGAAGTTAGCAGCTTCCATTTGAGGATAAAATTGTATATCGCTCGTAGTATTTACATTTACATTATATGCTCGTTCAGGTTGTTGTTGAGAAGGCAGGTAGGAGTGATATTCCTGACATTGATAAAAAGAAGTAAGTTTCATTATCCCTCGCTGTAGTTTTGTTAACTCCGACTAAACGTTTATGACGTATTTGGTAAGATGGGTTATACACTAAAACTTGTCTATTGTAGTGTTGAGTTCCAATTAAGATTTTACAACTCAAAATTTGAGTGTCGAATTATCGAGATCCATAAGTCTACTTTCTTTGTGCAGATATCTCGTTCCTGTTGATTTGTGCATTGGCCAGTTTGTTTATGTGGTCCGGAAGCGGATCAAGCTTAGCGCCGAGAAGGCAATATTTGTCTTTGTCAACAACATCCTGCCTCCCTCGGGTGAGTAGAATTCGTACTTTGAACTTCCTTATTTTACTTTATATAATTTCGTGATATACCTCTGTGGTTACAGCTTCATTGATGTCGAAAATTTACGAGGACCACAAGGATGAAGATGGGTTTCTTTACATGAGTTATAGTGGCGAGAGCACATTTGGATCATCAGAACTTAAGTAACAGACGATTTCTTCCTTCAATTTAGCAATTTACATTTGGTACAAAGTAGATGGTGTTTTATTTTGGATGGTTAATATATTTGATGTAAATTAGTTTAGATTAGACCTTTTTGAATAGAATCTTGTGGCTGATTCAATGCTTTGGCTGTTTGGCCATCCAAGAGTCATCAACTTGGCTTTTTTTTTTTTCCCTTTCGTTCATTTCTATTTTGGCCAACGAAAGTTGGAATGGCCACCCACAACACAATTTTCCACTACAGAACAATGATTTTACACTGCAAATTACATTTTACCTCTTTAAATAATCAAATTATATAATTGAATTCATGCAATTAAAAAGTTGTAAAGGTGAGCAAGTTGGATTAAATAAAGCTGATGGAGATTTTTTTTGTTGAAAATGACTCCTTTATGATTTACCTGACCAAATATTCCACCATGCATTATGTTATCTTAGAGGTATATTCCTATGAAAAATAATACACGAACATAAATTCAATATTTTGATCCAATGAGTTTTTAAAATGTCATCATATTTTATACTTAATTAGATAAAATTATGTGAAACAACTAGCAATTTTTTTCTTTCAACGAAAAGCCCGAAGGTTCAGGCCCCTCTAGGCTTGCTACGTGCTCAATTCGATCAAGGTTTTCTTAGTTTTGACGTCTCTACTACTAATTACAAAGCTTTACGTGAGAACTTGATGGTCAAATTTAATTTAGCAATCGGAAGGAGAGAGCTCATAATTTATGTACACCACAATTACATAATTTTATCTAGAGAAAATAGATTCAGAATTTTATAAAAGTATGTATTTTCATTAAAAATTAAGGAATCGAGTTTAATACTAATTTGAATTTTGATATTTCATTCATTATATTACTATATTTGCTGCATCACGGCTTTTATTACTTTTCTAAGAAAGTGAAATAAGCGTGACGGTATATCCGATTGTTATAATTATTTTCGTTGATGCTACAATTTATATATATATATATATAAAAAAATTGAAGATATCTAATACCCATTTGAAAATAAAATGGAAGTTTTATTTTATTAAAAAACATAAAATATGCAAAAAAACAAAAAAAAAAAATTACAATTCCATGTTAGCTGGAAAATAAAAACCCAATAAATCCATAGAAATTCGTTTTTTTTATGAAAATAAAGAAAATACAGTTTAAAATGGTTGTACTTTGGAATTCGAACTTCATTTTCACCTTCGTATCAAATGGTCAAAATGAAATTCATTTTTTTTCGGATGTCACATTTTTCATGGAATTTACGCGTATCAGAAAATCGCACTTCCTCTCACCACGACTCTCTTCTCGTCGGCTCGCCACACGGCGAAAGTGCTGATTCAAAAACAACATTGACTGCTATCCAATCATTACACGCCACGTATATCATCCTAAAACACGTCCAGGTTCAATGAACCTGGAGAGGCCACCTCTATTCATTTCCACCATATTTTTCTTTCTCTTTCATGCTTGTACACTGCTACAAATTATGGTTTCACGCACAAGGAATTCTCAATAACCCATAAACCAAACTGTTATTTTTCTTGTTTAAGGTTTCAGATTTTGCAGATAGAGACAGATAAAAGTTTATCATAATGGCTTTATCTTTCACATCTTCATCACCAGTTCATGGCTCTTCTTTATATTCTTCCTTTGAACAGCCTAAAGGTACTATTTTTCCTTAAAATTACTGTCTTAATGTCTTTTCTTTTCCTTTTTTCTGAGTTTTCCCTAAATTTGAGAATATTGTTTCTGATATTCTTTTTCATGGGTGAATTTCGATTCTTTTTTAGCTGCCCAATTTGGTTCTTCTCAGCCATTGGATAGGCTTAATCTCCCATCAACGGCGGCGAAATTTTCGAGGCGGCGTTGTGCCGTTAAGCCATTGAATGCTAAGCCAAAGAGGAAGGATTTAATTGTCCCCTCAGCAGCAACTATCGTTGCTCCAGGTACATAGGATTTCATTAGTAACTTTCTGCAAATGTATGGGGTTTTATAAGCCAGAAATCTTCGATAGAGTGAATTGACATTTTTGCCCTGGCTTTCTCTTGGTATTTTTCAGAGGTGGTTGAAAAAGTAGGGATAGAGGACTATGAAAAATTGGCTAAGGAGCTTGAAAATGCTTCCCCTCTTGAGATTATGGACAAGGCCCTTGAGAAATTTGGGAATGATATTGCTATTGCTTTTAGGTAATTTAATGATGATTATTTATTTATATCAAATCAATGAATTCATGCAGATTGTTTTACTAGATGTTGTAATTGTGATTTGTAAGTTGTTTATGTAATTAGTTAAGAATTAAGATAATCCTAGTAGTTTAAACTATGTTGTTTGAGTATTGGAGCATGTATGGTTGTGCTATAAGTAATTAATTAAGTTACTTATTTTGTCAAAGATGATTTCAAACTTACTTTTTTACACCGAAAACTTATCATGCATATGTAATATTGTATAGGAAAAGTCGTATCGAGTACACTGAATTGGTATGGGGCTCTTCAACCCAAAAGGAAATAAATTCAAGAAAAATGCTAACATAATCGGGTTTATTTTATGTTGTAAATATGTTTTAATTGAATTTAGTTAGCTTTATGGGAAGTATCAAACATAATAATCACTTGTTGTATTACTGCATTAAGCTTATTGTAGGAAATATGTCTACAGAATATCAATTAGGTACAGACTGTCTGAAATTTGCAATTTGCTAGAAAATTTCACAATCTGAATGCTAGCTAGTTACTTGGACGTGAATTTGCTGGAAAAAAGTGAATGACATGTTTTAATTTTCAATTATTACAGCGGAGCGGAGGATGTTGCCTTGATTGAATATGCACGTTTAACTGGACGACCATTTAGAGTTTTCAGCTTGGACACTGGGAGGTTGAACCCAGAGACGTATAAATTCTTTGACGAAGTTGAGAGACACTATGGGATTCGCATTGAATACATGTTTCCCGATGCTGTTGAAGTTCAAGCTTTGGTAAGGAGCAAGGGACTTTTCTCGTTTTATGAAGATGGCCACCAGGAGTGCTGCCGAGTAAGGAAGGTTAGGCCACTGAGAAGGGCCCTCAAGGGGTTGCGTGCATGGATAACTGGACAGCGCAAGGATCAGTCCCCTGGCACTCGGTTGGAAGTTCCGGTTGTCCAGGTAGACCCTGTTTTCGAGGGAATGGACGGTGGGGTTGGAAGCTTGGTGAAGTGGAACCCAGTGGCAAATGCGAAGGGTGGTGATGTTTGGAAGTTCTTACGGACCATGAATTTGCCGGTGAACTCATTGCATGCCAAAGGGTACATCTCGATTGGATGCGAACCGTGCACTCGACCGGTCCTACCCGGGCAACACGAGAGAGAAGGAAGGTGGTGGTGGGAGGATTCCAAGGCCAAGGAATGTGGACTGCATAAAGGCAATATTAAGGAAGAAACCTTAAATGGAAATGACGCTGTTCATGCAAACGGAACATCTACGAATGCAGATCTTTTTGTCACTGAGAATGTTGTAAACTTGAGCTCGCCCGGAATTGAGAATTTACTGAAACTGGAAAGTAGGAGGGAGCCTTGGGTTGTCGTGCTTTATGCACCTTGGTGCCAATTTTGCCAGGTAAATGCTCCTTTTATTGATAACAATTGTGCTGCTCCTCTATCTCGTGGATCAGGGCTTCTTTGTTAACAATGTTTATTGATTCTTGACCAGGCAATGGAAGGTTCATACGTAGAATTGGCTGAAAAGTTGGCCGGATCTGGTGTTAAGGTGGGAAAATTCAGGGCAGACGGGGAGGAGAAGGCATTCGCGCAGCAAGAATTGCAGCTAGGGAGCTTTCCTACTATACTTTTCTTCCCCAAGCATTCATCGCATCCCATAAAATATCCCTCCGAGAAGAGAGACGTCGACTCTCTGCTGGCTTTTGTGAGTGCCCTCCAATGAAGGCATTGGGGATTAGCTTTAGAGGGAATCATGAGTCCGTGATTCAATCTTATCTTATACAAAAAAGAAGGGGATGTTGGGATTACATGACATCGAGGCAAAGTTCTACTATCACATGGTACTTCCTGCATAGTTCATGCATTCTTTTTTTTTTTTTATCCGTTTGGAAGTTGTTGATTTTTAGAGGGCCTCAGTTTTGTAAGTTTTGATATGAATTTGAAACAATTACTTTAAGCCAAGTTTTATTCTTATTCTCTTCTTGATTTGAAGCAACAGTCAACAGACGGTATGACAAAGTATTAACTCTAAAGCTGGAAAACTTGACTGGAATTCGGATTATGAATCCTTATGGAACATAATAAAACATGATACGGCAACTGATTTTCTTTATCGTCTTTGGTGGTGTTTATTATTTCGTGCGGCCACGCACGCTTTTGGAATTGTAGTTTGTCAGTATTATCTTTGTTGGGGTTCGGGTTTAGAGTTCGTACTCATTTGTATTCCCTTTTCTATCAGTGGATTTTTCACGTCTTTGCGCTTAAACATATGTGTAATGACCCAATTTTGGGTTTGCACAACCAGTGGTATCATAAGTTGCTAAACAAGGTTCGGGTTTAGAGTTCGTACTCATTTGTATTCCCTTTTCTATCAGTGGATTTTTCACGTCTTTGCGCTTAAACATAGGTGTAATAACCCAATTTTGGGTTTGCACAACCAGTGGTATCATAAGTTGCTAACAATAGGGAGCAGGGCTTGGCTTACATAAGCTTTGGGTGATCAAAGTCACTTTTTTTGCCATTATTGAAGTGTGCTTCCTCTAAAATGTTGAATCTTCAGAAGTTTTGGTTTACTTTTATATGCATTGGCAGAAAAACCTTGGAAAAAGAAAATGTATAAGAAAGCAAGTTTATATGCTGTTTCTTATCTTAGTTTAAGACAGGTTTATTTTCGTTGGAATTCTTGTCAATACAACTAGAGAATAAGATTTTCTTAATTTGTGCTGTAACAAGTTTAAGAATGTTTTCATTGATAATGCTACCTTGATATCAAATCCAATTTCTGAATTCGAAGTTTAAAGATTTTCCTTATTGAGCCGAAAATTGAGGACCTTCAATAAAAACTTATTGTTAGAGAACAAATGAATTGTTGATAAATGGTGCACATTTTGAGTGGACTTCGTCACATATCAAAATCGATCGAAAACAATAAATCTAGATTGTATTTGATTTTCATTTTTTTCGAAAATGCATTTTTCTTTATTTTCATTTCAACCACACATTTTTCAATAAAATAATATTTCGCACAAATTCAATTTTTTTCCTTATTTTTAACCTCACATTCTTTATCAATATACTATTCTAAACTGTATTTTTCCAATGTAATGGGAACTCAAACAAGTCCCTAACGAGATCTTAACACGTGGAGCAATACTATCTCAATGATCGTGCGATCGAGAGAGAAAATATGACATGATAATATTTATCAGTGAATTTAAAATTATTACAATTTTTTTGGCTACAATAGGAGATCCAAAAAAGAGAAAAATAAATAAAAATAAATTCCTTTTTAATGCGTTTCCAAGTCGCACCCTCTTTACCAAGCACAGAGAGTATTGGGTAACTGAAAATCTCAGCACCACTCACTGAGGATGGGCCTCAATTCACCGAAGAAAACCTCCTCCACCCACTACATCCCACCAAACATTTCCAATCTTATATATTATTTTACCATTATAATATCATATTACCTTTTACACATATATATACTCACTTGAGAAAATATATGTCAGTGCTAAAGATTCTGAATTAGGTTCCAAGAGAACCAATTCCAAGCAAAAGGAACTCTTTTAGCTTTTGATTCAGTAAGCGTTCTTGAATCTCTTGTTTGAATTTTTTCATACAAGCATTTTATTATTCTTATTTTGAATGCTCACAATTGCATCAAGTTTGTGTATTTTTGCTGCTCCATGTATACTTCTTTTGTTTCTGGTATCAAAGATCGATTTGTATGAATCTCATGGGAAATATTATTGGGATCTGGGTTGGGAATGACGTTTGAATTGGGTTCTATTTTGATTATTTGATTTGATTCTATATGTCTATGATGGATTGCAGAAAATGTATACATATTTGAAGTTTGAACTATCATTTCTATGTTCTATCTACAATTGGGCCAAACGCCAAAAGTTACCTATACATTTTGTCACCTTTGAAGAGGTTTCGTTCGGTCCTCTACATTTTGCTCGATGGGTTTAAATTTTATAAACGAATAACCATTCTAAACCTTGATTCCAGATTTGTTTTAGCTCCAGAATTAGTTTTGCATATGTGACATCTATTAAGTCGCTGTACATATATAAAGGAGTTTCTAGATGGCTATTTCAGGTCAGACACAGATTGAGAGGTGTGAAATCATTGTTCTATTATTCTTTTTTATAGTGAAAGTCATGTTGCGACAAGTTGAGGATGAATCACCGAAATTTGTGTGTTTACTTGTGTGCATTTCTGATTTCGTCTCTTACTTTGCTCTTCACTTAATCTATAACGTGATGCCTTTACCAGATATATACAAATATGAGAGGAGGGGGACTGTGGCAACTTGGTCAATCAATTACTCGTCAATTGGCTCAGGCTAATAAGAAGACTATCACCCGTCGATGCTTTGCATCTGAAGCTGATCTGAAGAAGACAGTTCTGTATGACTTCCATGTTGCCAATGGGGGAAAGATGGTTCCTTTTGCTGGCTGGAGTATGCCAATCCAGTACAAGGACTCAATTATGGACTCCACGTTAAACTGTAGGGAGAATGGTAGCCTTTTTGATGTTTCTCATATGTGTGGTTTAAGTCTCAAAGGGAAGGACTGCATACCATTTCTTGAAAAACTAGTAATTGCTGATGTTGCTGGTCTTGCACCCGGCACAGGGTCTTTAACAGTTTTTACAAATGAGAAGGGAGGCGCAATTGATGATTCGGTGATAGCTAAGGTGACAAATGACCACATATACTTGGTTGTTAATGCAGGATGTAGAGACAAAGATCTTGCCCATATTGAGGAACATATGAAGTCATTCACATCGAAAGGTGGTGATGTCTCTTGGCACATCCATGATGAGCGGTCCCTTTTGGCCCTCCAGGTCTGTTGTCACATTTTTAAAGTTAGCGTTTCTTTTGTTTTTTCATCCCATTGAAATATTTAGTTATAAAACTTAAAAGGTATGTAATAAATGAGACCTGTTCGTTTTCCCAAGGAAAAAGAGACCTATTCTTAGGAATGCTCAAATTCATTGTTGAAAGTGATTGCTTTACATGATAACATTCCATTCTTGTAATATAACTAGCAGAAGCGTTAAAAAACATCGACATGTGTATTTGTTGCCTCCACATCATAAAATGGCAGAATACAGAAAAAGGGAGATAGATTTAATCTTCGAACTGCCTGCTCATCCTCAATTTTTGCCCATGCAGTTTTGGTAATGCATATTGCATTGTTACCCAAGCACTTGCCTTTCCTAAACACTGGTTAAACCTGTACCTTTCGCAGTCACTTTTAAGTGACCTTTTTTCATGAGGTTTTTCTTCTTTAATAAATGACTAGGTTATGGACAATAAGAAATTAAGAGTAAAACTCAATGTCTACTTTTCTGATCCATGCTCTGTGCATTGTTTTGTCTGCTGAAATTAATTGTCACCTGTTGCTTATCAAGTGAAGATATTTCGTGTTGTTGAATTTTCTTTCGGTCGGTTTAATTTTCTCTTTGTTGTGTCTGTTGTTTTTCTATTTTTTTGATTGGTAAATGTAAATTTCATTGATAAAAGACTCATGTACAATTACATCGGGCATACCCAAGCAAATCAAAAGATGTAAAAACAACAAAGATCTATCAACCCAACGCTAGAGACTCAAAATGAACCAAAATAGGATACAAAGAAAACATGATTTTATATACATGTGTTTTAATCCGTCTCACTATGCTATCCAAATTTGGCTTAAGATCTTCAAAAAAAATTCTATTTCTAGCCATCCATATGTAGTAAACTGTACTTGCAAGAGCAATTCTCTTCATCTTACTATGTCAAGATATCCCATGGGCCTCCTCTTTGATCCACTTCAATGCACTTCCAAGCGTAGTCATTGATCTAGTAATGCCGAGCCATGATCTTATCTGCGTCCAAATGGAGGTGCTCAATGAACATTGAAAGAATAAGTGTTGACCCGTTCAGTCGACGATTCATATAGATCACAGGTTCCATCGATATTAAGGTACACCAACTTATCTTTTGTTAGGAGCTTTGCTTGGGCGCTTAGCCATAGGATAATTGAGTGCTTTGGAGTGATAAAGGATTTCCATACCATCCCATGCTTTCCGTTCACCTTTCAGTCCGAAATGCTCATATGTCAGGGAAACGTTAAAAATCTGCCCAGAAATCAAGCTTTGCAATCTGTCTATTGCATCTTGTTCGTTCTCGGAGGCCCACATCAAGTTGTCCCTCTTTTCCAACAGTTTTTTGATAAGTGGGGAGTCTTCTTTCTTGGTTGTCTTCTCCCAAACAGATGCACCCCATAGGTAGACATGGGTAACCCATCTAACCCATAATGTATCCTTTTTTGCATTAATATTCCATAGGGATTTTGCAAGCGATGCTGAATTCCAGCATTTTATGTCTCTAAAACCAAGTCCCCCTTCCGCTTTTGGTAATATTAAATCTTTCCAAGCTACCAAAGGCTTCTTAGCATCCCAAAGGAAATTCTGGCATAGCGTAATGATCTTCGAAGTAACCGTGACAGGAATCAGAAATATAGACAACCAAAAACACTCTACTCCTTGAAGTATAGCCTGTAATAATTCTGCCCTTCCAGCATATGAGAGTGAAGATGCTATCCAAGCACTTATGTAGGCTGAAATCTTGTCTAAGAGAGGTGCAAAACAACTGACTTTTAGCTTTGCAGTAGCAAGCGGGATACCTAAATAATGAAACGGCATCGAACCTTTTGGAATATTTATCAACTCTTGAATTTCTTCCAACTCATGCCCATGAATGCCAACTGTAAATGAACTTGATTTCATGATGTTCATTCTAAGTCCCGAAGAATCTCCAAATTTGGACAAGCATTCCATTAAAATGCAAACTGATATAACATCCCCTCTCACAAAAAGTATCTAATCGTCCGCGAACGCAAAATATGTAATCTTAAGTGGACCACATTTAGGGTGAAAATTAAAGTCGCTATTGTCAACTGCAACCTTCAACTTTCTTGAGAGATACTCAAGACATATCACAAACAAGGAGGATAGATGATCTCCTTGCCGAAGCCCCCTTCTGCCTTTTATGATGTAAGTTACCATTTAACGCAATGGAATACGAAGGCGTAGTGATGCATTCCATAACCCAACCAATAAATCTTGGAGGGAAATCCATCCCAACAAGGACGTCTTTAAGGAAATCCTAACTTACGGAGTCATATGCTTTACGGAGATCAATCTTTAAGAGACATCTAGGGACGACTCGCTTCTGATTATATTGTCTCAACAATTCTTGTGCAAGATGTATATTTTCCGTTATATTCCGTCCCTTGATGAATGCGGCACGTGTCTGGTCAATAATAGTCTCAAGTGTCGAGCTCAATCTATGAGCAAGTATCTTCGTGATAACTTTGTAGAACACATTGCAACATGCAATTGGTCTAAAATCCCCAACGGTAGGTGAGCGGCTCGACTTAGGCACCAATGCAATGACCGTATGGTTAGTTTGCTTAAGTAGAGATTTAAAAGAATTCTTCAATTGCTCCCATGAAATCATTCCCGACAGTCTCCCAATACTTTTTGAAAAAGCATAAAGTATACCCATTGGGTCCCAGTGATTTATCGTCACCAATATTAAATAGAGCATCCTTGATCTCTTGCCTTGAAATGTCCCTAGCTAGTGTAGTAGAGTGTTTCGAAGAAACCCCAAGCCCAGCCCTTACAATAGTTGGATCAATCGGATAGACTTGATTGTTCGTTCCCAGCAGTGTTTCATAAAACCGAACGAATTCTGCAGCAACCTAGTTTTGAGAAGTAGTAAGAGTCCCGTCCTCTTTTACTACAACTGCAATATAATTCTTCTTAGTATTCTTCTTGACCATAGAATGGAAAAACTTAGTACGTCTATCGCTGCTTATCAAGTAAGAACACTTAGATTGCTGGAAATAAAAGCTGCTCTCCGCTTCACATAGATGCATGGCTTCCTTTCTCAATTGTTGCACCCTACATTGAAGTTGGATATTCGAGGCTGATCATACAATTCAAGTTGAGCAACTTTCAGGTTCCTTTTTGCTGCCTTAGCCCTACTAGAAATGTGCCAAAGTGCTTCTCATTTAGCTTTCTCAAGGCCCCTTTGGGATGTTGTAATTTCTTGCAAAGAATGAATTGTTTGGTCCCCAAAACCGCATGATTTCAGCCTGTTTGAACAACATCCCGGAAATCATCATGGTTTGTCCACATGTTGAAGAATCTAAACGGCTTTCTTTTGCTCCCATCGTGTTCAAGTATCGAAACAATACAAGGTGAATGGTCCGAAAGGCAGCCCGAAGTTTGAAAATCTACTAGGCAATGGAGTCCCGCTTGTACCCAAGTATCATTTGCCTGGCCCTGTCTATCTTGCTCCAAACTATAGAATTAGTCCAAGTGTAATAACGGCCAATGGATCTAACATCCGTGAGGCCAACACTAAGGCCACAATTTTCAAAATCCCGAACTTCATAAGGAGTAACTTCAACACCGTTGCACTTCTCATCATTTTTAAGCACATTATTAAAGTCCCCAACTAACATCCACGGTAAATCATGGTTTAAGCCAAATTCCATAATATTGTTCCAAAGGGATCTTCGGGTAACAATAATACGAAGAGCATAAACAAAGCTAACATGGAAGATATAAGAGGTTACCTTACATTTAGCCAAGCAATGAATAACTTGTGTCGAGGTCTCCAATACTTCCAATTCAACTTTCAAAGGATTCCATAAGATCAAAATACGCCCAGCTTGATGAGTAGGGAAGTTGTTCACTCGCAAGTTGCAACAATCCTTTGACTTTATTCCGCATAATTCGATTCAATTTTGGTTCCCCAATTTACCCATTACGTCAATATTCTATTGGTTGATGAAGTTTCGAACCCCATTTTATTTTAGGGGTAGGTTCAAACTAGAGATGACAGTGGGATGCGGCGGGGCGGGAGCTTGCCCCGTTTATTTTTTTTACATTTTCAAATTTTCGAGTTATGCTATTATTCAAAGTTCAACCCTAAACCCAAAACCTAAATGTCGTTCCATATATTTTAAGTTTTTTCGATCAAGATATTGTAAACTTGCTTTGATTATATTATTTAATTATAATAAAAAGATTGGATGGCCAAATTTATAAATTATATAAAACAATTGTTAGTTAGGTAAAATTTTAAATTGACAATTGTATAATATAATTGTTGGATTAGAAACATCTTATAAAATTGTAAATACATTCAACAATATTTTAAAACTAATAATTCATTAAAATTCTATTTTAATTAAAAAAATAAAAATAAAAAATCACGGGGCCGGCCGCCAACCCGTCAAGGCGGGTTTTTTTGGCGTCACTAGTTCAAACCCCTAATATTCCATGAGGCGATCTGCATGATTATGAAGCAAGGAAAATTCCCTTCTTATTGTCTTTAGCAGCCATAATTTTCCTTTGCTCGTCTAGCTTTCCTTTCAACTTTTCATTGTTTGATAGTCCGTGTGAATTAGGATTCACCACTTGAGTTGCCTCTATCCGGATTGGAGTTACACGCCTCAAGCCCTTATTCTTGTTAACCTCAATGAATTGTCCATCATCCTGCTGATTTTCCTGCATGCTAATCTGCTGTCCAGCAATCTGTTTGTCTATGTCAGCCTGTGATTGTTGTTTTTCTATTATTGTGTGTGTGTGATAAGGGGGCATTCACAAGAATGGTAAGTGAAGGGAGACACACTAATGTATTTAGCTCGTTATATTAAGATCTGGTGCTTATACGACTTCTCTTCATGTCTGGTGCAGGGTCCACTTGCAGCCCCAGTTCTACAGCACCTGACAAAAGATGATTTGAGTAAGATTTACTTCAGCGACTTTCGGATCTTGGATATCAATGGTGTGCCCTGCTACCTTACAAGAACCGGGTATGTTATGAGAACTTAGCTGACAGTATGCAAACAGTACCCTCTTCCTCTTAACAAGGATGTGTAAAGAAAATGTACTCGACAACGAAAGGATTATTAAGTACTATGTCAAAATAAAAATTCCGAGTTTTTGCTTAACAGAGAGTAATAATGACGTCATGGGAGAGTTGATTAGATTGTCTAATTTTATATCTTTGCTTTTCGCGTTTCTTCAAGACTTTCACAATGTTCAGAAGTTAATTTTGTGCCAGGCCTTACTTTTTGTAGTATGTCTGGCGAGGAGGACTGGACAGTAGTATACCGTACTAAGATTATAATGTCCAGTTCTATCAAATACAGTTTACGTTTGAAACATACTGTGGAAACAACATTACAAAGTTAATTTTATGAACTTTCAGGTATACAGGTGAAGATGGCTTTGAAATTTCAGTTCCTTCAGAGCATGCTGTTGATCTTGCAAAAGCTATTCTGGAGAAATCTGAAGGTAAGGTACGGTTGACAGGTTTAGGCGCCCGAGACAGTCTTCGACTTGAAGCTGGGTTGTGCTTATATGGCAATGACATGGAGCAGCACACAACACCAGTCGAGGCAGGACTTACATGGGCCATAGGGAAGAGACGAAGGGCAGAAGGAGGTTTTCTCGGTGCTGAAGTAATACTCAAACAAATCGAAGAGGGCCCCAAAATAAGGCGAGTTGGTTTTTTCTCCTCAGGTCCACCTGCCAGAAGTCACAGCGAGGTTCAGGACGACAAAGGACAAAATATAGGAGAAGTCACCAGCGGAGGATTTAGCCCCTGCCTGAAGAAGAACATAGCCATGGGTTACGTAAAATCTGGACTGCACAAGGCGGGCAACAAAGTTAAGGTTGTGATTCGAGGAAAGTCCTATGATGGTTCTGTCACGAAAATGCCTTTCGTACCCACAAAGTACTACAAGCCATCCTAACTTTATGTTGGTTTTTAAAGTTTTTTAAATTCCCGACTTTTACATTTGCCTTTTCTTGGTGAACTGATGGTGTTTCAATCAAATTTGATGGTTATGGTTGAGAATTTGCCTACTTAATACACGTATTTTGTTCGAGTAATTGTCATTAGTGTAGCCTACCAAGAAAAAAAAACAGTATTTAAGTACAATGGGTAGGATAGTTACACACGGTTAAAGAAGTATGCTTTCGCCATTACATCATTCTATGTTCCCATTTGCGCGTCCTTTGAGTTATTTATTGTGTCGGCATTACAACTGAAAACTTTCCATTTTATATAAATAATTGAGATACCAACTACCCATCAACTACCAATCTCTGTGTCGACACAGTTTCACCTAATTAAAGGATTTGGAGTCAAAGGTTCAGTCCATTTTCATGCAAATAATTAAAGATTAGTTATTTATTAATTTTCTTAAGAATAATAATTATTTTATTCTGTAATATTTCATAACCCAATTTTGACCTAGGTAAATCAATTTATTTCCTTCATTCTCGGCCTTTCACTCGGTCCAAGCAACAATTGATGGTTAAATATCTCATTCATTATTTCATAATGGTAGTAACAAATGAATATTCAGCCGTCGACCAATAAAGCAAGATGATGAAAGAACTTAAATATTTGCATTTTGAGATTGTAAAGAAGCCAATGTCATAAAGAACATAGAGTTTTAACAATGAAGGTGACATACGACGAGGCTGTGGTAGAGCTGTGAAGATGAGGTCATTGTTACTTATTCTTCTTTATTCTATTTTTTTTAAAGATTTTTGAAAAAGTGATGTAAATGAAAAATAATAATCTTGATATACGTGGTCATATACAGGTCGTGTGACACTTTCATGGACCATTCATGCAGTGAAGACCAATTCTTGGTGAATGCAAGTACTCTCCAAATTTCCTTTGATGTGTGTGCGCAACCAATTCTTTAAGGATTCATCAATTGAGTTGACCCGTTTCCTACCCCACCCGTTTAAATAAAATGGTATGATTGGGAGATCGGATCTTGCTTCTTCCATACAACAAATTGTAAAACCCTAATCCCCTCTCTCTTTCAGGTTTCATTCCTCTGATCAATCTATACTTAGTCATTAAATCCCAGCCCTCAATTTCCCTCGCAACATCAAATCTCAACTGTCCAGAAAAGGAGGGAGAAAATGATCCAATTACTCTTTACTCTGATATTCGCGGAGATGGCACTGATCGTGATCTTTGTGTTCAAAACGCCATTTAGGAAGCTGGCTATAATAGGCCTTGACCGGGTCAAGAGGGGACGCGGCCCAATTGTGGTGAAGACTGTGGCGGGGACTATTTTTATAGTGATGGTGTCTAGCGGGTACAATGTGGTGGCGATCCATAGGCGTTGGATTGATGATGGTGACGTCAACACTACTGATCAGATTCTTCTTGCTAAGCATCTTCTTGAAGCTTCTCTCATGGGTAATAGTTCAAAAAATCTTGTTCTGTTTTTCAATTTAGTCCCTTATTCTATGAAATCTGAAATTTTCGCAAAAATATGCTGCACTGCAAAACTGATATGTTTTAAAGATTAGCTGTTATTGGTAACTGTGTTTGCCTGTAATCGTGGCTATTTTATTTTAATTGCGTGTTCTTGTTGTTTGTTTTTGAGTTAAACGTTTCTATTGTATAAAAATTTAGATTTGTTATTCTAAAATTTTGAACTTTCCTTGTAGAAGGTTCATAATTATAGGTTAATTTCTCTTTCACAATGGCCAATTGGTCAGGTAGTTTAAAACTATGAAAAGTGTGACGGGAAAAGATTAAGAAGATTGGATTTGAGTGAATCTCACGGCATGTTATTGTTGGAAGTGGTTATATAATCTTCACAATAGGAAATTAATTTTCCTAGGAAGATTAAAACCAAATGCATGGTGGATCTTAGAAAGACTTTGAGATCATGGGTTGTTTTATTTAAATCATAACACCTAAGGGTGAGATGATAACCTTGAAGGAGCTTTTAATGGCCTAGTCAAATGCTTCCTCCCTCGGATCTTTTCTCTTGTGCTCCTTAGGTGTCTTTCCTCTTTTAGGAAAATGAAGAAGGCAAAAATCCAATCATTAGCCAAATATGCCCTTAAAGGACATATTTATGATCGATTAGAGTTTCATATTTGCACTAATTTCCTTGGACTTTATTGTAGTAAACCAATTAAGTCACACACCTTTATTGGAGCGAAAAGAGGGACCCAATTGGACTGACAAGACTTAAGCTCCAATAAATATTTCTAATTGGGTCAACTTTTGACCAATTGAAGAAAAGAAGAGAAATGGAATTGAAATGATCTTCATTCATTCAAGTGTAAAATGAGTTACATGTGCTGTATAAATAGAAGCCAAAAGAAGGAAAAAGGCGGGAAAATCAGTTAACTAAACTAACACAGACTAATCTAATCTGAACCTTTGATTCAAGGTAGATCCGTGTGCTACTGAATCCTGTGGCTGAATCTGTATATTCTAATATTCCCCCCTCAAGATGGACCATGGAGAAAGGGAATGTCCATCTTGAAAAGTGAAGGGAAGAACAAGAAATCCACATGGTAGAAACCTGAATTGCAAGCTTATCTGTCTAGCGAAGAGTGACTACACAAGCTTTGTGATAACTCCAAATGCCTGGAATAGCTGAAGCAAGTCGTTCTCTGAAACTACATGTCCAAAAATACGAACATGAATTGGATCCATCATCAGTAGTTGAATTGCGCACTGGTGGAGAAGAACTAATCTGAATCCTGTGCATTTATTGCAAATGTCATAACCCCAGCCATACCTTGTTGAACCGGAGGCGGAAAAGAATTTGGCATGAGAGGTTTAGACTCCATATGGAGATTAGAGCAAGCAACAGATTAATACAATCTGTGAAAAAAAATCAATGGCGGAATAGCTCATTGAGATGAAAAACTAGACACATTGACAATGGCGGAATAACGCATTGAAGATAGAGATGAAATCTGAAGCCAAAGTGATCTTCAGAAGAAATGAAATTCAGCAATGTGCTAGATCCATCATCAATTGCGGAATAACTAATTGATGAACGGCTGCAAATCTGCCGTAGAAAATCTGATCAAAATCAGCTTCTGCCATGGAGATGCAAAAGAAGCTTTATCGAAAAAAGAAAAATGTCAACGGCGGAATTGCTCGTTGATGATAAAAAAAGGTTGAGGGATTGAACCGAAGTCTCTACAGCCATGGATGAACTAACAGCAGAAATCAATGGTGGAATTGGGGAAGTGAATGGTAGCTGTTTAGCATACCACCGGCCTAAACACCACAGCCTGAACCAGCCATCGAGAATCAGAGAAGCAAGCACCAGAGTGGTGAAGAAAGTATGGATTCGAACCACCAACAGAAAGCCTTTGTTTGCTGAAAAAAAGTTCATTAGTAGCTCGGATCAGTTGTTCATGTTCCAAGGTCTTCCATGAAAGGTACCAGTCTCAGTTCTAGAAGGTGAAAATCCTCTTGCGCAATCTGTCCCCAACGTCTCCGACTTCAGAATTGGCTGAATCAGAGAAAAAAAATACAGATCAGATCTTAGATGTATTCTGATCGGAATGAATGAAAATCATATCAAGCAAGAGATTGTGAACGAGAATCAAAGAGGCAGATTATGGAAGCACAAAGTGCTCTGATACCATATTGAAGAAAAGAAGAGAAATGGAATTGAAATGATCTTCATTCATTCAAGTGTAAAATGAGTTACATGTGCTGTATAAATAGAAGCCAAAAGAAGGAAAAGGCGGGAAAATCAGTTAACTAAACTAACACAAACTAATCTAATCTGAACCATTAATTCAAGGTAGATCCGTGTGCTACTGAATCTTGTGGCTGAATCTGTATATTCTAATAAGTCGAGTGAAAATTATGGAAGTCAATAATGATTCGATAACAATATCCTTCGACCATCGTTTCACAAGTCAACCACCGTTTGACCGTCAATATGTAGAAGTCAAAAAATGACCATTTTACCCTTCAACATGTATTACTCTCTAAGTCTCATTTCATAAGGCGAATCCATTGTGATCACATCACAACACCAAGTCCAACGTTCTCATCGTCGAACTACTGAGCTCAGGTTCAATTCCCTTTAGAAAATATCTTAGAATGACAATCATCTCATCACGATGATTAACGGATTCCACTATTGCATGTATATGATCTCTAATTACTTCGTCCAAATTCCCAATGTACCGAGATCAATCTTCTAATTAAGACTTTACTCATTGGTATCTCAAAGAACTTGAACTAGCAATTAAAGGTACATTACTTGCTCAGGATTTAGGTGTCTTGTTCGATAATCGAGTGGTGTCTCATTTCAAGCGATCACAAATGAGTCATCCACGCGATCCCGTTCAACATGCTTTAAAAAATACATTATTGTTCTTATTCTCAGATCTAGACAAATCTTAATAAGAACAATGCAATTTTATCAACATAAAGCGTCCAACTTCATGTACCGATTGTGAACAGCATATTTTGATTATATAACGAATTGTGTCTCACTATACCCAAAACGTCGAGTATACAACTCGTCATACATATAATCATGGAACCTTAGATTATTGTTGTAAATACTAACACGCGAATAATAGAACGTTAATTCATAATGTCTTTTTACAAAATACTACTCAAAAGGGACATCAAACTAACAGTTATTGCATTTTATTCTTGAACAGAAAGCTACTCAAAAGCACTTAAACTCCAGCAAATGAATGTCACGTAATGTCCTTAGTGAAACTTGGTTGATTAGCTTAATTGGATCATTTTCCTTGGGATATTAACTATATAGCGTGAATTTGCAGGTGTGTATGCCCATATGGCTTTTGTCTTGTTAATAACTTATATGTGTGGGAAAGCAATACATTTTTGCGTTGAACCGTGTTCTAAATTTGTGTTTCATCCACTACTTTTTGTGGCTTAAAACAAACAAATCGGATGTCTCATGCAATAATTGCGCCACCTACTTTATGTAATTCTAAAAAAACAGCTCTTAAGCATAACCAAACAAGCACATAGTAAAAGGTATTTAAAAAAAATAAAAAAATAAAAAAAATTAATAATCATATTCATAATTTAACTTTGTTAATGCTGCATGGGACATCTCAGGAGAAGGTTCATTTGTATTCAACTCATGTCCAAACTGATATTCTTACGTTTTGGTAATTTGACTTGCTATAAACATCTACTATCATCTACTAGTGCCTAGTGGAGACAAAGTACCCCTAATGGTCTAATACTGGTGCCTGAATCATGACCAAAGAAATCTGTTTTGAGAGTATAGATTGTGAGGACATAGTAGATCAGGATTTAGCTCCAGTTGATGTTTATTCCAAATCACGCACCCAAAGCTCTCATTTCCAGTATCTCTAGGGCAATAATTGAGTAATTTGTTTGCCGTCAGAAATGATTTGGGTATAATGGCTGATATGTGGAGACTCACGAATACAAGCCCATTTTGAATTTCAACTTGGTGACGAAGATTTATTTTGTATTTTACACTTGCGAAATTAAGTTTTTCCTTCAAATCCAGTTAACATGGAACTTGGAACTTGAGAAAGAAGATTTGCAAGCGTTATCACTATATTAGTCTTTCATTGACTGAAATAAGGAAAATTATTTCATGTAACGCAATCTGAAATTTAAGTTTGTGCTATATTTATTCACCTAAACTTTGTATATTTTATATGTAACCTCTTTATATTGAAGCATATTTTGATGCCCAACGCTCGTGTTCACATCCTTTTAATTTGTAAAAAAAAATTTGCAGGATTTTCTTTGTTCCTAGCATTTATGATTGATAGACTACATCATTATATCCGAGAACTTCGCATAAGAAGGAAGAGCATGGAAGCTGTAAAGAAACAGAACCGAGCTTTTGAGGATGGAAAGACTCCTGTTTCCGAGGAAATCAAAGCCTTGGAACTAGAGAAGACTGCATCGCATGAAAGGATTAAGCAGTTGGAGTCAAAGCTCGAGGAAAAGATTAAAGAGGCAAACAGTGCAGAAGCCAATGCTACAGCTTTAAAGAAACAATCAGAAGGATTTCTTCTTGAATATGATCGCCTGCTCGAGGAAAATCAGAACCTTCGAAGCCAGTTGCAATCTCTAGATAAAAAATTGTCACATTCCAATAGCAAAAAGGTTATTTAAAGAAACATCTCGTGTTTTTTCTTTATTATTCCAAATTTTGTGTCTTATGGTTGAAAGGTGGGTCTCATAGAAGAAAAAAAGAACGTAGAAAGCAAAAAAAACGTACATCCACTCTGTGATGGTTTGCTCAATTTTTTTATCGGAACAAAATTGCGATGTGGCCTCTTGCAGCCACCCCCACCCTCTATCGCTGCCACCACTACCACACACCGCCACAATACTACCATCAACAAAATTGTCACCACCAGATCCACTGTCAACAAAAACCATCTCAACACCAAAACATGAAAATCATCACCACTCCAAAAACCAACAAACCAAAAACATCATCAAATGCATCAAACTACTACCATCATCATTCTCCAATGAACTCTCCATTGACAGCGATGCAATCTCTACATTGATGGTACAGATCGTAAATAAGCCACAACGACATTGTTGATCTCAGACATCGGTGTTACAACTTTTCTACATTCAGCGAGACGACGGCACTCAGTTATCAGATCTCCAACAATCTGACATTTAACAGTGTCTTCAGCCTAAGCGAGCCGTCATTAGTTGTGACCCCATGGTGAGCGGCTGTCGCTATGAATTTGACGGTGGTCTCCGGCTGTGGATGCGGTGGCGCAGATGTGTGGGTTAGGTGGAGAGAGTAAGAAGAGAGAAAATGGAGAGATGAATTTTAAGGTTTGAGATTAAATTGGATTGGAATGGGATGGGATGGGGTTAGATATATTTTATGTTATTGATAATAATATAAATAGTTAAATTATCACTTGATTTATGATTAAATAAACTTATTATTTAATTTTTGAACTATAATTTTGAAAAGACTGGTCTAGTGTAATTTTCATTTGTTCATTTGAACAGGTGGTCTGTGCTTAATATCGGTCCGGTCAGGATTTAATTAGGCGTCTTGTAGTTATTGGTCCAGTGTTGATTTTGAAGACCAAACGAGAATTGTGGCAAGTCAATTTTTATTTGGCCCTTTTTGCAGCCTCTTTTATGGTTAATATTTTCAAAACGTTGAGTGAACTAGAGAAGAGTCTGGCCACCACCCCGAGTAAGTCGCCAGCCACCACCCTCGCTGAAACAATCCTCCAGTCACCAGTCACCGGGGTAGTTTTAAAATTGGCTTAGTCAAACTATCCAATTTTCACTGACTCTTGAACAAATAAATATTTTCACAATGGCCTCCTGATTGTTAAAGGACAAGAATGTCCTTAATTATGTTATACAATTACAAAATATTATTTTGTTTAAAAGATATTACTACTATTTTAGTTAACAAGTGAAAATCAAACACTTATCACTTAAAACTTCAAAATCAAATAACTTTTCTTATATGTTTATTCCAACACAGATAAAATTTCTATCATCTCTCATGTATTTCAACCTCAAAATTTCATAAATTTATCGAACGCTAAATAAGAAAATGTTTTTTTTATTGTAGTCACTTCGAAACAGTAAGTATATTTATGTATGCTTAATTTCGTTTTTGTTAGATTAGTATACGTTTTAATCGATAAATATTATTTCGATATAGATGTTAATGTAGAAATTTTTTTAAGCATGAACAAGAAAAAAAGTAATTTACACGTTGAGCCAAATTTTTTACTATTTTTCTTATAATTAAAAATTATGTTTCGTCATGCAGACATGTTTGTAATCTCGGTTTGTTACTTTGATGATTTCGAATTAGATGAAAATGATCGATGGGTATGAAAATGGACAAGTGGTATACGTGGCGGTATTCCAATTTTCATAACAGATAGTAAATCATACGCGAGAATGTACCATGATTTACAAAATAAGCTGAATGTCGATCATTCTCAATACGATATGAAACTGAGATTTCTATTTAATGGGCATTCATCCCTTCCGATTTCACCTATGAAGATTACTTTTGATGTTGAAGTGAATTATCTATTAGAATTAAACAAAATGCACAAGACATTGACTCCTCTTTATGTGACTTTTGTGAGGAAGAATGTTGCCAAAGATGAACACGAAGATACGGATGGAGCAGATTACAATGTCAATGCTCCTCTTTATGTGACTTTTGTGAGGAAGAATGTTGCCAAAGATGAACACGAAGATACGGATGGAGCAGATTACAATGTCAATGATTTTTGGGACGCGGTGGCGAACTGAGGATGATATGGTCATTCTCGAGACAATTGCTTCTTATAGTGATCTCACTGTTACGCACATAATTTCGTCAATAGTTTAAGACAACGAGGATGAAAATGAATTTACAAATGAGGATTTGATTGTTTTATCCAATCAGAGACATGAGCGGGTGGGAGCTAAGGGGCTGGATCAAGTAGATCGCCCTCTAATTCTTCGTGTGTTGTTCCCGATGATGAGGATTTTCATGTTAAGCAACTGTTTGAAACAAATAAAGATTTGCAGGAAGCTGTGCACCGACATTAAAACACAACTTCGAGTTCAAGGTAAAGAAATCAAAGTCATTGTTGACGATTATTTGCGTCGACGACAATTGTCGTTGACGCTTGCGAGCGACTAAAATGGACATGAATGAGTTCTTTGTGGTTCTTAAGTATATATGAGAACATACTTGTGAAGTGAAAATTCGTCGAAACGATTACAGGCAAGATCAAACATGATTTATTGGATGACAGATAGTGCACAGGTATCAATACCCGCGGACAATCTACAGACCTTCTGACATCACTAACGATGTCCGTCGAGAGTACGGAGTGGTCATGAGCTACCAAAAAGTCTGGAAGGCCAAAGAATCCGCGTTGGAGGATTTAATGGCTCAGTCGAGGAGAGTTAGGCTAAATTGACCAGGTACTGTCATAACATGGAGAAAACTAAATCCTGGCTCGACATTTTTATTGAGACGGAATGCGAG
Source organism: Osmanthus fragrans (assembly GCA_019395295.1). NCBI lineage: Eukaryota > Viridiplantae > Streptophyta > Magnoliopsida > Lamiales > Oleaceae > Osmanthus > Osmanthus fragrans. Next base: position 46,035,767 of record CM033341.1, on the reverse strand, counting down.
AATTACCTTAAGTTTTTCTTCATGGCTCTTGGACAATGCATTCGGAGATTTCGAAATGCGATGCGACCTTTAATTCTAGTTGATGTACAACTTTGAAAGCTAGATTCCAAGGCAAGTTGATTATTGCTACATGTCAAGACGCCAACATCCAAATTTATCCTCTTGCATTCGGCATAATCGACAACGAGAATGATCTGTAGATACATTGGTTCTTTACAAAGTTGAAGGAAGTGATCGAAAAAGTCGAGGACCTTGTCTTTGTAACTGATCAAGGACCGTCTATAATAAATGGTATCCCTAAAATTTTTCTTGAGGCACATCACGAGTATTGCATGCATCATATACAATACAATCTGAAAATTAGGTATCGAGATAAAGGCATCATTTCATTATTCAGAGAGGGGTCGAAGCTTACGGTATTGAGGAGTGTAATAAGTTCATAGTCGAAATAGGAAGTAAATAATTCTCAGCATGAGATTATTTAACAAAAATGAAGATCGAACATTGGGTGTGATCATAATTTTTCGGACGTCGATACAATATGATAACGTCAAACAACGTGTAGTCTTTTAATGTATTGTTCAAGAATGATTGAGAGTTACCAATTCTCGCAATGATTGAAAACATTCATAACAAGCTGCAATAGTGGTTTCAAGACTGACGTGCTGATCCACAGAATTGCACGAGCGTGCTAGCCCTGGTTCAAGTGGATAAACTCTTCAAGGCTATAGAGGTTACGAAAAAGTTAAACGTGAAACCACTGGATGAATTGCAATTCTCCGTGAAATGTGCACGTAATACAATATACATGATGGACTTTACTGATAACATATGCACTTGCAGTCAATTTCAGTTAGAGAGTTTTCCATTTGAGCATGCAGTCGCAGTAGTTATGTATCGAGACTTTGCAGCAAGACCATTATGTTCTTTTTATTACACGGCAGATTTTTGGAGAGCAGTGTGTGTTGAGACTATATTTCCTCTACCAAATGAAGTTCAGTGGGAAGTTTCCGACCATATTTTCTCACTTAATACATTGTTGCCACCACAAGTTGAATCACATGTCCTGAACGTCTACGTACGTCTATAATATCGTCTACCGGAGAGTTTTCTCGACCGCGTAGGTACGGCAGGTGCAGAGCAATATGGTATACTTGCCAATTTTGTACAAGTCAAATTTTCCTAAATGAAAATTAGACCGGTGTGTAATGATGTCGCTATTAAATGAACAATATTTATATTTATTTTAGAATATTTAAGATTATTCGTAATTAATTACGCAATTATTTCGTAACTACAAAAAAATTAAATGTATAATATTTACATAAATTTTACAATATTTACAATTATTCCATAATTACAAAAAAATTCAATGTATAATGTTTACATAAATTTTATAACATTCACAATTATTTCATAATGTGTAATGATGTCGCTATTAAGTGAATAATATTTATATTTATTTTACAATATTTAAAATTATTCGTAATTATATACGCAATTATTTCATAACTACAAAAAAATTAAATGTATAATAATTACATAAATTTTACAATATTTACAATTATTCCATAATTACAAAAAAATTCAATGTATAATGTTTACATAAATTTTACAACATTCACAATTATTTCATAATTAAAAAAAAAAAAAAAGCAATTCATTATACAATATTTACGTATCGAAATTAAATTCATATAAATCGCGCGATAATTTATTTCTCCAAATCTGCATCCACGATTGATTGATTTCATCAACATTGTGTGCTATACTAAATTTTTTTATGTACTTTATGGTGAACATGCCGCAATCACCTATACAATTGAACAATAATATGTTAGTTCGGTATCGTGTACTTAAAAATTAAGTTTTAAAGTTAAAAAAAATTATAAACACTTACGATATTGATTGTCTCGTCGTCGTCGTGTCCCACATAATTAGGGGTGACAATTTAACTCGCCCACCTGGAGTGGACATAAAAAAATTCGTCCCGACGGGTTGATGGGGCAGGGTTTGAGTCGCCAGCATCCCTGCCCAGTAAATAAATTTTAAAAATAGAATTTCGATAAATGGTTAGTTTTAAAATATTGTTGAATGTATTTACAATTTTATAACATGTTCCTAATCCAATAATTATATTATACAATTGTCAAATTTAAATTTTATCTAACTAACAATTGTTTTATATATTTTATAAATTTCGGTCATACAATTTTTTTTATTATAATTATATTATATAATCTGAAGTTCTGAATTATGATAGCATTAATAGTTAAATAAATATTTTTTTTCTTTTGAAAGATTTATATCAATAAATTTGTTAATTAATTAATTTAACCTAAATCCAAAATTTGATTTTCATATTTCTAATTTTTAGCCCAAACCCAATTGACCTAAATTTTATCCAAATCTATTATTCTACGGTAGTTACATTTCTACAGTTCTGGAGAAATCGAATTGAGAGTTCGGCTACGAGGTCTCTTTGTTATTGTGAGCTCGCTAATTTTATTTTCTCGTGATTTTAACAATCAAATCTATGAAAGACTTAACAAAGATATGCGCAAAAAGATACATAAGATAAGATTGGACTCCATTATTTTGTAAGAGTTAAGATTGAACATATCATTAGTTGAATTAATGTAGTGTTATTTTAAATATTAAAAAAAAAATTATTATATGGAACCCAGGAATCGAATGGAATCGAGTACTGAATCCGAACAATCCCATTTACGAAATACCTAAAAATTTAGATTCGATAATCAAATCGAACTAGACCATGTTCATCCCTAATTTATATCATAGATATAACCATGTGGAATCACAATGTGGGAGTCATTAGTAAACATAGTTGTACGGTGGATGTAATACGGTAGGACCGTGACACCCAAAGTCAAACGTGCAATTGTATTCCATATATTTTATGCAAATATGATTGGTAGGCACGTCTGTCCTTGTTTGAGCCCCATTTTTTTCCTTTTATAATATATTTTTAAATAGTAATTTGATCTCATTTTAATCACATTCTCAAATAAAATAATATTATATACAAATTTTAAAAAAAATTCTTATTTTTTAACCACATTTTTTTTTATAATACTATTGCAAAATGCATTATTATTATTAATTTTTTTTTGGCTCAAACAACTTATGGTATGCGTGCACGAAAGTCAATAACGTATCTCACTTCTCCAATAGAATACAGAAAAATATCTAATTCATTGACTAATATTTTTCCACCTGATTATTTAAAACCAGCTTATTTCCCATTATTATCAGATTTGATTTTGGTAAAACTTAGAATTTGAAAGTTAGCTAATCCAATTTTACATGGTGTGTTTAAGTATGCACGTGATGCATAGGTGGATGGGGAGTTGATTGAAATTCTGTTGGTCATTCGATCGGATAGATTTTTACGATCAACAAATATTAGAAGAGTAATGTTATTCGTATTTGCCTACTACAGCAGTCGTGCCACATAGTGAATGGCTGCAAATAATATTATTCATATTAGAACAAGATGTAACAAATTTGCAAAGGTGAGCATGCATGCACTTGGGATTGCACGCATTTACAAGTAAAAATTAACCATTTATTTTTCATGCTTAGGTTATGAAAGAGGCACATTCACTGACGTAAACTGCACGTTCCACGACGTGATTATCTGACATTCTTGATTGAAGATTCATAAAGGCTAGATTTGTTGACTTCTGAATCAGAATATACGTTTCATTATTTTAACGTTAGTCTTCGATCTTACTAAAACAAATGGTGTTCATAATAATGCAACAAATTATATACTAAAACATGGAAAGAGAAAAAGGAAATAACTTTTTGTCTGAGGGGTAATTAATACATATAATCAAAAAGCATGAACATATTAATTGGAATTATCGTTGGTTGAGTTGTCACAGACGATTGGAGGTGCGCCACCAATGATGGAGGTGATTGCGGCAGCAAGGGCGGAGGTGAAATTAGGATCGGCGGCAATGGCTGCTGTTGTAACTTTAAGTGTGTCGGTAAAGGACTGGTGGTGCTCCGCCTGGCTTGGCAAGGTGGATTCGATATCCTGAGACATATGGAGCCCCGAAAACGTCGACCCAAAAACTTGAGCCATTGGCAGTGGCAAAGGGAATTGGAATTGGCCAGGAGATGTTCTATGGAACTGTAATGAATTTTGAGGTTGTGTGAGGTCTAATGTAACAGTTGGAAATGGAGCGGAAGCTGAAACTGTAGCAATGTTAGACGAATCAGGAAGAATAGTTCTCCCCGGAAAAGTTGTATTCATCAACCCATCAGTACTTGTGGTGGAGCCGGAAAGGAGCATATTGGCGGCGGCAGAGGTGGTGGACGCCATAGCCATGGCAGCCGGAGGCAGTGGATGATTATGTTGACCTTCGTAGCTTGTAATCAAGATTGTTTGGTCCTCGGCACACCTTTGAACCTTAAGATGAAATCAACGATCATCAAAATAGTAATGAGGATTGTATTAATCCTATCCACTTTAACATCAGTTCTAAAATATTATCATTAAAAAATTGAAATTTATAGATTTTGCCAGGTAAATGAACATGAACATACATGTTTGCGTACTGGACAACCAACTGCCATAGTGCAACGATAATAAGCTCGTGGACATGGATTTCCTTTTGCCATTTTTTGTCCATATTTTCTCCATTGGCATCCATCAGATATCTGTAATTCACATATAGATTTAGCTCCATGATAACAACATATGATGATAATCATATATAACAGCCAACGAATCTTTTTTCTCAATAAAATTTGGAGTAGATATCACATTTTGTTACTTCTTATTCATCAAAAGTATAAGTAAATACCATTGGAGCTTCTGATCTTGCTCTAACTGAAACCCGAGCTTTTTTCATGGTAGTCTCAGGGGTTTGATCGAGAAGCTTCGAGGGATTCAATTTCAGAATGGGAGCCAAGGCGTCTGATTCCAGGCTTTCTTCCCTTCCAATCCTTTTATTACTTAACAATTCCATGTTGTTGTGAGGTGATCCAGAGAGTATTCTTTCTTCTGATGAAGAATTTGATGGTTCATCCGTCTCATTCACCGCAGCCGGGGCCAAGTCCATGAACTGTCTTGAAACTCTCGATTCTACATTTTTCTCTTTCCTCTCTTGAGATTTTCTTTCCCCAATCTAAACAAATAGCAAAATATCAGCAATCGATTATCGCAGACTCAATAAAATTTTCTTACATAATCCTCAAATACCTTCCTTTCTTCACTTGAATTTTGTTGTTGGTGCATGAGTGCTTCAAGCTGCATATTTAGTGCATTATAATTGTCGTTGACCTGAGTAAGCATCCCTCTTAATTTCTGATTTTCGGAATTCATTCTTTGAAGCTCAACTTGCAATTCTGCCAACTTAAATCCAGAAATATGCAAAAAGAACCAAATAAGAATTCAAAGATTGTAAGGCTAATAATATATATATATACACACACACACACACACACACACACACATTAATCTTATTATCTCCTTACTTCATTCTTGGCTAGCTTATTATCCACCACACGATCTCGATCTGATGAAATCCCGTCTTCTGCCGTTGATTGATCACTTCCAGTATTAACAGTAACGAGTTGCAAACCAGTCTATATTTAAAGCAAAAACAGAAACAAATAAATAGTTTTGATTAGTTTAATAACTTGAGCTTTTAGATGAATGGAATTAAAATCGAACATGCAGACGAGATAGATAGACTACATACATTCAACTCTAATTCTCTCGGGGTGACTGAATCATCTTCCTTGTTGACAACAGCAATATGAATATGATCAGTCTTATCAGAAAAGAAGTCTACTTCACCTAAAGCCATCGACGATGAACTCGCTTGCTCTTCCCTACCGTTCAAATTCACAAGAGACATACTATCCTTAGTATGGAGATTCAAATCAAAGTGTAGACTGCAAAGTTAAAGGGGTATATGACAAAGTTACGTAAGGTGGAGCGTCAGGGTTGAACGGAGCCACAGTTTTAGACAGAGAAAATTTAAGGGGGAGAGAGAGAGAGAGAGAGGGTGATTCCGTGTGAATTTCGTCAAGACCGAGTTTGACTCGTTCGTTATTGAGAAAAAATGATGGAGGTGGTGATAATAAGACGCCGGGTCCGATTTATGCGGGGGGTTCCACGTGATGAAAAATGGAAAAGAGAAAGTCAACGGATTTGACGGTCGTATCTTTTGTAGGTGGCTGACGACTCGGCCAGTGTGTGTGTGTAAAATTTTGGTGGCGCGTAGTAAAATACTTGCGTGTTCGCGTGGAGGAAAAGGTTTCATGAATAGATTGTTCAACCAAGGACTGCGTCACTTGCTTCAAAGCTCCGAGACTTGGACTATAACGACGATTTTTGACCGTCGCTGTTTGCCTGTATCTAAAATTAATGTTATGACTTGTTTGATGATATTAAAATTTAATTTTAAGTCCGTATGGTAGAGATTTTAATTGAAAAATTAGTCGTTAGTGGGTCTCATGTGTGAGATGAAATTCAAACATAACGACTATATTTTCAATTAAAATCTCTACCAAACGGGCTCATAATTAAAGGTCATGCTACAAGTAAATTGAGGTGTCATAACGGTGTCCATAATTGACATCCGACATCTCCCTATTGGAGGGGCGCCTGCGACAGGGAGTCCATAGCAGGTGTCCCCTCTAATAGGGGGTGCTGGGTGTCTATATGGACACCCTTATGACACCCCAATGTACATCAAGAATAATCCTATAATTAATCAAATAAATCTCAATTTTGTAAGAGATTTTACAAGAATTAAAAGAATTTCAACTCAAATCAAACTGAAACCACAATTTTGAAATACTTGGTTTGAGTAACACTTCTGTTTGAAATCGAATTGAATCATTGAGAAAAAAGTTCCGTCTAGATTTTAATAGTTAAAAACATTTCAAACTAAATCGAACAATTCATCTAATTTTTTGAAAAAAAAAAAATACTAATTTTCCTTAAAATACACCGTTCAACTAATATTTTAACAAATTTACTTACCTATCAGATTTTATTGGCTCTTTATGAAAACAATGATTCATGATATATTGATAATATTTTTCTTATCTATTTAAGAAAAAATGAATTTTGGAAGCTTAAATTTTATGGTTTAACTTTGTATTATTTTATTGCTTTATGTTTGTATTGAGACAAATATATTAATAGTGTAATGTTTATATTTACAAGGTTTCAATTTAAGTGTTATATTGATATTTTAGATCAATACATTTTTTTTTTACTTGTTTGAAAGATGTTATTTTTATATCGTTAAAATCCTGATTTTAAATGATTTGTTTTTATCTTGTTTTGAACTTTTCAAATCGTTTACAATTATTTGATTTGAAAATAGTTCAAAAACCGTCGAAATCGAACAATAAAAAGTCATATCTAATGCAAAGTAAACACGCAATGAGCCTAGTTGGACTCCGAGGTCCCGACAAAGGAATGGGCTAGGAATTATGCTAGGTTAGGTACAAAGAAATATCTATGCGACTAGTTCCTCATTGGGTGGTCGAGTTGATGGAGTAGATGAGCGCGAAGATTTTTTATCACGAGTTCAATTCCTCTATCAATATTTTCTCGATCGAGTCTGTCGCACCGGGTTTGTCAAGTGTGGTTAACCTGATTGATGTGGTTTACAGGATATTGCGTTAGTTAGAGGATTTACCCAGTGCACACTCGTAAGATAGCGACTGCGGATTCCCCCGTCAAAAATAAAAAATATCTATTCGACTATCCTTGAGGTATAATGAATAGGACGAAGTGACAAAAAATAATTCTTGTAACTGAGATGAAATGTACTAAACACGAGATTAATTTTTAATTCTTGTTGTTGAATAAAAAAAATTTTAATATATTGAACTGAAAAAAAATTGAGAGAATTATTTTAACTAAATAATTCTATTTTATCTGGACTAAAATTAAAATCCATATTCAAATAACGAAACATTGACTATTGCATCGGCTGATGCAGTCCAGTTGTTAATTTGAGTAGTTTGTTATTCACGCTTTGCGGTCTCCCTATTTGGCAGTCAATTTCTTCATAATTTTTAAGTTAATAATTCTAAGTTATTATTTTCAACGGTAAAACTATATTGGACTATGTTATGGATACATAATTAAGTATTCATATGGGTGTTCACACCTTCACATAAGGGTGAACCCCACTTGAATAAAATATGAACACTTAATTATGTACAATAAGCATTATCCAACTATATTTGATGGAGAAATAATTATTTTGTCAAATAATTAAAAAAAAAAATGGAGTTGACTGGGATTTAGGCTGACCACAAACCAACAACCATGTGGCTTATTCCATGGCGTGGAAAATTGGGTTTTGGTTAGGTTTAGTTGGAGCAAAATTTTGTCTATGAAATGGAGAAAGAATGTTTTAAAAATTGATACAGACATCTATTCAAAAAAATAAAAGGTCAAGGATCAAAAGGTTGAATCGAAGTCGAACCGGGTTCGAACCAGATTCAATGTAAATACAAATTCATTTTTGTTATTTATATTTATTATTATATAATTAGTTTCAACGCTTCAAAAATTAACAATTAATATATTAAAATAATTTACTTTGTTAAAATCAAAATCTTTAGAGTTTATAGAGAATGATGTCTAACATTATTATGTTAATAATGAAGTGAATTAAAATTAAATTTTAAAAAAATTATAATAAAAAAAACTGAGGTGAGCACTATAATTTTATTTTATTTGGGAACTAAAATGAAATGAAAATTGAAAGAAAGTGGACAAAACCAACAAGCATCCAATCCCGCATCGAAACTTTTTCTTGTAATTCAAAGTAAGAGTGTCTATAAAAGCAAACAAGTAGGTGGTAAACATCTAAATTTTATTAATGGGCTTTGACTTTTAATTCATGAGCTCCAATTGAAGCTAAAAAGTTTGAGATTAAAATTTCAAAAATCGAAAAAATTGGTTTCGGTTCACCAGTTACCGGTTAAATAGATCGGTTCAATGATTTTTTAGCGGTTTTGCTATATTTGGTTAATAACATATGATCGGTCCTGGCTTTGAGTCTGGTTCCCGGTTTTACCGGTAGAACCGGCCAGACACTTTTCATCAACACTGAGAGAGAATTGGGATTTGTTTCATATATTCACACTTAATTTTAATTCAGATCTATAATATTAAAATCCTTGTACTCTGAATTAAATGAAAAATATGAAGCACTACTTACAATCATAGAATAAATTAAGTACATAACTATGGACACTCAACAATGACAAACTCCTAACATTTCAGCAAAATCATAAAAAGTGTTTTAAAAAATTTTACTCAACACCACCTTAGCTTCCATCTTCCTGATTGAAATTCAAACAATAACATTAACTTGATTTAATTAATGAAAAACTGATACAATAATTAAAAAACAAAATAAATAGAAATATGAAACATGCAGTTGATCAGCAGCATGGTTGATGAACATAACACTGTAGAGGACCAGCATCAGAAGTCAAAACAGGAACCAGTGATCCTGCATCAGCATCAAAGGATTGGGAGTTGAAGTAAAGGGGAGATGAATATCCCCATCCTGATTGAACAAAATAAGCTCCATTTATAAATACATCCTTTGAAGATCTCCATTTCCAGTTCTTCCAATATCCATTACCCTCATGTGTCTCTCTCTTTGTAACCTGCACACACACCCAAAAAATATTCCAAATTTTTTAAACAAAGCTTGTCGAAGATTAAATTTGAGTAAATAAATGTATGTTGTCCCTCTTGTGAGAGTTTAAGCTCGGGTATTGAGTTCATGTCTTAACGCTTGTTGAGACATGTGAGGGTACATGTTGAAGATTAAGTGAATTATATAGATATGTTCCATTTTAAAAGTTTAAGTTTTATCTACCAACTGTTTCAAGTCTTGCTAATCCCCATTACACATTTATTAAATTTATACTCGTATCAAACATTTGATGGCACATGAGGGTGATATCAAAGACTAAATTTAAACAAATTAAATAACGGGACGGATCCTTCTATCCATAAATTTGACACATTTTTTTAACAAATAATCGTGACCTTTAATTTAAGTCAATTCAACGCTCAATATGTATTTCACTAATATTATGGGAGAGTTGGTTATAACTACTTAAGATCCATAAAATATTGAACGTTGGATTGACTTAAATTAAAGGTCAAGATTATTTGTCAAAAAAATATGTCATGAGTAGGAGGATCCGTTCCGATTAAATAATTAGATTCCATCTCTAAATTTTGATCAAAATTATGGATAATATGTTAATCCACGAGAAATGATTTACTAAACATTGTTGGTTGGCACATCAGTTCAGCAAATCTAATTTAATTCGTGAACCTACTTTGAACTTATTCATTATGTGTCATTTAATTGTTACTTAATTAGGTAAACAACGATGTTTAGTAGATCATTTTTCATGAAATCACGTCATCTAAAAACTCAAATTATTTAGGATAGAGATATTTATTTGTTTAAGTCTTTGACACGTCTCCTCAAGTACGGGGGAAGTGCTTGAAATTGAATCTTTTGTTTAATCGATATTATATTAAATTACTTCATTTTTTTTTTAAACTTTTAAATGAGATGAATTGGTGATACCTCTTTAGCGCCATATGGATCATTTGACGCTACAAAATAATTGCCTTCACTAAATATGGTTGGGTCCGAACTCCCACCAATGGCATACATAATCCATTCATCGTACCTATTATTTGCTACATGAGCATAGCCATATCGAACCCTGGAATCATTCGCTACGTTTTAATAACGAAAACTTGTCTCGAAATTTTTTCTAAACTAAATAAATTATAAATGAACTTTAGGAGAAAAAAATTATGTCGTTACCTTGGCATTCTTTGCACTAATTTAGGGCCAAAATGGTTGTAAACGACTGTGACTTTCATAATTCTGTCAGCTGTATAGCCATCTTGATGTCCAAGCAGCATCACCTTCAAGTTTCATAAAACTTATATTAATTAGAGTCTTTATTTGTACACATATAATCTGAGAAATCGTAAACATAAATTCATCGAGGTTTGGCAAAAAAATAATAATAAATAAACAATAAAATCGAAATATACAAAAATTAAGTGCTCATACAAATTTATAGTGGTTCACTTTCAATACAAGAGCGTACAAAATGTGCACCTACCTTGTCATGCTCGGTGAAGTAGTTGTTAGAGACAGTCACATCATTTGATGCATGGATCACATCAAGGAGACCATCGGTGCACCGAGCAAGATAGCAATGATCGATCCATACATTCGTTGATGCAAAAACAGTTATACCATCTCCATCACTTCCAACTCTGTGACCTACATGATCCGGTGTGCTCCGGACCATGCCTGGTTTCCCCGGCTTGCAATCATGTACACTAATCCCATGGATGATCACATGGCTCACATCTTCAATAGTGATACATGGTCCATTTGCAATCTCAACCCTAGCACCCCTTCCATCTATAGTCTTGTAACTATTCACCATAAGCTCATTCTTGAGTACAAGACTCATGTCCCTTTGGAAAATGATCCATAGAGGCTTGGTCTGGATTGCACCATATCGGAGTGTGCCCGGTTTGGGATTAATAGGGTCGTCAGAGGGATCTGTAACAATGTAAATCGCACCATTTTTACCTCCCATTGCACCGCTCCCGAACCCTATCGCGAAATCTGCTAATGCTTGCCGGTTGGAAGCCCAATTAGGGTTTGATCTCCAACATGAGTCTATTTTGTTCATTAATTTGTTACAAGGTCTAGGGTATCTTGGAATGTAACTAGGTAGGGTTTTGTTTCGAGTTTGCTTCAAAGGGTGAGCAAAAGAGGTTGAGAGGCAATAAACAAAAAGAAATGAAAGAAGAAGAAGAGAATTTGGACTTGCCATAGCTAAGGTCTTTTTTGGGGAAATTAAGGGAGAAAATGAAATATAAATACTAGGTAAATACTAGGTGGTGGTAGCCATGTTGGGAATGCATATCCTTTTCAGTTTGCTGTTTGGTGAGATTTTGGAGCTTCATTTGAACGTGTGAGCACGAGGCACAAATATTCGTTTAGTAAGTTCATTAATTAGTAGTGTTTATGTTTGATTAATTACTTATTTATCTTAAGAAAATTATAATCCGACACGTGCCATGTTTTCAATTTCTCATTTGATTAATCACTGATAGCCTTTTTCTGAAAAAAAATTGACTTGACGCACATAATTTTTAAATAGATAATGACGATAAAATTTGAATTCAGAATATTTCCTACGATAAATTTCAGAGTCTATAAACTTGAACGAGAAGAAAAAAATTATTATATTTGAGACTCGGGAATCTCAATTTACATTGGAAATAAGTAAAAGATTTATTACTTAAATAAAAAAAATAGAACATCATAATAATTAATTAATTAATTTAAGAGGAGATAAATGAAACGGAAGTAGAGAGATAGAGAGAGATCTTTATTGAAATTTTATAGGATAGCCCTCTGCAAGCTTTGAAATTTCAATACAGAATGGTTCCAAGTTAAAAAGGAAAAATAGTGCTACTGATTGTTTACGGCCACTTCTGGTCCTAATTGGATCAATTTCCTAATCGGATATATCTCTGATTGGTTTTAGACCCGCTATGAAATAATTACACCACGTTCCTCTATTTCTACTAAAGATTAAAAATATCTTCCTTTTTTTAATTTTAATTTTAATTTTAATTTTTTTTTACCTTACCTTGTTTCCATTGTGCTTGGGAGTCCCTGATGATTAAATAAATCAAGATTTTACCATGACTGCAATTTTAGAGAGACGTGAAAGCGAAATCCTATGAGATCGCTTATCATGCCCCTTATGTCATGAGCGACACACATGCTACAATGGCTAGGACAAAGAGTCGTAACTTGACAGATAGGTCTTGCAATCAAGCTTCCTTCTGTCTTTGCACTCAAGGGCCAAACTCCGTCCGACCTGAGGAAACCTTTGCACTCCTCCGTTTAACTTGTTAAAAAAAATACCACCTTTACATTTTATAACTCATATTTAGTGTGGATTAAAATCGAATTTTTAGTAAATTTTGATAGAAGTTGATAAAATGAGTGATTGAAAAATCGAGAGTCTCCTGAAATGTGTAATTAAAATTAATTGTTGACTAAAACTTCCACCAAATTGGGGGCTTTGAATGCTCTAATCCTTGTCCTAATTAGTAACCAACCAATCCTCAAAGCATTGACCCCCTCATCCATCACCACCAAAACGCTACCATCCTTGGCTATTGCACGGCTCTTATATCTGATTTTACCATCTCACAAAACACCCCGCCTCCACCATAAAATACATCGATCTTTTCCGCTAAATTATTTATAATTTTTGTTGATCCCAAAAAATATTGTCAACAGATGTCGATATCGGACTCGTGAATTTCGGCGAGTTGACCGGAGCTGATGATCGAGAAATAGATGTGGATTGTCGAATCGAAATATCAACGGATGATTTTTTGTGTCAAACGAACAAAGATTATGTAATTAATTTTACGTTTTATCCTTTATAATATTGTAAAAACACAATAATTATAAGAACAAAATACTTTCACAACAATCTCTGTTACAAGAACTTGAGTCTATGTCTTCTGTTATCTCAAATTCCACCCCTTATTACAATCACAAGAAGCGCTATTTATAGACAAAATGGTCGAGCTGCCTGTCGTCGGATCGAATCCACGTGGCTTCATCCTATTAGTTTGAATATCACATCATTCATTCACGACATTAAATATGATGATGATTGCCCTGCCATTGCCCTGTCACCTTCTTTCTTTTGACTGACATTAAGTAAGGTGGCTTAAAGTGACTTGTCACGTCAATCACTTTCCGGAGATATCCTTCAGATTTGTCCCTTATAAGAACCTCGGTGATCGAAGCATTAGACAACTAGGAGGACTTCAGACTGGAGATGTTAAAGGTGCTTCGTCTACGGAAGGATCTCTGCTGGTGACGTCCTTCTTCGGGGAGGGACTTCACATAGTTGAACACTGGATCCTCCTCACTGTTCATCATCAAAAGTTTTTTCTTGGGGTCCTTCACGTGTCCTTCAAATGATGACCTCATTTTAATGGGTAACAATTTTGATATAAAGTTCGGTGGTGGTGTTCCATATTTATATTTCGGAAAATGCAGTTTTATTTAAGGAAGTATGGGCTTTAATGTTTGGACAGAGAGTATAAAAGAGAGTTGAACTCGAGTCCGACATGACCAGTAGGAAAAAGCTGCTTTGCCATGGGGTGGTCAACCCCGTGGCAAAGTAGCAAGACCCATGACTAGTAACCGGGCCAATGCCAGGCCATACGCTCAACTGCTCAAGAAAATCCCTGAACTCAGCTAGGCCAAAGATTCGAGGACCAGTGGCGGATCCAGCATCCGACGAGCCCCCGCGGCCGCGCGTGCTGGATCCGTCGGGAGAGGTTTTTTTTTAATTTTTGACAGTAAATAAATTTTAGCTCATATTACTGATAAGTCAATTTTTTTCCAACCATAGCTTGTAGTTCAGTTGGCTAGGGCGTCCATTCACATTTTCAACGTTTTGGGTTCGAATCCCTTCCCAACCATTTTGTAAAATATTTTTTGTTGTACAATATTTACTAAAATTATTGCCACAAAAAATGCCGGAGGGGAGTCGAACCCGTGTGCAATTGTTTGTTAGAATCAAGGCCTAACCATTATGGCAATGGTTGAGTGTTGAAACTAAACTGATAAAAATAATATATGTAGTGTTTTAACATTTTTAATGCAATTTTAATTGTAAAGATTTGAACATGTGTTCTTCCTTTAAATTACACAAAAGTATGGTGAAATTTTATAATAGAATTTTATATGTTCAATTTGAGCAAAATAATTGTTATATTGAAATTTTATGCATTGTTTGATTCTCTCCTTTTTTTTTTTTTTTTTCAAAATATATTTTTTTCTCTTCTTTTCAATTACACGTTTTTCAATAAAATAATATTACATGCAAATTCAAAACTTTTCATTATTTTTAGCCATACATTCTCCATCAAAATAACTATTCCAAAATACATTTTTTTTTACAAAAAAGTAGACATTAAACAGGTTCTTAATATTTTATTACGATCGACCATCAACGACCGCTCGTGCTGATTCAAAACGCTGGATTCGCCCCTGTCGAGGACCCCACACACCCCAGGGGCGGTCCACGCTCAACTGGACCAAACTTTTTTTTTTTTTTTTTGGTCCTTCAGGCTTAGATCTATAATTGGAAAAAAAAAGAAGCAAGATTCGTAAATTTATGAATAAAAAGATTTTTTCTGTTATCCTACGTAATTTATCCAACCTATGGATTTTTTTCAGATCCCATTGCGCCAAAAATGTAATAGACATGATCCACATTCAAATGTGACGAGTTATAAATTTTGCACAAGAACAAACGCTACAATCCATGTGTTCATTTTCGTGCTTCTTATATGTATCGATAATTAGTGTAAGTTATATAGGTCTCGTTTGGTATTCATTTTTTCTCCATAAAAATAAAAAATATAACTGTTATCAATCACATCTAGTCACCATTTTTTACTTTCTATCTCTTGTGTGAAATTCATAACGACTATATCTCATTCTACAAATAATTATAATGAAATGGAATCATAGTATTATACTAGACGATAGTAGAACTAAAATTTAAATAATTGTAACATAGAATCCTATTCAAATATCAATATCAAGAACCTCAAAATCAGGTGTATTCAGCCAGCTCACGATTGCAAATGTGTTGAGCCTTCTCTCTCTCCACCCCCCAATAATTGCACTCAAAACTTCATAAAATGACAAAAATAAGTGGGCTTCTGACATTAGCCTAGATACTTTGTTTTCTAGTTCTACTCATTATTTGCTTAAAAGGAATAACTTTTTGTAGAAGTCCATCAGTGCCTTTTCGTAGGTACTTAAGGGAAATTGGGTTGTGGAACATTTAACTCGACAGTATTATAAACAATACTTTTTACTTCTTTTACTTACGTAATATCTTCGAATTACCTAACTAAGGTGTTTATATATATTTATTTCTAAATTAACTATAAAAACATAGGGCCCGTTTTATAAGATTTTTGAAAAGTCAAAAGTTGTTATTTAGATTTTGAAGTTCGAACTTATTTGAATAATTTTGTAAAAGTGTTTTGCCTCGCTTGAAGAGTTTTTAGAAAAAAATTGATCAGATGTAACTTTTTCAAGAAGTTCATTTATAAAAAATAGAAATCATGTTATCCGATCCTATAATTATTGACATAATAAAAAACGTTAACTAATGATTTCGTTAGTCGTTACCAACCTATTATATACTATAAATCATTTAGTCAACTATATCACAAACAAATTTTTCATAATATTTTACCAATTTTAACAATAACTGGTGGACCAATTGTCAACAAACTGTATCATACATTTTTCAGTTTTGCTATGGTGCCGGGGGCGGCCCCCACCCCCCTATTGTGGGGTTTTGATCAGAGGGGATGTCATCCCCTCTGACCGGTTAGCTTAATTCTACATTTTTTCCCTAGTTTCTTTTAAACAAAAAAATAAATAAACATGTTCTCTCTCTCTCTCTCTCTCTCTCTCCAATTTGTAGCATATAAAAAAAAGGCTACTTTAATTTTTAAAATCGTGTAGTTGAACTACCATAATACTGATGCATAATTCAATTTATTTATAATTATAATTTTTTATTCAATTAGTGTCTTTTTATATTTTATTAACAATTGAAGTACTTTAGATTTAAATATATAGAGAGGTTCCAACCGTTTGTGTGACAACAAGAGTTTGTGTTCTTAACCTAATTCTATATAGATTAATGAGTGACGTTCTTCCGTCCTATGAGAATGGCTGAATGCTTCAACATTAACTGGATCACGCAATGTGATTTTATGTTGTTCGTTCGTTTAAACTTTTCCGACATCGACATCCTAATACACCGACCAAATATTAGATAAAATATAGGCAGGCAAGTCAGGAATTATGGGCACCACTAGTTGAAAACAATAATGGAACAATGAATGACAAATGATGGAAAGTTAGACCTGCCCGGTCGGCCCCTCCGCCTTTATAATTTAGGCCCCGTAATTTAGGCCCCGGTTGATAGGGTTTTTTTTTCATGAAAAATGAAATTCGTTTTTCATTTTCATCTTTTTTGATGAAAATGTTTTCCTACCATTTTAGTGAGAAAAATAATTTCAATTTTTTTATTTTTTTACAATAAAAACAAATTCTAAATCAAATGGTAAAAAAATTATTATTTTAATAGACAATTTTCATGAAAAACAAAGTCAGATGGACACCAAATTTTAAACATTTTTCGAGTGAAAAATTATATCAATCAAACACAATTAATTACAATTCCTAGTAAAACAAATTCTAGATAATTCATCCCTACAACTCATTTTCTTTCAACCCAAATTTCATTTTGCAATCAAACGGACCCTAACTTTGTATCTAGTGACTTGTATTCCACGAGAGTATATATTTTCTCCTCTGCTTGTTGCCTTGTATCTCTATATCCATTCAAGTAAGGGTCCATTTGATTGCAAATATGGAATTTGGATGGAAAGAAAATGAATTATAGGGAATTGAATTGTTTAGAATTTATTTTACTGGGAATTGTAATTAATTGTATTTTATTAGTATAATTTTTCACCTAAAAAATATTGAAAGTTTGGAGTCCATTTGACTTTGTTTTTTATGAAAATTGTTCATTAAAGTGATAAATTTTTCCATCATTGGATCTAGTATTCGTTCCAATTGCAAAAAAAAAAAAAAAAAAAAAAAAAAAAAAAAAAAAAAAAAAAAATCTTTAATTAAATTAAACTATTTTTAAAAAAAAATTACATGCCGAATATCATTTGTTTTGCTTTGTTTTGCATGAAAATACTGAATAAAGGATATAAATTTTTTTACTATTGGATCTAAAAAAAATTTCAATTGCCTAAAAAAAAAACTTGGAATCAATTTTTTCCCGCCAAAATAGTGGGAAAACCGTTTCCCTTAAATTGAGGAAAAGAGGCGCGTGGGGGTGGGCCAAGAAAATATTTTTCATGAAAAAAATGGTTTCAAACACCTACAATTTGAAAAGATAGAAAAAAAATTCCATGAAAAAAAGAACCAATCAAACAGGCCCTACCTATAAATTTATGCAAGATGAATTTACCAACTTTCAAGGTGTCTTGCAATTTATAATAACAAGGGGGGGGGGGGGGGGGGGGGGATTGTCGTGGTGCAAATCTTTTTTACATTTTGCTCATGCTATTTATTCACTTATCCATCATTTCTATTTTAAATCAAAATATTTATAAATTATTTTCGAAGGGAGACCCCCTAATAGCATTCATGGATGGAAAAACAAAATTTATTTTGACCAAAGGAATCCAAGCATAATTGTTTTATATTTTTGTATACTGGGAATTTGAGATGCTGCCTTTATTCTCAAGTCAACTTCTTCCCTTTTGTCTCCTTGATTCTCCATCAATTTATATAAAGTATTGTGAACTGCATGAAGCTTCTTTGTTTAAAGATTCTTATCTTATAATGTTGGTCAATGATTTGTTTTGAGCATTGTTACCTTTTATAAAAGTATGATCACGTCGAGTATGATTTTTGTTTGCGTGCTTTGAAATGAGAAAAAAACAATATCTTGACTTGCTTTTGTACATATTATTTTTTTGAAATATGATAGATAAATAAGTCAGTTTTAAGTCCTTTCAGGAATTTTTTTTGACGGAATTCATTATTAGAAATGAGGTTTGCTAATTAATGAAAGATTGAAAATAAAAATTCCACGAAAAAGTAAAAAACATAAGTACTATAATGATTAATGAACAAAGATGAAAGTCTTCAATGTAATTTAAAAATGCTACAACCACTGAAAATTATGCTGTTAATATAATTATCATTTTTATAAATTATATCCCATTTGCCCTTTTAGGTCATTTGACTAAACAACCCACCAAAAAGTCTCATGTGAAACAAATGCAAAGTCAAAAGAGACCCTAAAAGTGGACCAATTTCGCTATCACAAATAAGGACAGTTCAGTCATTTTCACGAATCCCATGACTCCAACCGACGTCGGTGGCGTGGCATTCATATGCATACTACCATGGCAATTTCGTAATTATCTCACTTCACAAAGGGTAAATAATTGTGGAAAAATTCAGAAATTTTGCTCAACTTCTAAATTCAGAAAAGAAAACCTGAAAATTTTGTGACGGGTCATATTTTGCTTTCCTACTTTGAACAAAAAAAATTGCTCGAATTATTTAATTTTATCATGGAAAAATTGCAACATTGGTGTCTATTCTATTTTCTTAATAACACATTACTCTTCCAATTTTATCCAAAGTTGTAAGAGAAACTATCAAAATCTTTGACAAGAGACGTCACTTTCACTATTTTAACACCGAATGGTTGCAACATTGGTGTCCAATCTATTACCTTAATAATCATCAACCATTCAACCTTTCATTATAGTAATTGATGTTGTCGAACTTGTAGACTACCTCGACGACTCTAGGACACTTCCAGACAATCTCGAGGACTCTCCCTCACTGCCTATCTCGAGGACTCCCTCGTAGACGCCCTCGAGGACTCATTCCTATCGTCCGGTAAATTTGTCCTCGAGGACAAATATTTACTCGAGGACATATATTTGAACGAGGACTTTGTCCACGTCCTCCTATAGTCGTTGTCCTCGAGATCTTATACTCCTCGAGATCATACCTCCGTCTTCAATAAGACTCCTTTGCCTAGTAAAGTTCTATCGCGAACATGTTACCAACGTTCATTAGAATTGTATTACGAACTAAACTCTTCGTCCAAATAGAACTCTTGTGGGTGGAGACTTCCTAATCCTACAGGGACTGTACTACCTACAACCTATAAATACAATCATAAATTCAGAATTCAGGTACGTATTATTCATATTACATCCAGTTCATAACCTTACACAAACATTCCATTTTCTGACTTAAGCATCGGAGGGGCTACGAGGAAAACCCTCATAGCCTTTTGTTTCAGGTATTCGAAGACCTTGTTCGTGTTCATCATCTTACTTCGAGTTAGGGAATTTCCCAGGTACGACTTTTGGTATCATCAGTAATTAATTTCAAAAACGATAATTATCAAAATATTTACTAAAAGAATGTCACTTATTATTTAGGCCTTGTTTGATTACAAACTTTTTTCCATAAAAAATGGAAAAGGTTTTCCATTTCCTCAAATTACACTTGCTCAATAGCACAAAAGTTACCATCAATTGAAATTCTCGCCCACCCCCTCACGCGCCCCTTTTCCAATATTTGGAGGAAAACATTAAAAACAATTTTGCCTTTATTTTTTTTTTATTTAGGCAATTGGAAAAAATTCTAGATTTAATGATAAATTTTTTTATCACTTTTCTTAACAATTTTCATGCAAAACAAAGTTAAACAAATGATATTCGGTATGATAATTTTTTTTTGGCAATTTGAACAAATTCTAGATCCAGTGATTTAAAAAAAAATTATAATTTTTATTGACAATTTTTATGCAAAACAAAGTCAAACGGACGTCAAATTTTCAATAGTTTTCGGGTGAAAAGTTATATTAATCAAACACAATTAATTACAATTCCCAATAAACAAATTCTAAGCAATTTAATTCCATGTAATTCATTTTCTTTCTACCCAAATTTCACATTTGCAATCAAACGGACCCTTAGTTTAAACAATGGAAAAATTGCAACATCATATGAAGTAATTCATCAATAAGTTAATTTAATTGCACAATGAGTCCTCAGTGACGAAAATTGTTCAAAATTTTGTTAAATTGTTGTGTAGATCTTCACGTAATCCAATTTTATGAAGATAAGTGTTTCTTTTAGAAAAATTCTTCACGTATAGGCAATTTGTTTTTTTACAAAAAATGAACAGATTTTTGAATTCCTACTCACATGGAGGTGGGTCCCGTATATAAAATATTCCAAAAAAAAAAATCTCTCGTCCTTGGATTTGTGTGTTCGATAGGTACAGAAATTTAATATCTGTACTTGTAGCAAGGTTCTTTCTTTTAACATGAGTATTGCTTTAGAAACTAAGTTTAAGATTTGGACGAAAAGTAATTGTGCCTTTATAATGTAATGTTCTGATGAACTTGCTATTTCTTAAAGGTTGAGGATAAACTTGTTACAGAGACAATAGGTTGCAGACTAATCGTACAATTATCACTAAAAAAATCAGTAATTAATTTCGTTTACTGTTTCCCCATATTTGCCGACGTATTTTATTCATTATTGTATTTGTTTATTTCTGGTTTTTGTTTCTCTCTCTTAATAACACTGAAGCTTCGAATCTCAGAGAGTGCTTTTTAACAATGGCGCCGCCTACTGCAGCCGATAGTAGCTCCTCCTCCTCTTCTTCTTCATTCAGACGCTGCCGTTTCACAATTCTCAGTTAGTTTGATCCTCATATATGCACTGTACTAACTGTAGTCATTCGGCATTTCGGAAATGGAGAGGAAAGTCACAGTCAGGTGTACTCCGTTGTTCACTGCGCTTGTGGTGATTTCTGCTGTGATCTTTAGTTTCAGTAATTTAGTTGGTGGAACTACTGATCCTAGTGACGGTATAGCTTTAATGTATTTTCTGTTTGTTGTTATTTTATAGATGTCTAATGTGATTTGATCGGTGAGCTGTTTGGGCTTACTGAGGGGAATAAAGTCATGGAAATGAGTTTTCTTCAATTTTCATACTAATATTTCAGAGTTTAAGGTCTTGATGATGCGATGTGATGCATATACGTGCGCGAGTGAGTGAGAATCTTATGATTTAACCTTGGAGAAAAAACTGAAGGATTAAAGAAGGAGCCTTGGTCTTGCCAGTATAGGATATGCTGACATTTTAGTTTTTACTGACAGTAATGATTTAATGATATCATAGTATTATTAGGTAAACTTTATAACTTCGTAAATTGATTGGGTAATATAATCTAAATATTGGGATTGAGCACTATTCGATTTTCCAATCATGGTATAGCACTGAATTCCAAAAAATTTACAAATTGATCATTTGTTGGGTAAAAGTGATTCCTCGACTGTAAAGTCCGTATATCAACATATCTTGATGCATGTTGTCTTTGTTTCTGTTTCTTGCATATGTGCTGCAAATATTTCAGGATATGAGGTTTGATATTTTGTGTGTTTTGTTCTTAGTTGTTATGATTTGGCAATTTAATATGACTTAGTTCAGCTAGGGTGCAATAAATATGATGAATCTTAAACTAAATACAAGCTAGATTTTTATCCACTAGTAATTTTATGAAACTCTGGAGTTGAATTGTGGAGTTTGGAGCTCTTTCTCTCTTTATAGTTTGGCTTATTAAGCATTTAAAATTCAATGTAAGTCAAAATGGGGACTGACTTGCAAAAGCAGGTATCTTGATTTTGTAATATCAGATTTTGGTCCGCTCCACCTGCCATTCTTTCTCATACATTTAGTTGGCTTCCAGTATAGGCTTGAGAGCTTATGATGTTAGCTTGGTGTACAATAATGTAAATTTGTCATTTAAGTATCAGATTGATCGATGTTTATATCTGGTCAACTGAATCTGGTGTGTGTTCGCCTGAATGGACAGTACAAGGACTTCAAGTTTTGTACACTTCACTAAACAGTTCATCACAGCTAACTGGGTGGAAATCTAGCGGTGGTGATCCTTGTGGAGAATCGTGGAAGGGAGTTACATGTCAGGGTTCTGCTGTTGTCTCTGTGTGAGTGATGTTCTCTTGGAATTCTGTATCCATTGATATTACAAGCACATTGAGGGCTTAAAAAGTTGGTATTTTGGATGAATATTTTTATTTATCTTATGACAGTCAAATTTCTGGGTTGGGTCTCAGCGGAACAATGGGATACATGCTCAATAACCTTATGTCGTTAAAGACACTGTAAGAGAACTCTTTTCTCCATTGCGCTTATTTGTCAAAATATTTTTAAGTTGTTGGCAAAGTTGAGTTAATTAGTTTTTTATTTACTTCTTTTCTTATAGGGATTTGAGTGGCAATAATGTTCACGATGCAATTCCATATCAGTTACCTCCTAACCTGACAAACCTGTAATGTTTCATATGTTATGAGGAGCATTTCTTTGTACAAGAGCTAGTATTTATTCCAATGATCCATGTGCTAATGTTATTCCCATCTTACTTCAGAAACCTTGCAAACAACAATATAAGCGGGAATCTCCCTTATTCCATATTTAGTATGGCCTCTCTTAACTATTTGTGAGTGGCATATCCTCGACGCCCTTAAAATATCAAAACAACTAGATGCATTATCTGATCTAGATGGTTCTCCAGTATTTTCTAACTATTCATGGTTTTAGGAACATTAGTCGGAACTCGCTGTCTCAATCGATTGGAGATATGTTTGCCAATCATTCTGCCCTTGCAACATTGTAAGGCACTGGGTTAAATTTGTAATCTCATTTCTTTGCCCATATAGTTTCTTAAATCTGCCGTCTTTATGTTCTATTCTTTCAGATTCTCTTTTGCATGTAGATTATGTATTCAAACATTCTCATCTTTGCTATGACTTCTTGTAGCCTTTTTGATGCAGAACTAACAAAATCAGAGAAAGAAGAAGAGAGAATCTGGAAGAGAGAAATTTTAATATCAATTGATAATTAATTTCCATTGTATGTAAATTGAAGCCCTAGTTTTCCATTTTATAGGTGTAAAAAACGTTACAGTATGAAAGCTTTTGATACATCACAAGCATATCAAATATCAAAATCCTAGTTAATCAAAAACTAATCAAACTGTATTTTAATCATATTTCTCCTAGAATCTCCATCAGGTGCATTATAAATTAATTAATCTGCACGGCCATTTATATCTGATATATTGAATGAACATGACTTAGTCGTCCTTTATACAAATGGTAAATGTGATAAGAAAAATAGGAACACTTGGAGATCTTACTACCATTTTTACTTTTACTATCTGAATATGAGACAGTAAATTGTATTAAGTACAAATAATGTTTAGTGTTAGTCATTTATGAGAACTTCAACTGCAACTTCACACAGTTGTCTTTGACCAAATTTACTTTAACAAATGGTCTAGTAGATCAGCACAATTAGGAGAATAATTCCCACTTTTTGAAGCAAGCAATATTTTCTTAATGCCAAAACCCTTCCTGATAAACCTTGTTTTCATGGTATTATATTCTTAAGGGTAGTTATTATTAAGATTTCATATTACAAAGCCGCACTAGTGGCCGGGGATATTTTTCAATCTTGTTTGGAAGTATCCATTGATATGAGGTCATTGCAGGGATTTATCATTCAACAATTTCACTGGAGATCTTCCACCTTCCTTCAATTCATTGACAAATCTCTCCACTCTGTGAGTATCAAAATGATAACTTACTAAATTGAATCCTCCTCTCTCTCTCTCTCTCTCTCTCTGTTCATTTCTCTTTGGTGTGCGCTGTGTTCATTGCTTAAGCCGTTTGAATATTTCTCTTTTGGCAGCCATGTGCAAAACAACCAACTTACTGGTTCTCTCAACATCTTAGTTGGTTTGCCTTTGACTAACTTGTAAAGATCTCCCCCCACACTTCGCTCTCTTGTTTGGATTCCTGAAACCATTGAGGATATCATGTAAATATTCTTGCTGATATTATTTTCTGCAGAAATGTTGCCAACAACCAATTTAGTGGGTGGATACCAAAGGAACTAAGCTCTATCCCTAAATTTATGTGAGTGACTGCATGCATTTCAATATCTTGTGTAATTATAATGCTCTTATTTTGTTAGTGTGCCTTGTATGTCGAAAACAGTTATGATGGAAATGCATTTGCCAATGGCCCATCTCCACTGCCACCGCCGTACACCTCGCCGCCTCCGGGTAGCTCTCACAATAACAGAAATCGCTCACCTCCTAGTGGTCATTCTAGGGACTCTGATCGCCCACCTTCTAATCAACACAACGGAAATAAAAAGAATGGGTTGAGTACTGGACCTATTGTAGGTATAGTTATAGGATCTTCACTGGCAGTACTCTTTGTTATGCTTGCACTTGTTTTTTGCCTTCGAAGGGGCAACAAGGAGATTGTTGCACGACCACCTTCAGCAGCAAGTCTTCCTGTCAGCAGAGATAAAGGTAGCCACTTCCTATCAC
Source organism: Osmanthus fragrans (assembly GCA_019395295.1). NCBI lineage: Eukaryota > Viridiplantae > Streptophyta > Magnoliopsida > Lamiales > Oleaceae > Osmanthus > Osmanthus fragrans. The sequence continues at coordinate 46,010,553 of CM033341.1, read as the reverse complement.
AATATTAAGCTACTTTAGAAAAGTCTCATTTGTTAATGTAGACCTGATATTTGGATGGTGGCTTGTCTTTGGTAATAGTTTGATGCTATGATGTGCCGATACTCCTCCTATGTGGGCATGTGTCGGACCTGGACACTCCTCAGACATAAGATGTGTGTCAAACAAGCTATGTGCCCTTGTCCCATTTTTTATATATTTTTTTAAATTGCTGACCAAGAGGGATACTTTAAAGACACCCTTCACTCAAGTGTCAGATATGCTATGTGCCGTGTCCCATATAAAAATAAATATTAAAATAAAGATATAATATATGAATTTTAAATTTTAAAGAATTTAAATTGAGTGTTTGTGTCATACTTTTTGGAAAAATCACGTATTGGCGTGTCAATTCAACTTAGGTTTGATGTAAATATTATATTGCTAATATTTCACTGTGGCATTTGTTCTCCTTTTTTCTAATGCCACAAGTCAGTTCTCGTGTTCTACAAAAAGTAGTACGCTTTGTTTCAAAATACTCCAGGTTCCTTTATTAAACTTGATTATAGCTTTTTCCTACTAAACTTTCTGCACATAGGTGCAGAATCTCATGCTCCTGAGTTGTTTGTTTAAAGTTATCTGTTAATTTTCTTAAGAAATATATGGTTAGGCTAAATCATACTACCTTTCAAACCAATTTTTTCTGTCATGAACATCCTGATAGCATTGAACATCATTTTTCTAATATTTTCAGAATGTGTAATGTGCACAGTAATAAAGTTCAACAGATTCTGGTTATATGGCATCGTCATAAGCAACTTGCCATAACATTTAGTTCTTTCTAAAGCTTCAATCACTACTATACCTTATTTCTTTTTACCATATTCTGCTTTATTTAGGTCTTCACTAGTTCACTTCTTGTTCTAGTTGTTTCGACCGAGTAATGACATCCATTCTTATCTTTTGATAATTCTGCATAATGATTATAATAAATTTGTTTTACTGTCAACCTGAAATTAACTGGCCCCCAGCTGGGTGGGTGTAATGAATTAATTTTTACTTTTATCTTTTATGTGAATTCTGCAATTTATTAAGCCCCTGTTTAATTCCCATTTTCTCAAAATTCATTTTTCTCTCTCTTCTTTTCAACCACACATTCTTCAATAAAATAATATTACACGTAAATCCAAAAAATTTCTTTAATTTTTAACCACACATTCTCCATCAATCAACTATTCAAAATGCATTTTCTTCTCCAAAATGGGAATCAAACGGGACATAAATTGAGAATCAGAAGATTCAAGATCCTCATCTGTTTACAAATATTTCTAATATTCTAAATACTTTTTCATGTTTTTTGTGCTTTCATATATGTTCATTTTTTAGGTGGTACTAAAATTTATTCATTATCGAACCTCTGCTTTGTTTCCAGTGAATATGGAGATGCAAGAGCAAAGGGCAATGTCTACAGTTACCACAGCTGATTTAAAGCCTCTGCCAGCAGAAAGGGTGACACTTGAAAGAATACAAGGGAAAAATGGATCTGTAAAAAGAATGAAGTCTCCAGTAACTGCCACTTCTTATACAGTTGCCGTGCTTCAAACTGCAACAAATAGCTTTAGTCAAGAAAATCTAGTTGGTGAAGGTTCTCTTGGTCGTGTGTACAGAGCAGAGTTCCCCAATGGAAAGGTGATTTTCTCATGACTATAACATTACTGAGTACATTTATAATTTCTTTATTTGATTGCTGAACGGTCAAATAATATGCAATTTAAGCAAGTGAAATTCATTACTCCTCTGCTTGGACAACTTTATAATGGTCTAAACCGAATTCCTATTTTAAGTTGTTCAGATGAGATTCACACTCAATATAGATAATGAACTGCTTTCTTTAAAGAGCTGTTGATGCTGATGAATAGGATCTGGTCATTTTCTTCACCACAATAACAAAATACACCCCCCCCCCACCCCCCCCCTATTCAGATGACATAACACTGAGACAAGGAAATTGAGGCATAACACTTCAATGTCAAATTGTCTGAAAGTGAAAAATAGTTCTTGCGCTTACCTCTTAAACAATTCAAAATGGTGAACTGAATGTTCTTATGTGTGATTTATTTCAGATTATGGCTATTAAGAAGATAGACAATGCAGCACTATCACTACAGGTGGAAGATAATTTTGTTGAAGCTGTTTCAAATATGTCACGCCTGAGGCACCCCAACATTGTTCAGCTGGCTGGATATTGTGCAGAGCATGGACAACGTCTTCTGGTTTATGATTACATTGGAAATGGCAGCCTGCATGATATGCTGCACTTTGCTGATGAGAGGAGCAAGATGCTTACATGGAATGCACGGGTTAGAGTTGCACTTGGCACTTCTCGGGCTTTAGAGTATGCAACTCATGTATTCGGTTTTAAAGAACCTCCCCCTCCCTCCCTCTTCCTCTCATGGGGGTTTGCTCACTAAAATAGAGCTTCTTTGCATAGGTACCTGCATGAAGTGTGTTTACCTTCGGTTGTGCATAGAAACTTCAAATCGGCAAACATTTTACTAGACGAAGAGCTCAATCCCCATTTATCAGACTGTGGATTAGCTGCTTTGAGTCCAAACACAGAACGACAGGTAAATAAATGGCGGTAAATATTTGAAGATCAGTTTAGCTACTTTTGTGATTTTGTTGTTTGCCTTTCAATGATATGATTATTCAGATATATATTATTTTATGTAATTGACATGTGAAGGGAGATTGGGAAGTTTATCCAAGTCTTCCTAGTTGGAAAAATCCTACAGGAAGTAAAAATTGAATTGCTTTTAAACTTCCTGGAAAGTACCAGTTAAGAATTGTTACCGGATGACTTATGTGTACTAGTACTTTGCACTGATCTGAAACGCCAGCAATCAGACTTTGATGCTGCAATAGCCACAGGACCGACCAAAATAGCTTCTGATATTCTGACTTTCATTACTATTTTGACAGATTTCGTCAACCCAGATGGTTGGTTCATTCGGTTACAGTGCTCCTGAGTTTGCCTTATCTGGAATATACACTGTAAAGAGCGATGTATATAGCTTTGGTGTGGTTATGTTGGAGCTTCTGACAGGTCGGAAGCCACTTGATAGGTAAACCTAATCATCTAGGATTTGGAGATAGCAGTTTATTCTTGAAAACTTCTCAGGATTTTTCCACTCTTAATTCTGCCTTTCCGTTCTCCCTTCTTTTTCCCTGGCTCGTGGTGCAGTTCAAGAGTGAGATCAGAACAGTCACTTGTGAGATGGGCCACTCCTCAACTTCATGACATTGATTCTTTAGCAAAGATGGTTGATCCTTCACTAAATGGCATGTATCCTGCAAAATCTTTGTCCCGGTTTGCAGACATTATTGCCCTCTGTGTCCAGGTAAGATTTGGGTGCCAAAATTATTCTGTAAATCTTACTGATCTCCGGTACCTTTTTAATATAATTATCATTTCCCATACAGCCTGAACCTGAGTTTAGGCCCCCCATGTCTGAGGTTGTGCAAGCACTGGTTCGCTTGATGCAAAGGGCGAGCATCACCCAGAGAAGGTCCAGTGACGATTCAGGTTTCACATTCAAGAGTTCATATCATGAAGCAACCGACTTGTCATAACAAGTAATCCAAGCTGTGGTGGTGGCAAGTTTATCGAATGTTGCACACAATCGTGCAGTGGAAATGGAGGAGGACGATGAAAGGAAGCATAAAAATGCAATGACGTCACTTAGAGTTTACGGTCCTTTATTTTGCGATAGGTCATAGGCGTATACTTTTCTCCCAATTTTAACTATGCTAATATCGTATATTGATTTGGCAACGCTTCATCTTTACTCTTGCTCACAAGAAAATCTTCTCTTTCTCATCAGCAGTTTCCGAAACTTTCTAGTCTTCGCGTTAATCTCCATTATAGCTATCTGACAGATTAAATTGCATATTTGGAAAATGCTTAAAATTTAATCACTTCTAGTCGAGCATATTGTTTATAGACATTTCGTAAGAAATACAGCTACGACTCACTTTTATTCATATATTTTATAAGTTTCATAACTTATAATCACTTAAATTTTAATCTAATCAGAGTCCAATTTTGGTCTATTTTAACCTATTTTTTAAGCCAAAATCCAAAACGTTTGATTTTATTATTAATCACAATTTAAAAATTACAAAACTGTTCATGCACATTCATGCCTACAAGCAACACAACATGACAAATTTCTATAAACAACAATTATAATATAAAAATCGCGAAATTGCAAACTGAATTGAAACCAATGGTTTGAGACCGTTGGTTCAGATACACGTGGATCCACGATTTTTTTTCCATCAAACCGAATCAAATCGTTTTAAAATTATTTGATTTAGGTTTCGATTTTCAAAAACCGCACAAAATCAAACTGAACCGAACCGTTTTTTTTTTTTAAAAAATTTAGTTAAAACATTAATTTTATTAACTTAAAATTTTTGCAGTTTTTACTCTTCAGAAAAAATGTTGATTTAGTAATATAAATTACAACCAGCCATTGAAATAATCATAGAAAGTACACTAGGTTCATCATTATTGGCCCATGGTTTAACAAGTTCACAACACATGTCCTCACTCGATATCTAAACTAAATTAAAATTATTCTCAAATCATATGAAATGAAAAAAAAACATATATTTTCGACAATCTAAATAATAAGAACTTTGCTACACAAACAGGGGTCCGTCAAAGGTCTCTGTTCGTTTAGAATTATTGAAATAATAATTCAACAAAATCACAGCAGCTACACAAACATTTGATGCTTGTCTGTCACTGTTGAACGAATCTTTATTCGCATTTTGCATGTCTACTAATTTTCACTTGAATTGCCTCTTTCTCTCATCTTTCTTAGTAAACTTCAAATTCTCATTCAAGCCATTTTTCTATTTGTTCTTTTTTTTATTTGTTGTTTTTGAACATATTATACACTTTTGAGTTATAGTTTGGATAGAAAAATGACTGTTTGTGTACCTAGATGATTAATGAATTTATTTGTGATTTGTAAGAAACGAAAGACAAAGCGTATTGGTTGTGCGAAAATGTTAAAGTTCCATAACTAGTACTATTACCTTCTACTTTCATAAAGTAGTCAATGAATGAAATTCGTCAATTCCTAACAATCTTGAACTCTATCAATTTTTGTACACTTAAACATATTACATTCAATCCTTATTTAACATCTCATTATCAAGATGAAAGGAGTTTTAACCAAACTATAATAGGATAATGTGAATCTACTTTTATCAACCGTTATGTGACAATATAAAAGGTAAACAAGCAAAGGTAAATAAAAAAAAATTGAAGAAAGATGTACTTGTTCAATTAACATCTTTTAGCAACAAACTTTGAAAATAATTTATTCATGAGTTTCATGTTAAATATGAATGTAATTTAACATTTAACATTACTAATTCTCGTTTAAAATTATACATAACTTATTTTAAATATATTACTATAATGTCAATAGGTAAATCGCGGATTAAAACCGAACCAAACAGCAAATTATGGTTTGATTTGATTCGAAAAATAAAATGATTTGATTTGATTTGAAAAAATTTCAAACCGCATGAAATTATTTGAGTTGAAAATATGACATTAACCGCCCAAATCGAACCGTGTTCACCCCTAATTTCTGGCATAGAAATTAAACTATAGAACATGGTAAAGCATCTTTGATCTCATTCTTTAGATATGGTAAACTAAAAGGAAACACCAAATGATTATTGAGTCGTATGAGTTAGAAAACTCTCAAGTACGGTTCTAAGAAACGGAATTAGCCTACCTATTCCGTCCAAGAAGAACAAAGCCCCTTGTCGAATTTGAATAAATGACTTACGTCTTACCATGACATTACTCTACCACTGAATTTAAAGGGCTTCAGGAGAATCAAAAAGATCGATTTCCTTCCCCAAACTGCTACAAAAACAAAAATCTAGGAGAGATGCAAATGATTGACAGGTCAAGGTTGACCCAACCAGACGGTTTCAAATTGGATTGACAATTTTTGCTTACACGGTTACACCCTATAATCCACTACACAAGTCAAATATTCCATCATGATGCTGCATAAGAAAAACAAACGCTACACATTCAGCAAAATATAGACATGGGAACAGCGGTGGATTCACAAAAATGATGCCCCAGAAAATATAAAGCTTTCTCCCAGTAGACTTGATTAATAGTTCAACAGAGCAGCTATCCAAAACAACTTTTTTATAAATAATTTAGCTTTAACTTCAAACATAAATTTAGCTTTTAGAAATTAGAAACATCAATCCTCGACAGGATAAAAGTTTGGTGCCAAATGGAAGTAGCTTTTTATGAGAAAATGAGAAACAAATTTTCATATAGCCAATCACAGTTTCTGAATAACGACTGAATTCAATAACCCAGCTTGCTCAATTGTCTGGTTCGGTTCGGCAAGAACCTTGGGAGGAAATCCAACTGATTGCAGCTGATAAGTGCTGGTTCCTCCGGGCCTAGATGCATCAATGAAGGAACGGATATCACCTACTGTATGGTGACAATTGAAGCGTGCTACCATGCGCGTTCCATCAGCCAATCTAAGCTGAATTGAGGTGGAAGGCAGTGATTGATCCACCACCAAGCCTACAGAAGGTGATGGATCAGTTCTAAGGGGAGCAGAAACAGATGACTCGACCACATTCTCAGTTGAGGAGCTACTTCCTAGAGTTCTACCCATACCCTGAAATGGAACCTGACGTTTCTCTGGTTCCTGCAAATACATAAAAGAGAATGTAATTACTTATTTCCTTGATTCTTTCACATATAACAAAGGCAGAATCTGTAATTGGAGAAGTCAAAGGATTTTCACAATAGATAAATTGCATATTTGAACTTACTAAACACCTCTTCTTCCCCATTTATAATATAAAATAGTAAATAGCCCGGACACTACTTTAGTGCGCCAATATTGTCTTTCAAAACTCTTGAAAGTTAAATCAAAGAAAATGATGTGCAATCATGAAAAAAGAAATGGAACGAATGCGAAACTTGTGTGCCTATGCCCATAAAAGATAGGGAGGCTTAAGGAAACATAAGAGGATTCAGCATAAACTTACAGGGCAATTCTCATCCCTCCTTATGAGATTCACATGAACAGATGATCTCTTGTCTGCAGGTTCCAGCTCTTTAGGGCACTCGGATTTTCTGATGCTCTGCAATAGAATGTCATTACATGTCATCACATCCTGAACAACACTCCAAGAGTAATATCAAATTATTTTTTCTTTTTGGTTTTGGAGTGCGGCTGTTTATTTTATGAGATGTAAACAACTCTTGTATTTAGGAAATTTGTTGTTTTAACAGTCCTCTCCTAAACATCGACATGATCAAAGTCATTAAACTAACTTCTCAGCTGCAACGAACGAAGAAAGTAAGCACAAGCAATTGATAAGAAAAAAAATTAAGATGCAGCATTTAACGGATGCAAGGTGTTGAAATATAGTGGCCGCCAACAGTTTGTTAGTCAAGCATGTTAATCAGAAACATCATTCCAAGAAGATCTAACGTCATACTCCAGGAGCTTCTTTGTTTAAGAACTTTTTTTAAATTGTAACATGCATTGCCTGTTACCTCCAGAAAAGGTGCATTTTCAGGATCATCCAACCTCCTCAGAGGGCCATCATTAACAGTGAAACCATTTCTCCAGAAAACAATGTTGTGTACAACCGATTCAGGCTGCTGGGGAGCAGCAGATGGCGCAGTTTCACCCGAGAGTAACCTTCCAGGCCCAGTAAAGCTTCTTGAGCTTGAAGATGGATTAAGATTTTCCAAGGGACCTTGCACAGCACTCAACTGCCTCGCTTGATCAAAAATTGCATCCACATCATTACCCTTTGAAGGATCTTGGACGAGCATACCACTGCAAATTTTATAATTAATAGGTCAATTGATTGTGATGCATCATACATATCAACAGAATGAGATTTCAAAAATATGGCGTCTTTTTCCAACAGCAAAGAGGAAGACAGTGAAGAAATGATGCGTGGAGAAAATTATAATATGAAAAAGGTCTAGAACAGATTCAAAAACTTCAAGCAACAATAAGCTACCTAGAACTCGGGCAAACAATTCAAGGATTTGGTTAAGCACACTAAGCATCCAAAAAGAACTAAGGACTATAAACCCTGAGGGGTAGCTTAATTGGTCAGACCTTAGATTTGCTCCCCAATGATCACCGGTTCGAGTCCCCTCAAAGGCCACTGGAGGTTTACCTAACTGTTAACTTTAGGGCCTCGTGGAATTAGTCGAGGTGCGCACAAACTGGCTCGAACACCCACGGATATCAAAAAAAAAGAAAAAAAGAACTAAAGACTGTAATTGTTTTTCCTTTGATCTTGTTTTTATTTCATTTTCTTCCCTTTTTTTTTTTTTTGAAGAATAGATAGAGTAATGATAAACTAACTTAGAACATTAAATTCAATTGAGTAAGCTCTACAACTTAATTTGCACAACTGTAAGTTATAAACTCAAAAGACTAGAAGATACAGAAATAAGAAGGCATGACAAAAGATTGGGTTATGTCCCAAAACCTGAAGGCAGTACAAACTCCAGTAATAAGTTGCTCTCCACAACTAACCATGAGTAAATTGGGTCGAGAGATACTTGATGTTTTCACTGAAAAAATAGAGTTTGAATTTGAAATAGGACTTTCATTGAATGATGATTTCCTTTCAATATTTATCTAAAATTTACCAAGTAAAAAGGCTTGAAAGCAACGACGATCAAGCAACTTTGTCCATTTCACATTCTCAATGATATGAAGGGTGACAGGATACAGTCAACGCTCTAACAATCAAAATTCAATATACTATTTCAAGGAACTAAACCCATTGCAGGCTCCAATAAAACAACAAAGAATTCTATGCACTAGATTCCAGCCCATTTTTATTCTTAGACTAAAAACAATGCTACATTGTTCCCCACAACCATCAGGAGAACTTAAAACCATCAGATCACATATTGAGAACAAGGTGTTCAAAAAATTGAAAATTTTCTTTTCTTAAGAAAGATTACTTAATCTAGTTCAAAATATATTAAGAACTTATTCGAGGCATATATGAAGTTTAGCACATAATTTTTATCAAGAATTGATGTCAAGATGAAAAATAAGGTCCCTAAATCCCTTTTTAGGCAAGGGCTATGTTATGTATCTCGAAGGCGTTTCGAAATGTCATAGATAACCGGAAGTTGTTTTCTGTACCTAAAGGAGCTCTTCTTATTGGAAATAAATTGAATCACAATATTTACTAATTTCTCCGACTCCCAAAATTAAATATTAAACAGTCCAATATACATCTATAAACTAATTTTATCAATATAGAATTTTAATGAATTACAAAGACCAGGGAGTTTGTTTCGGGATTTCAAAATATTGATATTTTCAATTGCGTGTTGTCCGAACTCCAAAGAAACAAACCGATCAAAATTTGAGCGTAACTTGAACTGTGAACTAATTTAGTGCTTGTCCATAGGAATCAATAATGGAAATATAATGAAAAAGAGTAATAGGTCCCACAAAATGTGTCGATAATAAGTGAATAATAGTAATGAAACATAATATTTCCCAAATGTGCACTCAAACTTCAACAAGAATATCAACTAGTCCTAGGCTCCTAGTTATGTTGCATTACTACAGGATTACAAGACATATTAGCTTTGAGCATATGTAGCAACACCAAAATTGCCCTACATACAACTCAAGCTTAAATTTTCAAATGTTCCTACTACATATAGGAATTTCGATTTTTAAATATATGGATGATAAGTAGGTAGTAGTTGTGAATGTGTACTTAAAAGTAATATCTGGATTTGACTTTAAAATAGAAGGAATTTATAAATTTTTCCCAAACATGCACTTAGCCTTCAACAAGAATATCAACTAGTCTCAGGCTCCTAGCTGTGTTACATTAATAGAGGATTACAAGAGATACTAGCTTTGAGCACATGTAGCAACAAAAAAATCTCCCCACGTACAACTCGAGTTCAATAATTTAAATGTGTGTACTCTTCAACTACATATAGAAATATTCAATTTTCAAAGTTTTTAAAGTATATGATCGGGGATCTTGGATCGAAAATTCAATGCCATAGTATTAATTACGTCCGGAGCTGGAGTAGAGAGGTAGTGGGCAGCCCACTCAAAATCATGCCCAGATGACACATAAACAATTTAATCCAATTACACATTTTTCCGCAGTAGAAAACCCAATTTACAACAACCCTATCACATCCTACAAAAAATCAAGCCCCAAATGACACACATTTCCATTCAACCATAAATGTAACGAAAAACTAACAATTAGGTAAATCACAAGCGAGATGACACTATACGGTTTTTTTTTTATCTTTCCGGAATTAAAAACGTACCTCTTTTCGCCACCGGTGTAGTACTCCTGGGGGCCATCAGAGTCGCTATCCGAGTCATGGCCTGAGGGCCGATTCAAGTCGGAGAGGGTCCTTATGCCGCCGGCGCGGCTGCTCGAGGGTTTTGTGGGCTTCTTGTCGCGCGAAGACATGATTGCTATAATTTCTTAGTCTAGAATTGGGGATATCGGTAGAATAGAATGTGAGTCGGTGACTCTTTGCATTCTTATTAGGTTGGTTTGACTGACTTTATCTTTTACAAAAAAAATGTCATTTTTTCATCTAAAATTTTGTTTTTGGGACGTTTGATTAACAATTATTTTCGGGAAAAATATTTTCCAATTTTTGATCACAATATCATATTTTTTTCAAAAATCAAGGTGTACGACGAATTTCGTGTATTAAAATACGAAAACCGTTACAAATTGTATTTTTGAGAAATACAAGTGAAAATTAATCTTCTTGTAATTGCAAAATTGCAAAATCCTCTGATTGATGATCTGAATGTTTGAAGACGAGGGGCCACGTGGCTTGAATCCTGGGCTTCGAGATTTGTTTAGAATTTGATTTGTCGAGGGCTTGACTTGTTCAACACTTGAATTTTGGGGCTTGGACTTGGACTTGATTTAATTTGAAGAAGATTTTGATCTTCTTGGACTTGACTTGATTTGAAGAAGGTTTTGATCTTCTTGGACTTGGACTTGATTTGATTTGAAGAAGGTTTTGATCTTCTTGGACTTGACTTGATTTGAAGAAGATTTTGGTCTTCTTCGTGTTTGCCGGATTTGGACTTGAGAGAGTTTCTTCTCTTCCTCCGGCTTTGAGATTTCTTCAGCACTTCGTGATTTTCTTCTTCACTTTCACTTCCCCCCTTTTTCCATGGACCATTGGTCCTATTTATAGGGAGAATTTCGTAGCTAATTTTGGTAACCACTCAATTATATTTAATTAAAATGATTAATTAAATAATTGTAGGTTTTAAAAAAAAGTAGGATGGGCCTCCTAATTATTTTAGCGGGCTTTAGTAGATTTTAATTTAATTGGGCTAATAATTTAAATCGACCCAATCCATTTTATTTATTATTATTTTTTTTCGTGTCTACACAAGGAAAATATTTTCTTTTTTCTTTTAAAAAATATAATTTTTATTTTTCAGCAATTTACTCTCTCTCCTTCACCCATCTTCTTTCTCTATGGAGTAGGTGAGCATGAAAATTTTTTATCACGAGTTCGATTTCTCCTGTCAACATTTTTTCGATCGAGCTTGTCGCACCTAACTTGCCTAGTGCGATTAACCTGATTGGTTTAATTTGCAAACTATTGCGTCAGTTCGAGAGTTTACCCAATGAACATTCGAAGGGTAACAAGTGCGACTTTCCCTGTAAAAAAAAAAAAAAAAGACAAATATAATATTTTTTAGGTTGAAAACTAAATCAATCAAACACATTTAACTAATAATTTTCATACAAAAAATTTCTAGGCAATTTAATTGTCTAAAATTTATTTTCTTTTCATGCAAATTTCATGTTCGCAATCAAACGCATTCTTAATTATTATCAGGGTAATTGGCGCAAAACGTCCCTACCTTTGCATATTTGTGTGCAAAACGTCCGCACCTTTCATTTTTTGGCGCAAAACGTCTCTACCTTTCACTTTCTTGGCGCAAAATGTCCTTTTGACCAATTTTTACCCTAAAATGACCAATATACCCTCCTATTTAAATAAAACAAAAACAAAAAGAAAAGAAAATTAAAGAACAATTTGCAATCATACTCCCAAACTTTAAAAAAGTGCAAATCAGTCCAAAGTCTTTTTAAAACATTAAAAATGAAAAAAAAATCTCAATCTTCCCCCTTCTTCTCCCCCCACCCTGCGCCTCCTCCTCCACCACCACCACCACCACCACCTTTCGGCTCCACTTGAAATGGCCGAAAAATTCGACCAAAACAGCCTGGTCGAAGAGTAAAAAATGGCTGGAATATCCAACTCCGGCGAGACCCATGTCACACTCCAACGAACAGAATCAACGACAGGAAGCTACTCCTTCGCACGCAGCGCCTGCGCGAACTTCAGAGCCATTTTCCGGCGCCGGTGGTACGAACCACGATCGCGGACCACCACCCCTAGCACCCACTCCTCCAGACGCGTCCAATGAGCATATGGGTCTCCCTCAATTTGGCCGGGAAACTGCAGTTCACTCAGGGACAGTGAACGCACGCGATAGCAGGTTCGATCCCATTTTAATTCTTTGTATGTCACCAATTGTAGCTTAGATTAAGCAGGTTGGAGTTGCTTTGCTTTCCATTTACTGAATGGCATCGTCTTTGATTTCAAGAAGGAAATATTTGGCTGCTTTACTATTCTTGGCTCTGATATTGCAATCCTGCAATGGGTTTTATCTCCCTGGACAATCTAGCAGTTATGAGATTTATCAACCAAAATGGAGTTAAAATTCAGTGGACTGGGTTTCCAATTGGATACACTCCACCGGGCAGTAATGATGATTACATCACAATCATCTCAAATTCAAGGTTTTTATTCACGAATATGAAGGGGCTGGCGTGGAGATAATTGGAACTGGGGAAGAAGGCCTCGGTGTCATTTCAGAAGCTGATAAGAAGTTCGCACGCACGTGGGTCATTTTCGCCGGAGTTGGATATTCCGGCCATTTTTTACTCTTCGACCAGGCTGTTTTGGCCGAATTTTTCGGCCATTTCAAGTGGGGCCGGAAGGTGGTGGTGGAGGTGGAGGAGGAGGAGGCGCAGGGTGGGGGGAGAAGAAGGGGGAAGATTGAGATTTTTTTTTCATTTTTAATGTTTTAAAAAGACTTTGGATTGATTTGTACTTTTTAAAAAGTTTGGGAATATGATTGTAAATTGTTCTTTAATTTTCTTTTCTTTTTCTTTTTGTTTTATTTAAATAGGAGGGTATATTGGTCATTTTAGGGTAAAAATTGGTCAAAAGGATATTTTGCGCCAAGAAAGTGAAAAGTAGGGACGTTTTGCGCCAAAAAACGAAAGGTGCGGACGTTTTGCACACAAACATGCAAAGGTAGGGACGTTTTGCGCCAATTACCCTTATTATCATAATTCTCGAAATAAAAATGTCACTTTTAATTAGGGTAATTAGCACAGGACATTCCTACGTTTTAAAATAGTCATGAAAAAGGTTCTAATCTTACCATTTTTTTAATCCTTAATTACACATTGTAGTCATTCTGTCCATTTGCTATTAATATTTGATCAGAGCTGATGTTCCCTCTTACAAGCCCCCTACAGGTTTCTCACATACACAGGGAGGTATTTTTCTACCTTTTTTTATTGGCCACATTATCTAGGGATGTAAGCAATCAAATTTTACCTATTTTTGACAGATTTTCAAACCAAACCGTTTACACCAGTTTGAGAAAAACTCAAACCTAAACCAAACCATTTTGAACGGTTTGAAAAAAACTCAAACCTAAACTTAACGGTTTGGTCCAGTTTTAAACCGCCGGTTTCGCGGTATATTTTTTTTGCCTGGCGTCATATTGTAAATCGTCAATTTCGTCGTATATTTTTTTTGTCTACTTTTATGCCATTAATTTAGGAGTAGACATTTATTTTCAAAACCGGTGAAACCGAATAGAACCATTTAGAACCGGTCGATTCGGTTTCGAATTTTCTAAAAAATAATTTGATTTTGGGACAAATTATTAAGAATCAACTGGTTCCGGTCCAATTCCAGATTCTAGTGTGGGAACCGCCAGGAACCAGACGATTTTCATAGGATTTTTTTTTTTTGGGTAAAATATATGATTCAATCTCCAATCACTTTTATAAAAAATAATAGAATTTCTTCTTCATTTTAGACCCTAATACTTTCCTTCTTCTCTTTTATTATTTTATTCTCTTTTCTTATAATTATTTGATTAACTGATTCTCAAGCCAAATTAGAATATTTGGTAAATCTATACCTAAATAAATTTATTTACAATATATAATTTCATTTCTAAGATTCGAAATTTTTATTTTGTTTTCACTTTGATTACATAGTTGTTGATCCGATCAAAACTTTTCATCTAGATTTCTACAAATTATAATCGACAGAACCAGAAGTTGCAATAATTTTTTAAAGGATGTTCAATTCAATGTAGGATTTTGATTGTGATTGAAATTTGTTTAATCATTGGAGTACTATGCAGTTTATATAAATTGATGATTGTTTGATGCTAGTAATTTATATGAAATACAATGTGGGATTGTTTGATAAATCGTTTCAGACTTTCAGTTTAAAAGCTTATGGAATATATGAGCCTCATTTAAAAATAAATAAATAAACTCAACACAAAATTCTTACAAGTTACAATTTAGAAAATTTCATTTTTTTTTATTTTTTCGCCGGTCCCGTTTGATTTTAAATCGCAATAAAAATTTTCAAACCTAAACCAAACCGTTTTTGACCGGTTTGGTTTGGTTTAAAACCATTTCGTTGACGGGTCCACGTGGCACCAAATCGATGATTTCCAAAATACAATTTCGATTTGATTTTTCAATTTGACGATTTTTGCTTACAGATCTCACAATCTGTACAAAGTCTGACATTTAGAGCCAAACAGACCAACATTCTTCTTAATATTTTCATTAAGTGACACAAAAAGTCAATTTTCTTTTTAAAATAGAAAGATAATATATTTACAATGTTTTTCCCTCCTTTCTCCCCGCCCTTTAAGATGAGTTGCCTTGGGTTTCCCCTTAAAAAATTTCCCCATTACTTATTGCATTCCTCCCTTCTGTTCTAGCCGCATAGTGGAAGCATGGAGTGAAGTGTATTGAAGCGAGCAAAAGTAAATAACCACACGCATTTATTAATAATCTTTTTTGAAGCCCATATAGTTAACTCCTTTCCATGGTTTAATACTAGGTATAATGATGAATATGATGCTGAGAAGAAAATGCTTCCCTAATATGACGATCCGGTTGCTGATGAGGCTCATTTGTCTCACTTTAACTTGAATAAACTCTTCTTTTTGTAAATTTTTTGAATTTATTTCTTGATTCTTGTTTCAGGGGATAACTCTTGATGCAAGTGAACATTTTTACTGGTTAAGCAGAAAAGAAACTGAAAGAGGCGAGTTATTTGTGCTGATTTGTATATTCGTTTCCATTACTACAACTACAGTTATGTTAACCGACACGAGCCTTTTATTTATTGCTAACTTCGTAAAAGATTACAGGGGGTTTTTGCAAGTAATCATGTTCAAAAATCTGAATTCAACTGAGAAGATATCAGCAAATTTTCATTCCCAAGAAGTAATGCTTAGATTTAAAAAGCCTAAGAAAAAATAAATATTTGAGGAAGAAGGAGAAATTAGGCTCATACGCTCTTGAAGCAGAGGCTATTTCTACGGGATTGGGTGCTGAGGATCTTGGTTCACGAAATGATGGCAGAAAGCGGAATCTCATGGAGGAACAAGAGAAATCTGAAATGCTTGGTATTTACCTCCACTCACTTCAATACCGTTCACTGCATGCTTCCATTGTGCGACGAGGAGAGGAGACGAAAAGAGGGGAGGAACGCGCTAAGAAATTGAAGAAATGGGGGAAATTTGAAGGGAAACCCGCAAGGGAACCGTGCTCGCGTAAAGGAGGAAGAAATGGGGAAATTTTTAGGAAAATGCTGTTTGTACAGCACGGTGCACCGCATCGTGCACAACATCTCCTTGTAAGGGGGCAGTGCACGGTGTGGTGCACCGTGCTGTGCCCCCAGCGCCTCTCAAATTTTTAAGAGTATATTATCTTTCCATTTGGAAAAGAAATTTAGTTTTTTGTGTTCAATTAACGGAGATAGTCACAGTAAATGTACGCAAGGATGTTTTTGACAATCAAATGTGTAATTAAGAGTGAAAATATCAAAAAAATATAAGGTACGAAATTTTTTCATGATAATATTGAAAAATATGGACGTTATGTGCTAATTATCAATTTTAATTAATTTATTTTCACCAATTTAAAATGTAGAAAACCTACTTAAAAAAAAAAAAAAAAGGTAACTATTATTTTTGTTGTTAAGAAGAAAGTAATTGATGCAAAATATCCAATTGTTTGTATTTATTGAGCAATCGCTATAATTGTTTCAAATTCATCATTTGGAGCCCTCAGATCGATCATTTTAATGTCATCCATTTTTTTTTTCCTAAATAGGCACATGACATTAAAAAGACAATCTTGCCCTTAAATTTTAAATAAACGGAAAAAAAAAATTATAGAAAAAGACGATAACATCCATCCATTTTCAGTTGGTCTACAGGTCTAGCGTTCCTTATTTATTACTTAGCTCACATTTGAGAAAAAATTACAAGTGATTAAATATATAAATAGATGGGAACAATACATAAATAAGATTTTTAGTATGGTGAATTCAATAATAAGGTAAAAGGTTTCAATATTCAAAAATCAGGTTTCTATTAAATTTTATTTATGATTTAATTAATTAATTAATGAAATATATAAAAGTCACAAATTTGTACAATTTTGGTCACAAATACATTTATTGGTCACATATTATCAAATTAATTAATTACAAATTATTACGAGGTCACAAATCAAAATTTTTACTGATCACAAATTATTTTCGAAATCACGGATTGAAATTTTAATAGGTCACAATTTATTTCCGAGATCACAGATCAAAATTTTAATAGGTTACAAATTGTTTTCGAGGTCACAATCAAAATTTTAATAGGTCACAGATTAATTTTTTAAGTCACAATTAATTTCCGTCACAATTTACGAACATATGAGTCACAATATTGTGACCGCTATCAAATTATAAGTGACCACAGATATGTGACCCACCCACCACAGATATGTGACTCACCCACCACACACGAGACAGCCGCCAAGACCACTCCACCACCACCATCGCCAAGGTCCTTAGAGCCCAACCACCATCACCCTCACACCAAACTACCACTACCATCAGTCCCAATAGCTTCCACAAGACAGTGCAAATGTTCCAATTTACAGTCACAATATGTGACCTACCCACCACAGATATGTGACCCACACACGATACAGCCGCCAAGACCACTCCACCACCACCATCGCCAAGGTCCTTAGAGCCCAACCACCATCACCCTCACACCAAACTACCACTACCATCAGTCCCAATAGCTTCCACAAGACAGTGCAAATGTTCCAATTCACAATCACAAATTAGTGTCCAAAATAGAATTTGAAATAGGAACACAAATATGTGACTCAGTTTTGCACTAACAGCAGATTCGAACCACCATCACCAACATTTTCCAACCCACACCAAATCATTGTCGATCTGCAGCAGCGATAGGGGCGAAATCATTTTGACCAAACAGCAAATTCGAACCACCACAACCAACATTTTCCAACAGCGACGGGCGAATTCAACCAACAGCGACAGGGGCGAAATCGATTTCCAACCAATGCCAAATCATCGCCGATCTGCAGCAGCGGCAGGTGTTGCTTCAGCCGTTGGGTTCGTGCCGTGGATCTACTTTGCAGAGGCCGGCGAACTGGTAGGGAGAGAGAATGAATTAGTCGGAGTTTTGGGTGGGGGTTTGGTAGTGGTTGTTGGTAGTTTACTAATGGAGTGTGGCGACGGGGTGGCGGCGACGACGGGAATGGAGAGACTGCGATCGAGCGAGCGAGCGAAAGAGAGACGGGGTGGGGAAGTGAGATCCAAGCTTTAGGGTTAGTATATTTATATAATTTATTTGATTTTTTAATATTAAAATATTTTATAATATTATAAATAAAACCTAATTTTTGTATAAATAAACTATATATCCTAATTTTGATTTTGGATCTTTAAATACCTTCCTAGATGTAATTTCCTCTAAATAGATAAATAAGTAGATAGTACTTGTAGTATCGAAAATAAAGTTAAATTATTTATAAAGAAATTATAAATTTTGCCGGACGAATTTGTACTTGATTGAGGCCCATCTGATAAATGGATGGGAAAATTACCTAGAAATCTACATTTAAAGACCAATTTTCAAAAATAAGGAGGGTTAATTTTAATTTCAAAAATCAGGTGGTAATTAGATATTAATAATTATAATTAATAAAATTTAATAAAACCTAATCTACGTACCGCCGGCCCACGCCGCCCCCATTTCCTTTTCATTCTATCCCCAATTCGAATTTCAAATCCTAACCAATTCATTTTATTCTCTCTCACTCACTCTCCATCAAACTTCTCTCTCTCTTCCTTTCCCTCTACCACTGCCGTTGGAGACCAACCCCATTTCACTTCAAATGAGGATGTCGCCCCTGTCGCCACCACGTAAGAAGATCCGGTGACCCACCGCTACTGCAAATCCGCACAGACAACGCATCTCGCAATAGCAGCGCGGCGCTGCGCCTCTACTTGCATATGAGATTGCCTTAAGGCAAATCCGGAACAATCGTGAAGCAATGGATAAGATAGTGGAGGTCCTTCTTGAGAAGGAAACAACGAGTGGAGATGAATTTCGAGCAATGCTTTCGGAAATTGTCGATATTCCTACTGAAAATCGCTCTAGTCCGACACCTTCTCCTGTAACTATATAATAGCCTGAATATATATGGTAACCCCAGAGCAAATTTCAATTACGTAGTCCTAATTGATCTGATGCTCTATATGATTTTTTTTGCCTCTGATATAGCAATTCCCACAAAGAAAATTTTATATCATAGATTTAGATTTATAGCTTTATATTTCGTATGAAGATTAGTGTAGTCAATGAAGTGTCGTCCACGGCCACTAAAGATCCTCCCGTGCTGGTTAATGAAGGGAATGGCTATTACGACCATGCTCCTGTGTAGTGGATCTTTGCTCCAAGGCTGGTACAATTGCACTGTCCAAATATTCTTATAT
The DNA here is from genome assembly GCA_019395295.1 of Osmanthus fragrans. Classification (NCBI taxonomy): domain Eukaryota; kingdom Viridiplantae; phylum Streptophyta; class Magnoliopsida; order Lamiales; family Oleaceae; genus Osmanthus; species Osmanthus fragrans. The sequence continues at coordinate 45,991,268 of CM033341.1, read as the reverse complement.
GATGAAAGTGGATGGTTTACTCTGATTTTGCATTTGGATTTGGCTTCTATACGCATAAATTTATAATATTGACGTTTAACCTTTTTGAAATTCATGTGGTGGAAAATGCTTTTGTGCCGAAACATTTCTGTGAATGTTAATGTACCAAGCAAATAATGTAATATTACTCTAAAATCTTGATTATTTCTTGAAGTTTTGCTCACTTTTATTAATTTAATATTATATATTTCATTGACTGTGTTTTAAATTTTGATGCTATTGTAATATTCTACTTAGCACCATGTTTCTCCTGTGTGTTTGGTGGTGGCAGTCATGGTGGTTTTTGGTGGCGGTAAAGGTGCTCGTGTTGGCAACTTGGCAGTGGTGATGGGTATTGTTGGTGTGGCAGTCGTGGTGGTTGCCGGTGGTAGGGATAGTGTTTGTGACCAAATATCGGGATTGAAGGTCGGGGTTGGGTGAATGTGACCAACTATTTGGCTTGTTGTGACTAACTATTAAACTGTGATTATAAAATTCGATAATTTGTGACTAAAAAAATAATATGTGACCAATAAATTTGGTATTGTTGAGGCGTGGTGGTGTTGGTGGTAGTGGTGGTGGTGCGACATTAGTGATGGTGGTGAACAGGTGGCTGTGTGGACGAATGGCGGCAATGAGAAGTGGAAAGTGTTTTGAAAATGTAGTATATGGATTAAACAGTGGTGGTGCATTGTTTGTGGTTGAGTGGTTGTACTAATAGTGGTTGTAACTATTTGTATGTTAGTTGTAACTTTCTGTGATCAAATTTGTGTTAATTGTGACTTATTGTGACCAAATTTATTTTCATTGTGACTGTCCGTGATCAAATTTATTTTAATTGTGGTTGGTTGTGACAAAGTCATTGTATGTGACCAAATTACTGTGACTGGGTCACATACAATCACAAAATTAGAATGACTCAGTCACAAACAGTCACATTGGATAGAAATTTGTTCACAGTTAGTCACAGATAACATAAATATGGTTATAAACAATAACAACTTATACAGTACTCAAAACACTGCTATCATCTCACTACCACCACACAAGTGACCAAGTTTATTTCATTGTGATTGTCTGTGACCAAATTCATCTTAATTGTGATTGGTTGTGACTAAATTATTGTACGTGACCAAATCAACTGTGATTTGATCACATACAGTCACAAATTAGACTGACTTGATCACAAACAGTCATATTAGATATAAATTTGGTCATAGTTAGTCACAGATAACATAGATATGGTCATAAACAATAATAATTTATACAGTACCCAAAATATTGTTACCCATGTTGACAAATTATCAATTTAATTGGTCACAAATTATTTATCAATCACAATTTATCAAATTAATTGATTACAACTTAACAAATTGCTAGACATGATTATAATTTTAGTCGTAATCTCACATTTTTTTCAAGTAAAATATAATTTATTGGTCACAATTATCTATATAATTGGTCACATATTATTTATAGGTCACACAATAATCAATTTATTAATTTATTGGTCATAATCAATAAAATAATTTGTGACCACCACCACGATTCTGCCACCCCCTGTTGTTCAAAAATTGAATCAAGATGTTGCTTCCATATGATCAAAATCAACCATTTGTTGCCATAATGACTACAATACAAACCATTGACATTCCAATGACTTGTTTAAATATGATTGCTCCTTAAAAAATTCAATAACTTGTAAGCAGTAGTTTATATTCGCTAATTTTATTGTGTTTATGGCAACAGTTGCGTTTTTTTTCAATAAGACGATGCTCATTGTCTTCGCCATATGCAGAAATATGCTCTTTGCATCTAAGTCCAAGCTTCAATTGCCTTCTTTATAACTTCCAAGCCTCCATCATTTCTCATATACTCGGTGCTAAAAACAACGTTATTTGAGAGATTTACTCCATAGTTAAATAAAAGGTATATTGACGCGAACCCGGTTAGCAGGAACGCTATCGAACCCACAGGAGAATGAACCGGATCCCAAGAACGCCCAAATACGATCAAGGTTTAGGATTTAACCCCTAAACGTTGAACCAAGCAACCGAAGGTATATTAAACCAACGACCTCTTGATCACAAAGTCTCGAAATCTCACCCGGATAGTTTTGAATTTTGAACCCAATAATATGAAATAAGTAACCCAAAGATAACGATGATACAATGAACCTCTTGCTCACAAATTGAAGAACCCACGACCCGATATTTTGAACGCCACAAAGATTACTCATCTTTGATAAGTTCGATAAGGATTGTCCATCGAAGAACAAACGAGAAAAGCAAAGCTTTTATTTAATTCATATCAAAAAGGTTTCTTTAAAAGTTCCTTACAATGAAGAATATAAATCATATTTATACTAAAACAATAAATCCTAGGAAATATGGAAAATACGAAATTCTAAGAGTCCTAGAATATAGAAATTATCAAAAATAAGAGTTATAATCAAAATAAACATCTTGCCAAAAATAAGAAAATTCGCCCAAAATTTGTACCAAGCGGTAGCTTGGAAGACCAACTTTTCTCTAGATTGGTTTCGGTAATGGCTGGGCGATAGCTTGCTAATAACCCTAAGCGACTGCTTAGGGTTCCCGGTGGCCTCCGGACAGCCTTCAGCAATTTAGTCATAACTTTCTCTACCGACGTCCGATTGATGTGATTAGAAGTGCATTGGAAAGATTACTTAAAGATCTACAACTTTCCTTCAGATATAATCTTCCAATTAGATCATTTACCATGTCAAAAATAGGTTTCAATATGAGACTGAAAACAATTCCATAACTTTCGTGTTGATCCAATTGATTTCCGGCCTCGACCTAAACATGAAACTTGTTCCTTGGCATGTCAACTTCAACCTTGCGCGCTCCATGGCTCGACCAAGTGATTGCCTACTCCGGATCACATCATCCCCTCTCCCTTCGAAAGGATTCGACCTCGAATCCACAACTTGATTGCTCAGATTGTAGCCCTTGTCTCCAATCAACTCAAGCACATGGAATGGTCCATCTCCCCTTGGATGCAATTTGGATCTCCTTTGACTTCGAACTTGCCTCCTTTGAATGTAGACCCAATCACCTTCACATAAATCAAAATGTGCTTGTCTCGACTGCTTGATCTTGCAAGTGTGGAGTGCTCCAATAGCAACCTCATTTGATGAATAACCGTGTCTTCTCCTTGCTTTACTTGGCCCTAGCACTTGTGACAATGGCGGTTCCAGTGTGTCAACGTTGTCCCTCAATTCATGTTTTTCAGTCAACCCTCTGCAAATGTAGTTCCTCCAGTGCATTTGAAACTCCTTCGTCTCCTCGGGAATCACAAAATCAATTTTCTCAAAATAAGAAAAATCTAACTGAAACTTAATTCCTGGGTCGGGTGGTACTTCCGTAGGAGTGTGTTCTGGAATCAAATTTTCAGTAACCTGCAAAACAGAAATATTCAAAATAGGGAGGGAATTGTTAGTTTTCACCACAGCCTCCTCAACTTCTGGCTCTTTTTCATTTAAACTCACTTCCAACTCCGTCTTCCCCTCCGAAAATTCTTCTTCAATTTCTTTTTGCAACTCCACCTTTCCTTCTGGATGTTCACTCTCAACTTCCCTTGTATTCTTTGGTAGTTCTCTTCCTTTTTCTTCACAACTAACCACCTCACAATTTTCTCTCTCACTCATTTGCTCCTTCGTATGATTATTTTGTGAGTTGATCAAGTCACGAATTTTTGCGAACTCAAGCTTGTAATCCAACCTAGTCTTTCTGCTTGATGTATTGTCAACATGTTCCACACTTGGTGTTTTCTCCTCTCTTGAATATCCAACTCCACTATATCTTCTAGACTCCTCCTGACATTCCCGATCACGCCCATCCCTCCTACAAAAATGATTAGGCGCATAACGCTTCCTCATAATACTCCTCAACTCATCCCAAGTTTCAATACTCCTCTCACCACACCTTCGCATAGATATTGTTAATTGATCCCACCAAATCACAGCATAGTCTACGAATGAGCTCACAATCAACCTCAATTTTCTCTCCCCGGAATAATCATGGCACTCAAACCTCAATTCTATCTTTTCTTCCCATGCCACGTACGCCTCGGGATCATTCCTACCCTTAAATTGTGGAATTGTTATTTTTGCACCTCCCATCCTACTCTTAACACCATCTCCACGAAAATTCCTATGTTCCCGTCTCTCCCGACTACCCACATTAAACACATCATCACATGGATCCCTATAAGTTCTATTCGATTTCTCTTCCAACCTATCCAACATACTCCCCATATCCACCAACATCTTTTCTCATCGATCCATCCTATCACTCATTTTGACTCAAAGACTCAAAGGACTTGAACTGGACAACTTTGATTGGACTTTGTAAATTCAAGAAAGTGGTTCTTGAATTGGAGTGTGAATTTTTTTGTATAGAGTCAAGAAAGTGGTTCTTGAATTGGAGTTTGGATTGGATTGAACGCAAATTGATTTTGGATTTAGAATAGGCAATAGGATATTAAACAATTTCAAGAATTTTTTTTTTTTTTTAACTATCCCGACGTGAATAGTACCTTCGTACGGATGAACAGTAAAATTCGATTATTTTTTATTTTTTATTTTTTTTTTAGAAAACTCAAAAAATTTGGCTACGAGAATAACGAAACAAACGGAAGTTGTTTTGGACTCAAATTGAGCACAAAAATATCTTTTGACTCTTTTTTTTGAATTTTTTTGGATCAAAGACTCAGAAAAATTACTGGACGCAAGAACGCGAAGAACACAAAAGAAAGAAAAAAAAACACAAGACACAAAAATAATAAAAGATATAACCTTGATCTTGGGGCCTAAACTCTGATACCACCTGACGCGAACCCGGTTAGCAGGAACGCTATCAAACCCACAGGAGAATGAACCGGATCCCAAGAACGCCCAAATACGACCAAAGTTTAGGATTTAACCCCTAAACGTTGAACCAAGCAATCGAAGGTATATTAAACCAACGACCTCTTGATCACAAAGTCTCGAAATCTCACCCGGATAGTTTTGGATTTTGAACCCAACAATATGAAACAAGTAACCCAAAAATAACGATGATACAATGAACCTCTTGCTCACAAATTGAAGAACCCACGACCCGATATTTTGAACGCCACAAAGATTACTCATCTTTGATAAGTTCGATAAGGATTGTCCATCGAAGAACAAACGAGAAAAGCAAAGCTTTTATTTAATTCATATCAAAAAGTTTCTTTAAAAGTTCCTTACAATGAAGAATATAAATCCTATTTATACTAAAACAATAAATCCTAGGAAATATGGAAAATACGAAATTCTAAGAGTCCTAGAATATAGAAATTACCAAAAATAAGAGTTATAATCAAAATAAACATCTTGCCAAAAATAAGAAAATTCGCCCAAAATTTGTACCAAGCGGTAGCTTGGAAGACCAACTTTTCTCCAGATTGGTTTCGGTAATGGCTGGGCGATAGCTTGCTAATAACCCTAAGCGACTGCTTAGGGTTCCCGGTGGCCTCCGGACAGCCTTCAGCAATTTAGTCATAACTTTCTCTATCGACGTCCGATTGATGTGATTCGAAGTGCATTGGAAAGATTACTTAAAGATCTACAACTTTCCTTCAGATATAATCTTCCAATTAGATCATTTACCATGTCAAAAATAGGTTTCAATATGAGACTGAAAACAATTGCATAACTTTCGTGTTGATCCAATTGATTTCCGGCCTCGACCTAAACATGAAACTTGTTCCTTGGCATGTCAACTTCAACCTTGCGCGCTCCATGGCTTGACCAAGTGATTGCCTACCCCGGATCACATCATATAGTCTATTATTCATCTAAAGCATTACCTATAATTGGTGTGAGCACCAGCCCCATTCCAGTCTCCCTCGTAATAAACACGAATAAGAAGACAAACCAAAATTCTACTATGCTTTAGCTAGAATTATTGTACATCCACCTCCCAACTGCACCAACAATTAGTCACACCACCACATCGCACCAATTGCCCTCAACTCCACATCGAAAATGATGAAGAGAAAACAGAGGCAGATTAGAAATAAACCCAGATTTTCTCATATCAACCAATTTAATGTTTTACCTAACTACTAAAAACCTCCCAAACCTTCTTCCCACACCATATCCATCGCCAAAAAGTCAGCACCGAATTGCCTAAAATGCCACCAAAACGGAAAATACATACCGCCTCCGCCAAAACTGGTGGCGCCACCTCCTAATCTTAAAGGTCTTTGTTATTGTGCGCAACAATATAATAACCACGCAGTGTCGCCGTAGAGTTGTAGCAGTGCGCAGTGGCGTGAGCGCTACCGCATCGGCGTTATCACAAAAGCTGTGCTCCTCCCTTCTGGTGGTTGTGATAGAGAGAGAAGAGAGAGAGTAAGAAGGGAAAGGCGTTGTGATAGAGAGAGAATGGAGAGAGTGAGAAAGGAAATGATATTATTAATTCATATATTAGTAATGTGGTGGGAGTGGGTGGGGATGGTTAATTCTAATTAATTGTATATTATAGAAATTATTAATTTGATTTAACACCTGAATTTTGAAATTATTTGATAAATTTGTTTGTTTTGAAATGTAATTTTTATATGTCGGAGTTATGTATTCTTCCCTAAATGGATTTGAATTTGATACGAGCCCATATCCAATTATAACACAGGCCTCTTTCAACCCTTTTTTTTTTTTTTTTTTTTCCATTCATAGAGCAACGGGAGAAAGAGCGACAAGGGTATTTTTCCTGGATATTGCGAAAATTTAGCGTGAAGGGGGAGGCAAAAAGGGGGACATATTCATCACCCCTTGGCACCCATTTATCCTGTGTTGCAGCGATTTCTACCGAACTTCTTCATCACCAAACGTGGAAGGTAGAATCGGATTTTATTAGTGTAAAAAGGGGCTTTTAACTCAACTCTACTCCTTATAATTTATTTATTTTTCCGAAATTGTTGTTTCTTGATTCTAGCAACAGTGATTTTATTGACAACATTTCTTGTGAATATTTGATGCGGTTCTTTATGGTTTTGTCCTTGCCTTTAAAACTGGCCGCCCCTCAAGTGTAATAGTTGAAATACCCAGGACCAAAATCCAGTGACCCCGGTTGGCTTTGCCCCTGTTATGAACTTAATTAATACTTAGAATCATGCTGATAATTATGTCTTCTTGTTTGAAATCCGATGGTATTGTAAGTTAGATGGGATAACACCGTATGGGATTAATCATACAAACAAGATATAGCTTTGTCTGCATTTTGTACTTTATTCTTCAATATTGCGTACCAAATAAGTCACAGTTACGAGATTGAATTCCATCCCTCCACGTGAACTACAATTTCATGGGAGATTGAAAGAAGTGAAAAGCACTTACAGCTCAATCTAAATGAAGTTTCATTTATGTGCTTAATTCCTTAAGAATTTTTGTGAATAATCTACAAAGTACAAATAAATTCACTCCTTTGCAGCTATGTTCTTTGTGTTTGCATGTGCTGCATATCATCCCTTTTTGAGGCATTTGTCTACTCAGTTTTGATATTTCAACGTTCTAAGCTCGTATTCTCATCTGTTTCTTTTGTGTATTTTTCTTTGGAATGTCACTCCATTTAGATTGGGACTTTGAAATGTAAATAGAAATCATTTTATTCAAATTTAAATTGATTCTTTTTTGACAATTTTCAATTCTAAGGCACTAGTTCTATGTTTCTGAATCCAGTGCGAATGGTGTTCATGAATGTTACTCTGTATCAAATATGTGTCTCAACATATCTTCTTTTATAGCACCACTTGGTTGTAATAAATTATGTCAAAATAATAGCTTTATAGGCCATATGTTTAGACTTTGGTATTTCCCAAGTGAAAAATATATAATGGAGTATTAATTTTGATTGATTTGAAATCTGAATATGTGGATGATTAAATTTTTTGAACTATTATTTGCAATAGGCTGGCAGACATAAGTACGGACATGGGCCTTGTGAATGACAATGGAGGAGGTAAACTCGTGCATAGCTTATGAAAGAGAAGGGAAGGGAGCCTCCTAACTTTGAGGTAATGAAGAGACACGACATGGTCAACACCCATAGATTAAGAAACATTAATGTTGAAGTTCCCTTAAAAAAATATTTTTAGCCCCCCTGTTGTAAATTTCTCGCTCCGCCCTATTTTCTTGCTCTTTTGGCTACTTTAATTTGATAGTTTTGTCGTTTAATTTAATGAGTGGAGAAAAAGTCCCAAGTTTGATACAAGTTGAGACTGTTCTTTAGATGAAGATGTACATTAGTTTTAGCTTGTGACATTTTATGAGATCAGTTCAAGTCAAGATTAATTTAGTAGTAGGGAGAACTGTTGGCTATGATCAACATATATGAAGATGGCCATAGATACCATATGTTTCAGGCCCAGGCTTTCCCAGACCCTCACATGGTCCTTCACCTACTATGAAATTAGCCCACATCTGCATACTTTGCATCCTGAAACGTTTAATGATTAAACATAGTGCATAACCCCCATTCCAACATTAAAATTTAATTTTTTTTAATTTTTTCATTTTACTGAAATCATCTCAAAACCCCATTGAAGATCAATTAGTAAAGAAGTTTCTGGTGCGGATTTTGCATATTTATTCTGAAAATAGTTGTTTGTTTGTTCATACTTTGCCGGCATCTGATGAAATGTCTCAGTTAATGTTATTGTTTTTAACCTTTTTTTATAATTTATTCTTCGTATGTGATAATCAGTATGCTCGGTCTGAATCAAAAGGGTATTGAAGGTTATTGTGATATAGCCACTATTACATCTTAAAGTAAAAAATGATTTCATATTTCAATCTGGCCTTTTCTTTTATATGAATGAACTTCACCCATATGTGTAATATTTAGCAAATTAAAGGGTACCTCTTTTTACAATTGATATTCTCATGGCAGTCTCAAATTAAGTCTCTGTAGTGGCTTTGGTGGGAAATATTGAATATTTAGAAGAGCACAGCAAAATGGCTCTAAGGCGCATGCTTGGATTTTCAGACAGGGAACTTATGAGGTCAGATGCAAAATGTTGCTCCAGGTTGACACGGCAAACTGCTGGCATTTTTAGTGTTGGAGGGGCATTAGGATTTTGGATCCTTTGTCGCTTGCATTATGGTATGTTTATATTGTCACGTTTCATATTTCCCTATTTCTTCTCCTCATTCTGCCTGTTTCTTGTGTTCTGCACACATTTAGGAGAACGATTGAGTACCAATCCTATTTCCTGCTTTTGTTTTCTTCATTTCTTTTGATATTCTTATTTATTTTAGCATTGTCGAAATCTTTCAATAGTATACCATTTACATTTATTAATGATCTTAGTGAAGTATTGTTATAAATTATGTTCTCGAATTATTGCTTTCAGATTCGCAGATTATTTGGGTCGAAGTAGAACTTTTTCTTGTGTTGGTCTCCCCTACATGAACAATCCTTAACCAAATGTTTCCTCCTGCTAAAAGATTTAAAGAGATTAATCAAGTATATTTAATTGTTCAAAAGTTCTAAAAAGGTAATAACTAAATCAATCAAATTCTGGCAGGTTTCATGAATTGCTTCTTTTTTGTCATAAAGAGGATCTCCCGGACAATTTTTTATGGCAAAATGCCTTTATTTCGAGATTCAAGAAATCACTAGTACCTAGAAACATTCGCATATTCTTGCTCAAGTTTCACGGTGAAATGCCTTTGTTCTTCCTTTATACTCCACAGAATATTGACCTTATGGTCTTTGATTGTATGCAGGTACTAGAATCACAGTTCCTCGAAGTCTTAGGTGGGCTGCCTGTGGTGCTGCTTCGACGAGCGCAACCACAGCTTTGCTGGTTCGCTTGTTTAGTCCTGAATGTGAGCCGCAAAATATAGCTGCATATGACAAGAAAAAGCAGTAAAGGTTATAACTACAACTTTGTCGTCTACTCTGTTAGAGTAGTTATAGCTATTTAGTGGGGTGATGATTGACTTTCCTTTGATAGATAGCATAGAATTAGGGATTTCCTCGATTTCCTTTATTGATTTTCTTACCTTTTATACCCATGTAAATACTCTATAAATTCGGATGTAATACATAGAAAATGTATCGAACCAAAATTGTATCATGGTATCAGAGCCCTAACCTTTCTCTCTCGTGTGTGCGGTAGCAGCGTGGGTACGGGTGTCTCGTTTGGACAGCAATCAGATCTCGGTCCTTCATAGTGGGCATCACGGTGGTCGCCCCAGCGTTTTCGACGGTCGACTGAGTATTCATAGTCGACGTCAATTGGTTTTCTCAGAGGCGGCGATTTCGGGTTGGACGTTCTTGCGCTCCGGTGGTCAGGTCTGCATCTGGGTTCTTCTTAGTCTGCATTTGGGTTGTTCGATCCTGCGTATCTTTGGCTGTATCGGCGCCTCTGTCAGGACTTCTTCCTCCGTCGTTGCACAGTGGAATCGTGGTCTGCGTTTTTGGGGCTCCGGTCGCGTCTCTCCTGTGAGTTCATCGTGTGTGTGTGTGTTTTGGTTTGGACTGTGTTTTGGGCTTCTATTGTAATTGGGCCGGACCGATAGTTGTTTAATTTGGACGCTAATTATAATTTTGGGTTGAGCCGATTTGTTGGGCTTGGGCTCAATTTAATTGGTGGATTGTGATTAATTTATTTTAACGGAATTAGACATTTTTTTCATCATGTCACTTGAGAAAAATGACTCTCTTTGTATTCGTTTTACTGGCAAGAATTACTCGTCTTGGGCATTTCATTTTCAATTATTGATTGAGGGAAAAGGCGATTTGTGGGGACATATTGATGGAAGCTTACCACCTCCTGATCAGGAGAAGGAGAAAGAGAAATATCTTGTCTGGAAAATCAAAGATTCCCGAATTATGGCCTGGATTATTGGATCCGTTGATGCTCAGATTGTTCTTAATCTCAAACCTTACAAATCTGCTCGTGCTATGTGGGAATTTTTGCAGAAAGTCTATGATAAGTGCGCTTTTGCACACTTATTAGACACTTTTTAAGGATTTAATGTTGATGAAATTGAGTATATTTCTACCGATAATTGTGTACTTTTTGTATTTATAGGCCAAAACCCTGAATTGGAATGAAACGGAGGCAAAACGAGTGAAAAAGGACTTCAATTGCACAAAAATGTGAAGTTGGGGACTAACTTGCACAACCTTAAAAGATGAAGGACTTGAAGTGAAATTTTGGAAGGGCCTAATTGTAATGAAGATCAAAATTTGAGGACCAAATTGTACAAGTTCAAAAATGAGGGACCTGACGTGCAAATATTCAAGGACTTGAGCTGCAAATTTTGGAAGAACCATGCGACCGCATGGATCAAAGCGTTGCAGCCGCATGGATAACACCGAGACGTCAAATTGATTAAATTTTTCTTCTATGCGACCGCATAGGATTGAACTATGCGGTCGCATAGAGTTAAAAAATCAATGGCGGTTTAAAACTTCCTTCTCGAGTTTTTGGTCAAAGTTTTGATTATTTTTGCTTTGTTTATTACTAGATATTTATCTATTTCTCTAGTATTATCTAATTTATAATATATATAATTATAAAATATCCTAAAATATCTTAATTATATTATTAAACTATTAAATATCTTATAATATCTCATATTTATATTATTTAAATGTTACTTAGCCCCTAAGTTTTTAGCCTATATATATATCTCTAAAATCCAAAAATAGAACTCTCTTTTCTCTCTCCCTCATTCACGTTTTTTGCCTTTCTTTTCTTTTTCTTTTTCTTTTTATTTTTCTTTTCTAGCTTTCTTTTCTTTTTTCTTCTTTTTTAGTTGTTGTTTCCTTGAGTAATTAGCTCATTTTGAGAAGGAAATGGAGTAGAACAAGGAGATGATATCAAAGGAAATTGGTGAAATTAGAGGAATTCAAAGCTTGCACTTCAAAGGGTTGTATTTTTATCTTTGATTTTTCTTTTATTATTTACCAAGTTTGATATGTATCGTATTAAGAATCTCTTTGTTATCACTTTTATAAAACGAGTTAAATATATTTGTGTTGGAGTTTATGTTAAATCTTAACTTTAATTTCATTAATATCGATATATATTGTTAGAAATGCATTTGTTATCAAAATAATGGTGTATTGATTATTAGTTTAAAATTGCTTCATTTATTTGATCATTAGATGTTGTGGTTAGGTGGTTTTGGGCAATTATTGAAAAATAGTTGCACTTGCTAGACCGAAATAATTGATACCATAGGTTTGTATGGTTCCGACTATACGCGTTTAGATGATCTAGAAATAGACATCTACCTTATGTGACCCGTTGAGTATTCTCACAATAATTTAATGCTTTGGTTAAGTTTTTATCTGCATATAGATTTGTGGGTAACTAAATCAATAGGGTTGATATCACTCGAAAGAGGTTATTGACTAAAATTGGAGAATCGGGTCTAATCATTTATTTTGGTAATTTGCATGCACGTTATTGAATTGATGTTAATGAAATAAAGGTTAAGTGAAATCATAAATTCCAACCGCTTTTCAAATCAAAGATGCAGCTACGTCTTTTTAGTTTGTTAGTTTAGTTTATAATTTAATTTCATTATTAATTGTGTTTGTGTGTCTGTCGTTGTTAGAATTAAAATCGATTAGAGTACGTAATTTCAAAGTAACATTCCTCGTGGGATCGATATTCGGACTCAAAAAGTCCACTGTATTACTTGTTCACGATCCGTGCGCTTGCGGTACACATTTTCAGCGAACAAGTTTTTGGCGCCGTTGCCGGGGAATGTTTTCACTTTGATTACTGCTTTAATTAATTTTAGTTTTAGCAACTTGTAATTATTTGTTTTATTTGTTTTTACTGTGTGTTTACTTTGGCTTACCTCGTATTGCTAATCCATTTTGTGTATTTGTAGTCTTTTCCTGCATTTGTTTGATATTTGCAGGATTCTAACTTTGGTGAAGTAACATAATTTGAGCAATGTCTAATCTCTATATGGACGATAATGATGTGCTTGGAGAACTTCCAGGCTGTGATATTTGTTACGCGAGGCATCGTACTGAGTAATGCCGATTTTCGTACACCACTATGTACACGCCTAAACTCGTGGAGTTTAGAAGATTTTTGATGTGTCGAAAACAGGCCATTGACAATAACGATGAAGGGTACATGCTCGTGGGAGATTTCGTGCCCTTCGATTGGGATGAGGACGTCAAACCTGCAGGAGATGGTCCTTCCTTACTGAATGAGAGGGTACTTGCAAAGTACTATAAAGAACTTGCCAAGTTGGATCCAGATGATATAAAAGTAGGAGACTACATGTATTGGGATGGATTTAAGCAGTGGGGTTATTATCCATTCGATGAAGTTATTGAGACCGACTTCTCATCGCCCGTGGAATTCGATTGCGGATCGATCATTCAACCTGAAGAGATACCAACTATTGTAGAAGAGCTTGAAGTGAATGATGATTTAATCACAAATGAACTGATTGAAGATGTAGAAATCATTAAAGGTGAAATCAACATACAGCTGGCTGACTTCAGTGATTGCATAGAGGTTGACTTTGTGATTAAGTCTGATGTAGAGATGAAAATCTACATTGTTGAGTTTGAATCAGATGGAATGATGAAATCCTATGATGAAGGGGGCAAAATAGATGTTTGGCTATCGAATGAGGAGTGGATCCAAGCCAAAAGATTAAAGCTGGGCCGAGCATCCAGAGCTTACTTTTTGGGCCCATAACATTTTGCATAGTCAAGCTAAGACTATAAAACAGCGCTTGTTGGGAGGCAACCCAACTTTTCTAAACCTTTTGTGTTTTTATTTACTTTTCTGTCTTTTTATGCTTTTAGTTATATTTCTATTTAATAGTTTAACTTCTTGTAGGTAATGCTTTTTGGAAGTCCAAAGTTGCATGATTCCTCACGAGTCTGAGCTGAATTGGAGTACAATGAGGTCTATTGCCCAAGCTACTCAATTGCATTCCGAGTCCAGTTCATGCATTAGTTCTTCTTCACAATGGATTCAGGGAAGTTTCCTTTATTCCTCTTTGCTTTATATTGTAATTTACACATTGAGGACAATGTGTGAATTAAGTTTGGGGGTATTGAGCCTTGCCGGCTATTGTATACTTTAATTTGATGTTACAGCCTTGCCGGCTGTTTTGAGCTTACATTGGTGATTATGATTGGTATGTTAGATAGCCTTGCCGGCTCAGGATTGCATGAGTTAAAATTGTTATTGATTCATGAGCTATGCATGCACAAATCCAAATATGCTATTGGTGCGATTTTTTTTTCAAAAATGGCTTATTCATTGTGAGATCATACGTTACATTGAGTATATAGTCACGATTGATTATCATTTAGATGCGGAAATAGGTGTTAGATGTGAAAATTTTGAATTGGTAGAACTTAGGTTGTGAGTTGTTTTGAAAAATTTTATCAACCTATACTCTTATTCTCTTTCACTTTACCATAGTCTGAGAAATTTTGGATCAGCTAGTTGGTTATTTTCATTGAAGAGATAGTAACTGAATAGTGTGAACACAAAACTGGTGAGACTTTGAGCCTATAGACTGACATTTATTACAGTCTCATTTCTTTCATGTGTGATTATTCCATGATTGTGTTTCTCTAGAACTTGCGTTGATTCTCGTCTAGATCACATTGACACATGTATGCATGAACATGATTAAGGCCATCTTTGACTTACCACATTACCAAATAGCTTATCCTGAAGTTAATCTTTCCTTTTGATAACCCTATTGAGCTTATTAGCCTGTTCTTTTGTTTGCCTACATTACAAGCTTCATTTACTGAAAAAACAATATTCTTAACCAGCCTTCTAAGCTAGTGGAGTATTGTTAGACATCAGAATGTTGGGTGGCGATAGAAAAGAAGTTTTGGGATATCAATTGTTTTTGAGGTACTCTGTTTGGTGTAGTGGTTGAAAGATTGAAAAAGAAAGAAAAGAAATAAAAGGAAAAGAAAAAAGATGAAAAAAATGAGTGACAGGAAAAAGTATGTAGAGGAGACTGATTTGTATGTCTATATGTATGATTCCTCCTGATATTCAAAAGAAAAAGGTGATTGAGTTGAATAGTTGTTGATTGAGAAGTTATTGTTTTGGAGTGATAGGATTGTGTACAGATCCTATCTCAGTTGAGCTGATTTGAATATATGTTACTCCGCTGATATATTTGAGGCTTCTTAGTCACTTATCCATATATTTCCACACCTTTACCTTAAGCCACATATAAACCCTGCAAAGTCCTTATGATTTATGTAATGCATGTGATCTAAGTGGTGGCGATTGAGAAAATATGCAAGCTTATGGTAGAACATTCTCATTGGAATGATATTGAGCGAAACAGTGACCTGATCTTATACACTTGAGAGTTGAGTGTTCATACTACATTATTCTATGAGGTTCTACTTGTTCAGTTACTCTATTTTCACTTGAAAATGCATGCTAGTTGATTATATTTTTGAGCTTTTAAAATATAAGAGTGATTGAGAGCAGCCTTAGATTTACACTTGGGGGATTGAATTGAATTATCTATTTTAGTGTGAATCTTACGAGCTTGTAAGGATATATTTGACCACTGAGGGTCGGGTTGTGACCAATTTACATACTTCTCCATCTTGACAATCTTTTCTTAGTTTAGATGATGATTGAAAGTGACTACGCACACATACACAGATCAATCATTGGATAAGCTGTAAATATTTTTAATAGCATTATTTGGATTGCATGGCTGTAAATTGATATACAATTTTGAACTCTAGATATTTTTGGCAAGTATCTAATATGTTGATTATTTTCACAATTGCATGATTATGTTAGAAGTAATCTTGCTCGAGACGAGCAAGAACTCAAGTTTGGGGGTGTGATAAGTGCGCTTTTGCACACTTATTAGACACTTTTTAAGGATTTAATGTTGATGAAATTGAGTATATTTCTACCGATAATTGTGTACTTTTTGTATTTATAGGCCAAAACCCTGAATTGGAATGAAACGGAGGCAAAACGAGTGAAAAAGGACTTCAATTGCACAAAAATGTGAAGTTGGGGACTAACTTGCACAACCCTAAAAGATGAAGGACTTGAAGTGAAATTTTGGAAGGGCCTAATTGTAATGAAGATCAAAATTTGAGGACCAAATTGTACAAGTTCAAAAATGAGGGACCTGACGTGCAAATATTCAAGGACTTGAGCTGCAAATTTTGGAAGAACCATGCGACCGCATGGATCAAAGCGTTGCAGCCGCATGGATAACGCCGAGACGTCAAATTGATTAAATTTTTCTTCTATGCGACCGCATAAGATTGAACTATGCGGTCGCATAGAGTTAAAAAATCAATGGCGGTTTAAAACTTCCTTCTCGAGTTTTTTGGTCAAAGTTTTGATTATTTTTGCTTTGTTTATTACTAGATATTTATCTATTTCTCTAGTATTATCTAATTTATAATATATATAATTATAAAATATCCTAAAATATCTTAATTATATTATTAAACTATTAAATATCTTATAATATCTCATATTTATATTATTTAAATGTTACTTAGCCCCTAAGTTTTTAGCCTATATATATATCTCTAAAATCCAAAAATAGAACTCTCTTTTCTCTCTCCCTCATTCACGTTTTTTGCCTTTCTTTTCTTTTTCTTTTTCTTTTTATTTTTCTTTTCTAGCTTTCTTTTTTTTTTCTTCTTTTTTAGTTGTTGTTTCCTTGAGTAATTAGCTCATTTTGAGAAGGAAATGGAGTAGAACAAGGAGATGATATCAAAGGAAATTGGTGAAATTAGAGGAATTCAAAGCTTGCACTTCAAAGGGTTGTATTTTTATCTTTGATTTTCCTTTTATTATTTACCAAGTTTGATATGTATCGTATTAAGAATCTCTTTGTTATCACTTTTATAAAACGAGTTAAATATATTTGTGTTGGAGTTTATGTTAAATCTTAACTTTAATTTCATTAATATCGATATATATTGTTAGAAATGCATTTGTTATCAAAATAATGGTGTATTGATTATTAGTTTAAAATTGCTTCATTTATTTGATCATTAGATGTTGTGGTTAGGTGGTTTGGGCAATTATTGAAAAATAGTTGCACTTGCTAGACCGAAATAATTGATACCATAGGTTTGTATGGTTCCGACTATACGCGTTTAGATGATCTAGAAATAGACATCTACCTTATGTGACCCGTTGAGTATTCTCACAATAATTTAATGCTTTGGTTAAGTTTTTATCTGCATATAGATTTGTGGGTAACTAAATCAATAGGGTTGATATCACTCGAAAGAGGTTATTGACTAAAATTGGAGAATCGGGTCTAATCATTTATTTTGGTAATTTGCATGCACGTTATTGAATTGATGTTAATGAAATAAAGGTTAAGTGAAATCATAAATTCCAACCGCTTTTCAAATCAAAGATGCAGCTACGTCTTTTTAGTTTGTTAGTTTAGTTTATAATTTAATTTCATTATTAATTGTGTTTGTGTGTCTGTCGTTGTTAGAATTAAAATCGATTAGAGTACGTAACTTCAAAGTAACATTCCTCGTGGGATCGATATTCGGACTCAAAAAGTCCACTGTATTACTTGTTCACGATCCGTGCGCTTGCGGTACACATTTTCAGCGAACAGTCTACACTCAAAGCAACAATGCTCGGCGACTTCAATTGGAATTTGAATTGGCAAAATTCTCTCAAGACTCGATCTATTGAAGAGTTTTATTCTGGTTTCTCTAATTTATGGGCTGAGTACACGGATATCATCTATGCTTCGGTTGCATCTAATAATTTTGAAGCGGTACAAGCTGTGCATGAAGTCACCAGGAGGGATCAATTTCTCATGAAATTGCGTGCCGAATTTGAACCTATTCGATCTAGTCTTATGAATTGTGAATCTCTTCCAACATTGGATAGTTGTTTGGGTGAGTTACTGCGGGAGGAGCAACGACTTATTACTCGTGCATCTTTGGAGCAACAACAGAATCAACTAGCACCAGTTCTTATTGCATATGCAGCTCCAGGGAAATTCAGATCTCGGGATATGTCGGGAGTGCAGTGTTACAGTTGTAAGGGGTTTGTTCATATGGCTCTTCAGTGTCCTAAGAAGGTATGCGGTTATTGCAAAAAGGCTGGACATGTAATTAAAGAATGTCCTATTCGCCCTCCCCGTAGATCTGGAGCAGGTTATGTTGCTGCTGCCACTTTAGCATCCAGTTCTGCTACGCCAATTGCTACCACTCAAGTTCCAGCCTCTCTTGGTCCCACCCAAAATCCCGTCACTCCAGAACTAATCCAACAAATGGTCATTTCTGCTTTATTTGCCTTGGGCGTCTCAGGTAAGCCACCAGCTTCTCATTCTCCTTGGTTATTAGACTCAGGTGCTTCTAATCATATGACCCATAATCCGTTATTACTTAGTAATCTTAAACCATACACTGGACCCCTCACTATACATACTGCTGATGGTAACGCACTTCCTATCTCGGCAGTTGGTGATATATCCCCAGATTTGTCTAATGTTTTAGTATCTCCCAATTTATCAACTAATCTTATATCTGTTGGTCAACTTGTTGATAACAATTGCACTATGTCTTTCTCTTCTTCTGGTTGTGTTGTGCAGGATCAGGTGTCAGGGAGGACGATCGTGAGGGGGCCTAAGGAGGGACGTGTTTTTCCTATCTCACCGAAGCTAATTTCAGTTTTTCCTTTTGTTTGTCATTCTGCAACTTTAGACATTTCTTTTTGGCATAAGAAATTGGGACATCCCAATTCTAATGTATTACAATATTTGTTAAACTCTGGTTTGCTTGGTAATAAAACTCATGCTTCGGTTTCATCTACTCCACTTGATTGTGCCTCCTGTAAACTTGCTAAGAGTAAAATTTTACCTTTCCCTTCTCTTGGTTCTCATGCTACGCATATTTTTGACATTGTTCATAGTGATGTATGGGGTATTGCACCTGTGGTATCTCACGGCTCTTATAAGTACTTTGTTACCTTTATTGATGACTATAGTCGCTTTACATGGGTGTACCTTCTTCGTGCAAAGAGTGAAGTTTTCTCTATTTTTAAGACATTCCTTGCCCTTATTGATAATCAATTTTTCTCGTCCATCAAGATCTTACGAACTGATTCGGGAGGCGAATATATGTATTAGAGTTTCATGCTTTCCTCCAAGCTAAGGGTATTATTTCTCAACGATCTTGTCCTTCTACTCCTCAACAGAATGGGGTGGCGGAACGCAAAAATCGGCACCTTCTTGACATGGTTCGCGCTCTCCTAATTGAGTCTTCTGTTCCCTCTCGTTTTTGGTGTGAAGCCTTGTCTACCGCTGTCTACCTCATTAATCGATTGCCATCCCCTACACTCCATAATGTTTCTCCGTTTTATAAACTCTTTGGTCATCATCCCACATATTCTCATCTCCGTACTTTTGGATGTGTTTGTTTTGTTCATTTACTTCCCCATGAAAGGACGAAACTCACACCTCAATCTGTTAGATGTGCTTTTCTAGGATATAGTGCTACACAAAAAGGTTATGTCTGCTATGATTCTACTACACATCGTATTAGGATATCTCGTAATGTCGTTTTCTTTGAAAAACAATATTTCTTCACACACAACATTACTGTTTCTCCTCCTGTGTTCTCTATCTTGCCCAACTTCGATACAGATTTGATGTGATCCAGGATGCGCCGAAAACTATCAAGAACCCGAGGCATGTTGGAGGGAGAGTAGAGCCAAGTCGAGACTTCAAAGAGTTGATAAAAGTCATACATTTATATGTTCAAGCAACGGAGTCTACAATATTGAAGACAACATGTCAAGGAACAAGTTTGATGTTGGGGTCGAAGGCCGAAAGGAGTTGGAAGGTGCTCGAATCAAGAAGCCGAACTCGGGGCCAAAATGAAGAACCATGCGGCCGCATGGTTCCCTGGCAATGCGACCGCATTCAATGGACAGAGAGCGTAGAAGAGGCAGGGTTTATTTCTATGCGACCGCATAGAAATACTCTATGCGACCGCATAGAGTCTTTTCGAGTTTCAATTTTATATTTTCCGCGAATTTCCATATGTCATTATATTTCTTATTTTGGCAAGTTTTATTATTTTTGGACTCTTGATATTTTGTACTTTTAGGGTTTTCCATAGTTTCCATATAAATAGGAATTCTATTTCATTGTAAGTTAAGTTTTGAATGATAATAAAAGTTGAGTTTTCTCTCTAATGGATCTTCCATGAACTATGAACTTATCAAATATTTTGTGTTAATATTTGTGGCGTTCAAATCAGAACTTATCAAAGGATTGGACAACCTTTGTGGCGTTCGCAAATCGGGGTTCTAGTTTCTGCACTTCAACGGGTTTAAGGTTAATATACCTTAAGTTCTTGAGTCGTGAGGCTCAGGTCAAGATCCTATCGTCTACAAACCTGAATCTGGGCTTTCCCGGCGTTTTCGAATTCATTCCGCGAGTTCCATGCGATTCCCCCAACCGGGATCTCATCAAGTGGTATCAGAGCTGGTTCTAGATTCAGGTTATATCTTTTATTTTTTTGTTTTGAGTCTTTTTGTGTTCTTCGTGTTCATGTGTCCAGTAAATATTTTGAGTCTTAAATCCAAAAAATTCAAAAAAAAGAGTCAAAAGTTGTTTTTGTGCTCAATTTGAGTCCAAATCAACTTCCGTTTTCTTTGTCTTTCTCGTAGTCAAATTTTCGAGTTTTGTAAAAAAAAAAAAAAAAAATACTGTTCACGTCCGGAATTTTAAAAAAAAAAAAAATTTTATTATTTTTTATTTTTTTAACTTTTTGGAATTTGTCCAATATTCTATCATCTATCCTTATTCCAAAATCCATTGTGTTCAATCCAATCTAAATTCAAGAACCACTTTCTTGAATTAAATTCTCACTCATCCAATTCTTTTCTTGAGTTTTTTTTTATTACGCCTACATTAAGAATGAATTATGATTGGGGATTTGTTTTTCAAACCCGGTGCTTTGTGGGTGATACGGTGTGCAGTTTGGCCATTGATAAGGAGCATATATTTAATTTGGTCAGTATCACTATGGTGGGAAAATTGGGATTACCGTTAAAACAACATCCTAGGCCTTATCGGTTGACTTGGTTGAAGGAGTGTGGGAAGGTAAATGTGACCAAACAGGCTTTAGTGACTGTCACCATTGGGGGATATAGTGATAAGGTGTGGTGTGATGTAGTCCCATTAAAATCCTTTCATATTTTGTTTGGGAAGCCTTGGAGACATGGGAGGAAGGCTGTGTATGATATGGGGAGGAATACATATAGGTTTCTTCAGGATGAGAAACACATAACTCTGATGGGTTTGACACTAGCACAGTCTCATGCAGACCAATGTAAGGTGAGGGGTGAAGTGGAAAGGGAAAAGAAAGAGAGTGAGATGACCATATTGAAAGAGAGCAACGTGGTTGAATTGCAAGAGGGACCTAGAGATAGGAAGGTTGAGATTGAGGATGATGAATTGAAAAATGCAGCTGACATTGAGGAGAAAGTAGTTGAGGTTGTTCAGTATGAGGGTGAAAAACTAGAAGAGTGTGTTGAGCAAATAGTTGAAAATATTATGGGGAGTGAAGAGCAAAGTTTCATCGTTAAGCATGATGTGGTGGAGACGATACATCATGAGTACGAGGACCCATATTTTGTTTTTGGAACTAACAATTTCAACTGTGTTTTGCTTAAGTCTTTCCTTCAGCTGTACATTGTATGTGGGAGTTCATGCAACAACAATGGGTGATTAAGTTTGTGCTGCAATACAATCATATCTACGAGAAGGGTGGGTACCGTGTATTGATCTTATGTCATGGAGTGAAGAATTTTCCATTTGATCCAGGTGGTACAGTGATGAGCTGGATGGCAGGTTGGTTATCCCCTACGCGATCGCAAGGCATGGATTCGAGGACGAATCCTTTCGAAGAGAGAGGGGATGATGTGATCCAGGATGCGCCGAAAACTATCAAGAACCCGAGGCATGTTGGAGGGAGAGTAGAGCCAAGTCGAGACTTCAAAGAGTTGATAAAAGTCATACATTTATATGTTCAAGCAACGGAGTCTACAATATTGAAGACAACATGTCAAGGAACAAGTTTGATGTTGGGGTCGAAGGCCGAAAGGAGTTGGAAGGTGCTCGAATCAAGAAGCCGAACTCGGGGCCAAAATGAAGAACCATGCGGCCGCATGGTTCCCAGGCAATGCGACCGCATTCAATGGACAGAGAGCGTAGAAGAGGCAGGGTTTATTTCTATGCGACCGCATAGAAATACTCTATGCGACCGCATAGAGTCTTTTCGAGTTTCAATTTTATATTTTTCGCGAATTTCCATATGTCATTATATTTCTTATTTTGGCAAGTTTTATTATTTTTGGACTCTTGATATTTTGTGCTTTTAGGGTTTTCCATAGTTTCCATATAAATAGGAATTCTATTTCATTGTAAGTTAAGTTTTGAATGATAATAAAAGTTGAGTTTTCTCTCTAATGGATCTTCCATGAACTATGAACTTATCAAATATTTTGTGTTAATATTTGTGGCGTTCAAATCAGAACTTATCAAAGGATTGGACAACCTTTGTGGCGTTCGCAAATCGGGGTTCTAGTTTCTGCACTTCAACGGGTTTAAGGTTAATATACCTTAAGTTCTTGAGTCGTGAAGCTCGGGTCAAGATCCTATCGTCTACAAACCTGAATCTGGGCTTTCCCGGCGTTTTCGAATTCATTCCGCGAGTTCCATGCGATTCCCCCAACCGGGATCTCATCAAGATTTCTCTCGGTACAAGCCAGGTCTCATTTACACTCGCAGGCAGATTGCACCGTTCACTGAACTCGAGCTCCCTTCTCCGACGGCTGTCCCTCCTAGTCTCTCCGATCCTCCACCTATGACATCGGATCCTTCACCAGATGATCATCCGGCCCCGGTCACTCTTCGTCGCTCTTCTCGCGTTCCTCAACCACCAGATAGGTATGGTTTCTCCTCCCACAGCTCCTTGTCCGCTACTCTTAATTCGGTTACTATTCCCTCATCCTATAAACAGGCTATGGAACAAGAGTGTTGGCAACAGGCGATGAATGCAGAACTTGAGGCCCTTTCTGCCAACCATACTTGGGCTATTGTGCCTTGTCCCTCGTCTGTGAAACCCATTGGTAGTAAATGGGTCTACTCCGTGAAACTTCGGTCTGATGGTTCTCTTGAGCGGTACAAAGCTCGGTTGGTTGCCTTGGGTAACCGTCAGGAATATGGAATAGACTATGATGAGACATTTGCTCCCGTTGCTAAAATGACCACCGTTCGTCTTTTGTTGTCGCTTGCAGCTTCTCGGTCTTGGTCTTTACACCAGATGGATGTCAAGAATGCTTTCTTACATGGGGACTTAAAAGAGGATATTTATATGACACTTCCATCTGGTATGGTTTTTTTCTCCGCTAACTCTGTATGTAAGTTAAAGCGATCTTTGTATGGTCTTAAGCAGGCCCCTCGGGCGTGATTTGACAAGTTTCGCCGCACTCTCTTAGATTTTTCCTTTATCCAGAGTCAATATGATGCATCTCTGTTCCTTCACAAGGGTACTGCTGGCATCATTTTTTTGTTGGTCTATGTGGATGATATTATTATCTCTGGATCTGATGACATTCTTATCCAAAAGCTTCGGGAACATCTTCACTCGGTTTTTTATATGAAAGATCTTGGCCATCTCACATATTTTCTTGGCTTGGAAGTTCATTCCGCTTCACATGGTATCTTCTTGAATCAGCATAAGTATATTCAAGACTTGATTGGGTTGGCAGATTTATCCGAAGCCTCCTCAGTTGACACTCCGTTGGAACTTAATCTTAAATATCGAAGGGATGAAGGCGATATTCTTCCAGACCCTACTCTATATCGGAGGTTGGTGGGAAGTCTCATCTATCTCACTATCACACGTCCGGATATCTCTTTCGCGGTGCATACTGTCAGCAAATTTATGGATGTCCCTCGTCATCTCCATTTGGTGGCTGTCCGCCGCATTATTAGATATCTTATTGGGACTCCTCATCGTGGCCTATTCTTTCCGAGAGGGACGTCTCTTGAACTCACCGCTTATAGTGATGCTGATTGGGTTGGCTGTCATGATTCTCGTCGATCTACGACTGGATGGTGTATGTTTCTCGGTGATGCCCTTATTTCTTGGAAATGTAAGAAACAAGATTGTGTTTCTAAATCCTCCACTGAGGCTGAATATCGCGCTATGTCAGCTGCCTGTTCTGAGATTGTCTGGTTGCGAGGTCTGCTCGCAGAACTTGGGGCCCCTCAACTACAGCCTACACCCCTCCATGGTGACAACACTAGCGCTATTCAAATTGCGGCTAATCCTGTGTATCATGAGCGTACCAAACATATTGAAGTGGATTGTCATTACATCCGGGATGCCTATGATTCCAAAGTCATTGCTCTTCCTCATGTCTCCACAGCTCAACAAATAGCGGATATTTTCACAAAATCCATGACGCGTCTCCGTCATACTTTTCTTGTTGGCAAATTGATGCTCGTGGACTCACCAGCATCAATTTGAGGGGGGTGCTAGAGTAGTTATAGCTATTTAGTGGGGTGATGATTGACTTTCCTTTGATAGATAGCATAGAATTAGGGATTTCCTTGATTTCCTTTATTGATTTTCTTACCTTTTATACCCATGTAAATACTCTATAAATTCGAATGTAATACATAGAAAAGGTATCGAACCAAAATTGTATCATACTCCATATCCTTGGGGCAGTGAAGGAACACATCTTTCTCTTTTCATTGCTTTTCCTAAAATTGATTTTTACACAGGTTTTGTAGAAATGAAAAAGTCCATGTAAGACTGGCTACCCAACGTTTGTAGAAATAATTCTATTTTTAATATGGTTCTACCATAATTCATGTCAAGAGGAGACCTTAATCCCCGTTGAAATAAAATCTTTAGGTGTATATATTATTACATGATACTGATAAAATCTATTCAGGACTACTTATCTGATGTGAACAAGACACTTCAAAGAAAATCGACACTTCACAGAAAATCGAACTGAGGTCTCTTTGAGAAAGGATTGGGATTTCGGTTCTGATTTGCAACACCAAGCAAGGCATTTCGACGAGCCAGAGCACTTTCTATGTATTCTTGGAGAGGTGGAAGAGACCACTTTTCTTCATCTTTTCTTCATGTCAAGAGGAGACCTTAATCCTCGTTGAAATAAAATCTTTAGGTATATATATTATTACATGATACTGCTAAAATCTATTCGGGACTACTTATCTGATGTGAACAAGACACTTCAAAGAAAATCGACACTTCACAGAAAATCGAACTGAGGTCTCTTTGAGAAAGGATTGGGATTTCGGTTCTGATTTGCAACACCAAGCAAGGCATTTCGACGAGCCAAAGCACTTTCTATGTATTCTTGGAGAGGTGGAAGAGACCCCTTTTCTTCATCTTTTTTTTTGTGCTTGCCCTCGGATAATCTATTTTTGATACAGAAAATTACTAATCAAATTCAACGAGGGAATGCAAACTAATTTAGTTGATTCAGGATACCTTTTGTTGGGTATGCGACCAAAATCCCACATCGGATAAAAATGGGGAGAATCATGGGTTTATAAGTGTGGAAATATATCTCCATTGGTATGAGGCCTTTTGGGTAAGTCCAAAAGCAAATCCATGAGGGTCTAGGCCCAAAGTGGACAATATCATACCAATGTGGAGGTAGGTGTGGGCCCATACTTATAATAAGTGGGATATGTGGTGTTACATATTCCTAACAGTGGTATCAGAGTCAAGCCCCAAAAAATTGACCATGTGGATGAATCCTTGGAATATCGAACGAAGGTGGTGCCTCGGTTAGCTCGCGATGGGATCCGTTGATGAGCTCTATTAGACAGGCGATGTGCTCTGGATGCTTCACGTAAGGCGTGTGCCAGAACGCGGTGGAGAGGAGTTGATCTGGATAGAGCAAGCTCTTGGTGAGGAAGATGGACGGATAGATGATTGTTTGAGGGGAGGCTGGGTGGTCCTTTGTTCGAGGGGAGGATTGTTGGGTATGCGACCAAAGTCCCACATCGGATAAAAATGGAGAGGATCATGGGTTTATAAGTGTGGAAATATATCTTCATTGGTATGAGGCCTTTTGGGTAAGTCCAAAAGCAAATCCATGAGTGTCTAGGCCCAAAGTGGATAATATCATACCAATGTGAAGATATGTGTGGGCCCATACTTATAATAAGTGGGATATGTGGTGTTACATATTCCTAACACCTTTGATGCCCAATGCCTCCCCGCTTGCCGGCACACATCCCTAATATCCCGACTAGACATTTTGCATCGATCAGTGCAACGCTTTAAACAATTTTTTCTGCACAATCAATGTTTTTCCAATACATCTGGGCTTACAAGATTTTCTGCACTCATTCTTCAGTAGCTGTGGCGAACTCAGCCAACTCAGACTTTGTCAAATGCTTTGCATACTGAGCCACAATTTCTTGACGAGTCTGCTGATCGGGTGGGTCGAAAGTGATCATGGAATCAAACCGACTGAAGGTAGACAAATAAAAATGAAGCTAGACAACCATCTAAAGATCCATGATCCATGTGCTATTTGAAATACAGAGGAACCAGCAAACTTAGATACCTAAGTAATGCACGATCAAGGTCTTGTTTTCTATTGGTTGCAGCAACCACCACCACTTTCTTCTCCTGCTCAAATCCATCAATCTGCACCGAAGAAATCATACAGAACCGTCACAAAATTGTTTTCTTCGCTAAAAAATTTATCTGAATTATCATTGAAGAGGAAGGTATTGACTAGTTCAACAAGTTGGACCAATTCAGGAATTAAAAATAAACCATGACTGATGATACCAAAAGTCGTACCTGGGCAATTCCCGAACTGGAAGACGGCTGATGAACACGAACAATGTCTCCGGATACTTGAAACAAAGGCAATGAGGGTTTTCCTCCTTGCCCCTCCGATGTTTAAGTCAGAAAGGATGTTTTCGCGTAAGGCTATGAGCTGAAAATAATGTAAAAAAAAAATGCAATTCTGAATTTCTGATTGTATTTATAGGGTGTAGGTAGTACAGTCCCTGTAGGATTAGGAAGTCTTTACCCACAAGAGTTCTATTTGAACGAAGTGTTTAGTTCGTACTACAACTCTAGTAAACGTTGGTAACATGTTCGCGATAGAACTTCACTAGGCAAAGGAATCTTATTGAAGACGGAGGGTATGATCTCGAGGAGGGTATGATCTCGAGGACATTGAGGACCTTCGGAAGATGTGATACGGTCCTCGAGCAAATACATGTCCTCGAGTAAGAGCATGTCCTCGAGGACATATATAAATGGGGGTGGCGGAAGTGAGTCCTCGAGGTGCCTGCGAGAGGATCCTCGAGAGGAGGGAGTGAGGGAGACTCCTCGAGACTGTGAGGGAGAGTCCTCGAGACCTAATACATGGTTTGACCACATCACTGGCCCCCGTGCACCTATGCTTGATGCCTGAGCTCAAGGAGTAGGTGCACCTCGAGAGATATGCACCTGCAATGAGGTCGTGGTCGAGTGTGATGTGACCGTTGGAGGAGTGGGCTTGGATGATTGACACGTGTCTGACGTCAACGGTGGAAGATCGCGATCCTTGGCGTTCCGAATTCACCCACTATAAATACCTCATTTTCACTCTTCATTTTTCACTTTTCACTGCTGTAAAATCGCTCTGGGAGGTCGTGCTCGAGAAACCCCTTAAGGTAAGTAGCTCGAGACTTTAAGTTTTATTTTTGGTTTAAAGGTCGGTTAGATAATGTCTAGTGGTGGTAGCTCAAGCTCGAGTAGTAGCGAGGATTTAGGAACAATAATTCCCATGGCAGTACCCCTAGATGCCAGACCACGAGCTCAAGCACAAGACTTTATGTATCCCGATGAACAATGTAGGTTGAAAGAGCATTTGGCCATTAGTGCTGCTCGAGAGCACGGGCTAATGCCTAGGTGTGACATTAGGTCCCCGGACTTTGAAGAAAGGGTGATTAGGGCGAGGAGGGGGGAGTTTGTCATTTTTAGAGAGACCTTAAAGGCCGGGTTTAGGTGGCCTTTACACCCCTTTTTCACTGCCATGTTACTCGAGCACTCTATGTGCCCGGGGCAGCTGGTTCCCAATGCCTGGCGAATGCTCGTTTATTTTTTTATTGCCTGTAGATACTTAGGTATCGAGCCCACAGTCAGCCTTTGTAGCTTAAGAAGCACCCTCGATTCACATGTTTTGGGTACCTCTCGACCATAGGGGGGTTTAAGGTACCGAAGATGGCCTCGTCCTTAAAGGGGTGGAGGGAGGGTTGGTTTTATGTGGTAGCACCCGACCCCGACCTCCCTTTCTGGCCAGAGTGGGGTGTACTCGACGCCGAGAAGTTCTGTGAGGACCAGGAATATTCGGAGGAGTTGGATCGAGGTAGGAGAATGCTGGTGGAGCTCGAACCCCTGTTCTCGAGCATGAAGGAGATCGGGGCAGAGGTTATAGATCTGGCAGATGTTAGAGGTGCTCAGGGTAGGAATCTTTTCTGCATAGTGCTTTTTCCTCGAGGATGTGCTCGAACTAATCTGTTGCGTGTTTATGTTTTTCAGGAATGTCGTTCAATCCTTGTGCCCTTAGGAATTTTGTGAACTCGAGGCCAGAGCCTCCCAACAGCAACAGCCTCGTTCTTCGGCAAAGAAGAAAAGTAAGAAGAGGCCTCGTTCTCAGGAAGAGAACATAACTGGTCCCGGGGAATCCTCGCAAACTCGACCACCAATTCCAAGTCCTCGAACTCAGAGGTCTGCCACACCACCCGTGCCCAAACCTCGAGCTCCTCCTGAAACCATCGACCTGGATGATGATGAGACAGTCCCCGAGGGTATGTCCATGTTCGGGGATCCTGAGAAGAGCCATCTACTCCCAGGCCTCGTGGCAAAGTATAGTGGGGAGGTAAAACTTGGCGAGGGCGTTAAAGTCCTCGAGCTATTGACATGGAAGGTACGCCCCATGACCTATGTCCTGACTTTAGCATTATCTGGATGACATGCTCGATCTTTTAACTTGGTCTTTTTGTTCTTTTCAGGCATTGAGTGTGGCTCGAGGTCTGGCTATCCAAGGCCTCGATGAGACTCAGAGGATGTCTGACATCGAGGACTCCTCCGCCCTGAAGGACAGACGTATTGCTGAACTCGAGGCTGAGCGTGAGGCCCTGAGGAAAGAGAATACTGAAGCCAGACGCGATGCCAAGAGGGCCCTCGAGGAAGCTGGAGCTGCAAAGGACGCAGCAGAGGAGCTCAGGCTCGAGATCATGCACTTGGGCAAGGAGCTTGAGGATAGCCTTACGCGAAAACATTATTTTCAGGTCATAGCCTTACGCGAAAACATCCTTTCTGACTTAAGCATCGGAGGGGCAACGAGGAAAACCCTCATTGCCTTTGTTTCAGGTATTCGGAGACATTGTTCGTGTTCATTAGCCGTCTTCCAGTTCGGGAATTGCCCAGGTACGACTTTTGATATCATCACTTCCCAATGCAAATGAAATAAAAATAACATAACAAATTAAAAGGGACTGAAGGTTAAGTTGAAGTAATTTGTCATGAAAAGGGGGAAAAAAGGTGAGGTTCCAAATAATTTTAGAATGCTCTTGAAAGCTCAGAAGGGGTAATGACTAGTGCTACTCAGGATAGATCTGTCCCATGAAAAATTTCCAATTATATCTCACTCTCAAGAGGGAAGTTATCCTTCGTTTGAACAGTAGATGTAGATACGGATCCAACATAATAAGATGCAGTGCAAACATCTGTACAACCAACTCAAGCAAAAACCTTTTAGGGAAACAGAGATGCCTACCAATGCTCTCCCCGAGTTCTATTGTAGTTTTATATTTATATTTTTAAATAAAAGGATGGAAAAACTGACTTTTGAGGATTTATTATTATTATTATTATTTTGGTGCAGAGTAAACAATGATATAAGAGTACTGCCCAGTAACGCACCAAGAGCCATGTTATAGTGCCCGCTTGCTTGACCACTTGGATGAGCACACCCACACACATTGGAAGGAAAATATTATTTTATTTTCGCTGGACGCACACACCCATGTAAGGGTGTGGTCAAGCAAGTGTTCGTCCAAGTGGGTTGTTTAGCATTTTTCAACGCACCAAATCTAATTTCTAGAAATGAGAAGCTCGGATCCCGGTCCTCTATATACCACTTTTGATGATTATACCCAGCAATATTGCCCCAAGATATATCAGCTTTTGGTTGATCTACATTAGATTGGGCAAGTCCATAAACTTTGACTCCCATGCCCTCTAGACTAGATACTGTTTTGTCGATTGATTGAACACTTGAAGCATCTCCCCTTGGTCGGACTTCCAAGCTTTTCTGTTGTCCAGCTAATTGCAAGACAGATGCCAAAGCATCAAGCTCTTCAGTACTAAAACTACCCTGCTTCATGAACTCAATTTCCTGCACAAATTTGAGCAAACCTAATGCTGAAACCAATTAATAAATAATGTGTGTTTCAGACATTACAACTTCATGACATAATGGAAGTTCAACTTCTTGTGATTGTTAATCAGAAATAGAAACTCACAGCTTTATCAGAGCCAATGAGTGGACGAAACATGAGAATGCATAGCTCTCGATCATTTGAATTTATATCCTTCCCTTGTATCTGATCTTGATTAGTTTCTTTTCGATTTTTGGGGCAACTAAGTGTTAGCTGCCAAGAAACCCCACTGATGAAGAGTAATTATAATCAATGACGTGTAAACGAGAAGACAAAACAAGATGTAGTAAATACAGTTAAAAAATGTACTTATCCATTGACCAGCAAGGGAAAGCTCTAAGATTACATCTAATTCAACAAATATTTAAAAAGACGACAATGGAGGAAACCAACACTTGTTACCTGTCCCAAGCCCTCAACATCATATTTGATCCAGTACCATTGTCTTCAACTTTGATTCCAAGACGTGAAACAAGGTTTGCTATTAGTAGCGGAATTTCACAGGCTGACGAAACCTGGAACTTGATTGTCACCTGCAAAAATGAATTCACAATGTATTCCCCTTCTAGAATCGTCAATTTTAGGAATTAGTTCTCGGGTAATGTAGTTTGTAGGTGGGTCCAAATAAACCGAACGTGTGATACCATGGAAGCAATTTTAACCCTGGAAAGATCAGAAGATCAGGAGGACATGCGTGCGTGTGTGATATGTCTGTGTGTCAAGAGAGAAAGAGAGTGTGCTAACCTTCTGTCCTTTTACAGCTACAGTAAAACGAGGATAGGAACCATATCGAATTCTTTTGCTCTTGAGCAACTCTTCTAGTCGAACTTTTTCTTTCCTGGCAATTTCCTCGATGTTATTATGCCTCAAAGTTGGTGGAAATTCTGGCAGTGAAGTTTCAGCAGTGTCCTAAAGGAAACACCAAGAACTCCACAAAATCAATAGAAGAGTGCAGCTTCACTAAGATAAGCAGAACCTTCATGCACATCAATTTATCTTCATTATTGAGAATGGTACAAGATAAGATTGACAATTCTTTTCATGTTTAAGTTAAAATTATAGATGCCAACATAACATTGGCCCAAAGAGTGTATCAATGAGAAAGAATAAAATGCAAATAATGTAATTCCAGCAATTACTACTGAATTTAGTTGCCTATATGATTTTCCTGAAGGTTCTACCATTTTGAATAACTTAAACTTAATCAGCAGTGGAGCAGTTTTTATCTCATTCGTTTTCATGTAGACAGCAGTCAAGCAGTTTTTCAGATAAATTTGAAGGGAAGGACTTTAAACAAATATAATACCACTTTTACACTACACTACAGGGTCTTTTTAAAGCTCGGAGAGAAGACAGGAAGGGACAATCTCTCTCTAGCATCCCTAGTAGTTCATTCAGATGCATGATTCCACTTCAAAAAGTAACACATGCAGTGATGCCTTGCCCACAAAAAAATCACACACTAACCTTATCATCATCTGCATAGGCTATATCTATCAATCCAAATCCAAGTAATCCAGCTAAAATTGCATGCACAGATCTTGGTGCAGGACCTTGTGATCCATAAGTTTGTTTGTGCTGTTCAAAAGTTCCTGCGCATCCCCATAAGTAAGAGTTAAAGAGAAATGTTAGTGCATAAACAGTTCAAACAACTCGTGCACGTAGGCGATGGTAAGCAAAAATGCTCGTCATTGGAAATCATTTATACCAAGCATGTGACTGTATGAACTCAGGAATGGAGATTCCATTCCCTCGTACCAACCACTACCTAGGGCTTTTACCAAACATGGCTTCTGATGATGCCATTTACGATTCAAGAGCACTTTGGTAGCAAATCTAAAACAATTAACAAAACGAAGACCAACTTTAGGTTACTACGAAGCATCATAACTACCCAGATATTCACTACCACATTAAATAATTGATTATTCAAACTTTCTCATATTTGCCAACTGTTTTTCTAGAAATTTCCATTTCCACTTATCAGCCAATCATAAATATGTAAACAAGTAATTGTTTAGTTGCCTA
Organism: Osmanthus fragrans; assembly: GCA_019395295.1. Lineage (NCBI taxonomy): Eukaryota > Viridiplantae > Streptophyta > Magnoliopsida > Lamiales > Oleaceae > Osmanthus > Osmanthus fragrans. Next base: position 45,958,645 of record CM033341.1, on the reverse strand, counting down.
ATGATTATAAAACAAGTAAAAGCATTGCTGACATGGTTGAAGTGTATCAAAACTACCTTTAGATTTATAGGGCAGGACTCTACTGAAACTCCAAAGTATTTCACACCGTCAACCACCTACACAGGCTACACGACTCTAATTCAATGACATTATTTACTAATATAATCTCAATAAATGTCGCCATAAGCATAAATTAAGTCTAGATACCAAATCCCTGTTTGTTTATACCGAAATTGCGAAGGGAAAAAGAAAGAAATTTGGCAAGATTGAATTCCAAAGAACTTATTTTCAAGGAACCAAATGCTATTCTTTTGTACTATTCCATAACTTCGGTTCTCTAGAGATCTTGCTCCCATTTGAAGTGGTATAAAGAGTTCTTAAGAAATAAGAAAAGGAAAAAAGGAAAACTGCATGAACTGAAACGAGAGATAAACCTGCTCTAATGCAGAGAAGAGGAATGATGTATTTGCATTCATTCAACTTGTATTACAATGCATAAGAGATCTCTATTTATAGAGAAAAGTACTACAAATCTAATAAACTAATCTACTCTAGAAGCCTCTAGAATGGAGATGAGGTGGAAGGGAATCTGAAGTGCATGCTGGAAACGTGAAGCTGATGCATGCTGGAACACGCGAGTTGCTGGAACTTGCTAATGTATATTCCAACAAGAGTTAACCAAAATTTGTCGAAAAAGCAAAAGTCCACTGAAGTGATTAATCAAAATTAATATGTATTTTTGAAGCACGTGATTCCTAATTACTGAAGAATCAACTTCTTTCTACAACATCAAGTTAATCAAAAGCAACGACAAATGCATGAGATAGTATTAAATATGCACGTATATTATGTACGTTTGTATGAACAGAGAGAGGGAGGCTTACGATTGTATAAAGCGAGTTGAAGACGAGGTGATGGAGATAAGGACAGGGTTTTGGCAAAGGCGATTGTACGGCACGTGCGAATTGTTCTGGCGAGACGCCTAATCGATGCCATCGAAGTGGGCTTCTCTCTTCGGCTTTTCAGTGGTGGTTTATTGTTGTTCTATCAATGGAGGTCTGTGGTAGCGCGTAAGACCCACGTAAGATAACGATAACCGACCGGAAAGCTCGTGTTACAAGTTACAACTTTACTCCCATACTGTAAATTTCAAATAAATAATATTTGCGTAAATAGCACTTTGAACCTGAAACTTTTGAATCTTGTGACAATGAGAACCTGAAACTTTGATTTCTAACAAATGCAGTCCAAACTTTTCATATGTTTGCTCCTAAGGGCATGTTGATCTGCAATACTTGAAAAAGATTATTGAAACAATTTTTATTTTTTTTATTCTTAATTGTTCTTTGTTATATTTATAATTTTAAATCAACTAATGGTACAAAAATTATTTTCTCAAAGTAAACATTTCAATGTTTCTCGTGTTTACTATTACCATTGTTTACATGAGAGAAAATCTCCATATTTTTAATGAATGTAATGTTAAAAACTTCATTTTTTTTCTGTCCTACTACCAATCTTATCATATGATTAAACGAAAAAAAAATATTTATAACAAAAATTATTTAATTTTGAGCGATTTGTTTGGCAAAGTTGCAAACAAAAACAAAAGATAACGAACTATACTTTGCTCATAAATGGATTCACCTAGCACGAGGCCCCTACAACTTCTTAATGCTCAAATTCCCCAAAGAGAGAAACCCGTCATTGCAGTTTCTTACCTTTGGTGGTCTTACTAGCATTCGTTTTAGGAAGTCTAGGTTTGCTTGAAGAACTTTTCTAAAAAATGGATATTGCGTACGTCAGAGCAATTTGAAAAAGGCAAGAGAGAATGTAGACTATAATATTGAACAATGTAAACATCATATCTATACTGTCATTTCTTGGTATCAAAAATTGAATAATTAGCTCTAAACAATTGGTGAACTGAACTTTTATCTGTATAGTTCCTTCCATAAGGCAGCAATTACTAATTTAGGGAACATCACGAGAGCTCTACACGACTAATTGATCCTTACCTTGAAGGAGGTGCAGGATCAAGCAATTTTCTAACAAGACCCTCGACTTTCTTTTGCACGGAAGTGTTAGGGAAGCGCTCTATCACCTCGGCTGCAAATGAAACAATAAGAGCTTTCCTAGCAGCTTCTATGTCAATACCCCGTGCTTGGAAGTAGAAGAACTGGTCGCCTTCCAAATCACTAATTGCAGCTCCATGGGAACACTTGACATCGTCTGCAATGATTTGGAGATTTGGCTTAACATTAACAGTTGCGCGAGGCTCCAAAAGAAGACTCCTTGTTAGTTGTCCTGCATCTGTCTGCTGAGCGTCTCTGCACGACCAATTAAACTTATTGTAAACATATGATATCTAAGTATCCAACTCAAAACTAGAATAAACATGATATAGTATTTCATTTACAGACCAACCAAGAGGAGAGAGAAAAAAAGGATAATGTCTGTATAGGATCGGTAGAAACTCTACCTATTGACTTGTACATTCCCATCGAAAACAGCCTGCCCCAGGGAGTGAGCCACGATACATTTGTGAAGTTGACGAGAAACCCCACGGGGATGGTCCAAGACTAATTTACTATGTAGATCCTGTATTTGATTATCAATTGATAAGTGAAATGTTGATAACTCTGTGATGGTGTCTGGACCGACTTGCTGCACATGTAAATTATGCCTGCTCAATTTTCCACCGGTGCTTACTTCAGTGAGCTTGTAGATGCTTTTTGATTCCTATGAAATAATCAGCCTAAGGTTGAAATTCCAAAGTATCATAAAGAATTTGAAATGCAAACAAATGAGACATGAGATGGATTGTCCAAAAACTATTAGTAGTGTTAGTATTATAACCATCATATAATCCTAATGACGCAGAATGTAACTAGCAACGAACCAGAAGAGACAAGACATAAGAAAGGAGGAAGGGAAGAAGAGAGAGAGGAGAGAATTGGGAGAGAGGGAATTGCATTTTTATTCAATAATCAAAGTCTAACTATTATAATGCATAAGCCCTTTTATATAGGGTTTATGCTAGTCTAATTTAAGTAGGAAATAACAAATAAAATACTAAAAAATATATTAAAACCAAACTCCAATTACTATATGCACAAGGTTTTTATTCTATTTGATTTATGTCTTCACTGAACTAATTGATGTAAAAAGAATCAGTCTCACAGTGTATCTCTTACCAAGGTAGACTATTTTCCTATCAAGTTTTCCAAGAAAAGAAAAGCAGAATTTTCTTCAATAAAACAAGGTTTAATAAACTGATTTTGAAATGAAAACAAAAAATGAATATAGTATCCCCTAAACTTTTAAGTTTTTTGAAGTATTTTGGTGTATCCTTTATCCAATCATATATGAACTGCACTAACTGAACATGCGAATAAAAAGAAGATGACCACGTGAAGTTGACATTAAACTAAGGCTTAAAAAAGGTTTAATTTATAAATAAATAGAAATGAGTGGTTGATTGGTGAATAGTACTTGTGCATTCATTGGAATGTGTGACTGAAAATGAAGTTTGACCATATATAAACGATTTATAAATTTTGCCAAATGGAGGCTAGAACTTTTACCTGGTGAACTGAAGTCCATTTAACATGTGTAGCACCCGAGGACTGTGTTTGAATGTAAGAATGGCTGACCCTTGCCCCATCCTCAATGACAAATTCCGTAACTGAATTGGCCCAATAACACTTATCATTCCCATCTACACTCGTATACTCCTCGACTATACCAATCTCCCCACCTTTCTCCACCAAAACTAACACCCTTGGATTTGAAATCGGCAGAGTTTTTGAATCCCTTTCACCCCCTTTCAATGAGAAGTACTTCAAATGCAAGGGACTCTCAACTCTACACCTCTCCGGCACATATACAACAATTATATCTGGAGCACCCACACCGTTAAGCAATGAAAACAAGTCCCCCCGAAAATTGGGCACATATTCAAATACCCTATTCATTGTAGCCTCGGAATTTAGGTTTGACAGACCACCAACAAACACCCCGTCGGGTAATTCAGATAACTGTGACAAGGAGTCCACTACATAACCATCAAGTATGGTAAGACATAAGGGCAAAAGGGTATCTGTAGAAATTTGCAAGGAAGCCAAAGATTTTGATTGGTAGGGTGATATGGGTTCAATATGGGAGTTCTTGATAATAGAAGTGTCAGTAAATCTAAAAGTTTCATCCTTCCGTGAAGGCCAAGGGGTCGAGAGAAGAGATTGGGAGGAGATATCTCTTAGCTTCCGGAGAGGAGGTAGCAGTGGAGATGATGATGACACAAGGGAGTCTTCAAGAGTTTCTGCAAGTTGGAGAACATGTGGGTCAGAGAGGATTGCACGTGCTGGGGATTGAGTAATGACTCTAGCTTTGCAAATTCTGCTCTTGGATCTCGATGCTGGTAATTTTGGAAGAGAAGAGGATACTGATTGACATGTTAATGCTGTTGGAGGTGAGTGTACGTTGGCTGTCAAAGTTGAAATAGCCATCGAACCGGCTATTAATGTTGTTTAAATAGCTGGAATGTGATGAACTCCTGGAAAAAGCTTGATGTGAAAAACAGCTTATTGTCAGGACTCAGTTCACTCGGCTAAAAGGTCACCCTGTCTCTGGATGAATTGGTATTATGCACAAGTTGATTGGATTCAACTTTTGATTCCTCAATTGTTCAAGATCAATCACAAACTCGTGATTTTCTGGAGTTAGTCTGTCGCTGATATAAACTGCAGCCGCAATGATCTCTAGCTTGAGCTTAAATTCAATTACTCAACTGTCAAGTGAAAAGGGGTGCATAAATATTAGAAAAGGTAATTAGCAACTATGGAAAGTTGACAGCCAGTGTACACTCCTTAGGATTGAAGCCCTGGGCCTTAAGCATTACAAATCGGAAGGAAATTTCTTAAGGACCAGGGAGAGAAAACGAAAAATGGCCAAGCATTTGAGATAATACTTTCGAGTTATTCCAAAGATGATAGTCATGTACAAGAGTTTTTAGGCAATTTGGCCTCTTTTTTTTCCATTTTTTCTCTCCAGATGGAGCTCATCTACAGAATATCATAGAAAAAGAAAAAGAAAAAGAAAAATGAGAATAATATATACAAGATTAGGAAAGGTTTTACTAGCTAGTAATCCCAATTCATCCTGTTTTTTCACTTTTAAGTATCTGTATGTGGATATATACATGAAGGTAGCCACGATCCAACAACAGCAAAAAGTTTAAGTCTCCGTTTGGGAAGAATTTGTAAACAGTTTTAATTTATAAATAAATATAAATGAGTGGTGGATAAGTGAATAGTCCTTGAAATGTGTAGTTTAAAATGAAGTTAGAACATTTATAAATGATTTATCAATTTACACAAGCTCAGTATAAATCATATAAACACACATTCATATACATTAGCAATGCATACTGTTCAATAAATATCACTTTCCACAAATTCATCACTAAATAAAGTATATGTCTTCACACATTTTAAGTGCTTATGAAGCTTTGCTTACCTCACATCCAACCCGAACAAATGTGTTGAGACTTGGGAGGTACATTTTAAATTCGAATTTGGTATCGGATATCTCATTTTCTCCTGTTAATAGGAACAGACTGAACTTGCAGAAGTTTGCATCTTCAATTTCGACTTCAAAAATTTCAACTTGAAATTGTCTATCATTATTAGCCCCTTCACATAGGATTATCCAACACTAAAACCTCGTTTTGCAAACTTAAAATTCCCAGCGTAGTGCATATTTGCCATTAAAATAACTTTGAGGACAAAATCCATAAAAATCGTTTTTTCCATTTTTTTTCCCCCGGCGAACGGCCACTGTTCTCCACCGTGAACAGTGAACAGTAGCACGTTATTTTTCACACCGACTTTATATTTTCTTCTTCCCCCTTTACTATTCAAACCAAAAACATAATCCTGACCTTCAAGGCATGGAAACCCACTCTTAATCGAGTAATTTGAGTCATTTAAACACACTAGAACCAAAATATGAAAACCCATTTCATATACATGTTAAGGGACTTTAAACACATATCATATATGTGAGTTTAAAATCACTAATGTCCATAAACCAAGAACCATAGCCAAAAGTTCCAAGTAAAGTCATAGAATCTTACCTCAAGTTAGGGTTCTTAAATGGAGTTACCTTTCTTCCTTCCTTCCCCAATCAAAGAAACCATAACTCGTGCTTTTGAACGGAAGAATGTGAATTTCAAGTAAATAAAAAGTGGGGTGAACTTTTGTGTGGCTGTGTGCCACTCACAAAATCAAGGGTAATTTTAAGTTTAGCACAGTCAGACTTTTAAAGATGGTCAAAACATAAAAAGATAATACTATTCTTAGAGCCAGTTTGGTCCCATTCAATTCTCATTCTCATTCTCATTTTTTTTTTTCTTTATTTCAATCACACATTTTTTTCAAATAAAATAATATTACACAAAAATCTAAAACTTTTCATCATTTTTCTACCACACATTATTTCATCAATCACTATTCCAAAAATTCTATTCTCATTAAAATCAACATCAAACACTCTTAATGAAATGAATTGAATATTGCAGAATATATCCTATCTTTTATAATCGGTTTACAACCTAATTTTTATCTTCTATCTTGAATTTCAAAATATAAATTCATTCTTTGATCTAATAAATTAGAATAATCTATAGCATATTTTTCATATTTTTCTTTAAGTCTATTATATTCTTCTGATAATGTATTAATATTTTCTAATCAAGAAGTAATATTATTTATTTTATCTAACAGTTTTTCTAATAAATTATCTAATCCTTCAATATTATATCCAGGCATCAAACAACAAATATAATAAATAATCTTAGCAATTTTAAATTTCTAATAACAATAATTAAAACATCATAAATAGCAGAAAACAATTATTAATGTAATAATATAACATAAATAAGAAAGATCTTACAGTATTAGAGCAGAAGATAAAAGTAGATTAATATCAACGAGATTTCCCTCGAGCTTGCACCCATATGTTTGTATACTTAGATATAAGTGATCGGTGTTATTTGAATTTAAGAAAGTGAGTTATGGTCCAACACGACTTTCGCACACTCACTGATTTTCTCTCTGACTCTTTTGCATATCTCACAATGGATCTCACGGAATCAGAGTTTTCCTTTCAACTCCTTGTTAAAACATCACCACGAATGGTAACATGGTTCAAATGGCTTTCTCTAACAACATCAAAAAGGCAACACATCAACGAGAAAATGCACAAACTATCAAGGCTTTCACCGTTGGAGTATAAGTAAAATAAGAGTTTTCGAGAAAATAATAAGGATGAAAAAAAAATGTTTTGAAACAATTTTGATTTCATAAACACATCACACTAATATCTCTTACATAAGAGTACACATACATATTTCGGCTACACTCTTGGTACTTTCTCTAAGAAAATTAGAACTCCATAGAGATTACCTTATAACACTCCTTACTGAAGAAAGACTGAAAATATTACAAGATATGGAAAATTAGGTAGAGAGATATCTTTTGCTTAAGACTTTGATGCCTTCTTCTGAGAATTCGTCTTCAATTTATAGATTTCAAAAAGCTTCTACAGTTATTCTTCATTATTGTTGTTTTAATTGTGTAGGGTCTTGAGAATAAAGTTATTTTGTCTGGATCCTTTGAAAATCTTACTGTGGCATAAAGTTTTTTTTGTCATAATATGGAAATTATTAGGGTAAACCCACAATTTTTCTTTCCCAGAATCTTTCTGATAAAGTAGTGATAAAGGGGTCCCTTATACTTTTCTATATGTGACTCAAACCACTCATCCGAAAATTCATCTGGATCTAGAGAAATTGGTGAGATGTCACCTTCAGTGCAACAGCATTCGCACTTATGTTTTGGATAACACCAAAATTGTTTATACAACTCCTCTCTTGTCTTCTGTGTTCCACTAACTAGTCCTTCAAAGATATGATCATTCAATATGTCAAGATAGTGTCAATCTTCTTGTTTAGTGGGTGCCACAACTTTACTGTATATCATGTGATCTCGTGACTCGTACACCCATATGTTTTGTGTTTCTTCAATAATTTTTTGGATATGCTCAAACTGCTCCTTGTATCCCTTGGCTCTACGAAAAGTTATCATCTTGATTATATCTTCTGGTGTGGATTCAATAACTTCACTCTTTTCAGGCTGAAGATGTTTGGTAGTAGTAGTCATTCTGATGACATGGCTTGCTGGAAGCATCCTATTTTCTTCATCATCCCATTCAGGACTTGCAGTGAAAAATCTGATATAAATGTTCTTATGTTTAAGAACTTGACAATATCTTTCAATAGCACGAACTACATCTTTTGGTAGCATAGAAATTTCTTTTAGGGATTCTGATGGGTAAATTCAAAGTATATTTCCCATTTCATACAGAGCACGAACCCAATAAGTTGGAGCTCCTAGATAGATATTAACTTTGTTATATGTTCCATACGTTAGAGTTTTTATCCATCCTCCAATACTAGTATACCAGCAGCAGGCAAGATTGAACAATACGTATGCCAGAATAAAATCGTTTTTATTTTTGATATCCATAACACCAGGAGTGTTACAGGCCTTGATAATATTTGAACGATTAAGCTCTGGTATAGAGATACTTTCTTTCATAAGTTTTTTTTCCTGTGAGGGAGACGAAGTAGTATACTCTTTGACAGATAGTTTATCAAGCTTTAATGCTTCTTGTTCAATATTGGCGTTAGAGCCTTCAGATTTATTGGCACTAGGGCCTTCAGATAATACAGTCTTGTTGGCCTTTTTCGATATTGGCTTAGCAACAGCCATCTTCATCATCGCTATCTTGGATTCTATTGCAGCAATTTTCACACTCATCTCGAATTTCAATGTTTCGAGTTCCTTCTTGATTTGCTTCATTCCTGGTTAAGAAATCTGAAATAAAATTGTCTTTTCCTTTAATATAGATAATATCAAAATTAAATGGCGCAAACCACATTTGCATTCTAATAAGTGGCCTTTCAGTTGCACTTGTTCCAAGTTTATTAGTTAACAATGATTTTACCTGAGTATTATCTGTTCTAATAAGAAACTTTTTAGGTAACAAATAAGATTCAAATTTTGCTACTCATTTCTTGACAGCTAAACATTCTTTTCGATTAATATCATATCTAGTTTCTGCATCCTTAAAAGCACCTGAAGTATAAGCAACAAACTCTTCCGGACATTTACACAATGGATTACAAAGAAATTCTCTATGATTCTCTTTTCTTTTGAGGATTGCTCCCCAGTGTAATAGAGATGCACCAGTTTCTAAAATAAAGAAATCATCATCATTAGGAATATTTAATTCGGGTAGATTTTCACATACTTTCTTTATTTTGTTTATCATTTCGATATCTTCTTCTGTCCATTCCCAATCAACACCTTTTCTAAGTTTTTTGGTAAAGTGGACTTTGTATTTAGAGCAATTTTTGATAAACTTTTAGAGTAATTTAATAATCCAATAAAGCTTTGCAATTCTTTTTTATCTTTAATTACTTCTGAAAATTCGATAATCTTCTTACCAATATGAGGTTGTTGAAGTATTTTCTCTTCTGTGAAAATATATCCTAAAAATTCGATTTCAGTTTTAACTATTTCAGTTTTTCTTTCAGATGGGGTTAAACCATATTTTTTGGCAATATAATTGAACTTCTTAAGATGTTCGATATGTTCTTTTAGATTTTTACTATGGATAAGGATATCATCTACATAAGCAATGCAGAAAGTTTGTATTGGTCTGATGATCTTATTCATTCTTTGTTGAAATATTGTTGGAGCATTCATTAATCCAAATGACATAACATTCCACTCGAATTGTCCTAATGGATTAGGGGTTGTAAAACTAGTTAAAGGTTTAGATGTTTCATCTAGTTTTTTTGTTAATATCCTGATTTACAATCAAATTTAGAGTATATTTTACGTCCCTGTATTTGTTTTATTAACAAATCTTTTTTTTGGTAATTTATAGCTATTATGTATAGTTTTAGAATTTAGGTCTCTATAATCAATTACCATTCTAACTTTTCCTCTTTTAATTTCATTATGGTTTCTTACCATAAATACAGGACTATTATATGGACTAGTTGATTCTCTTATCACTCCTAATTCTAAGAGTTCTTTAATTTGTATTTTAAATTTCTTTTTATCTTCTTCGCTATATGGAAATTGTTTTCCAGATATCTTAGTATCTGGACTTTTTAATTCAATGGTTGCAATAAGTTTATCTTTGTCCCAATTGGCTAAAAGATGTTCATGATAACATTCTTTTAATTCTAGTTTAATTTTTTCTAACTCTTCTTCTAAATTGTCAATTCTTAATATAGGAATTTTTTGTTTATGAATGATTTCGGTATAACATTCACCACGATTACCTGCAGAACTCTGATGTCTAGGCTTATGGTGTATTGGTTGATGTGCAATTCCAATGGCTTTATAAATTCTTGGTGTTTTGATTTTGTGATTACAAGGTATAGTGAATTCAAAACTATCTTTATATTGCGTAAATGGACTGTATGTATAGAAAAAAATTTCTCCTAAAAGGATATCACATCCAATTTTATCGGTTGCATATATTCTAGGAATAAAACATTCTCTATTTCCTATAACTATAGGAACATTTTCTACAAAATCTTTATAGATTTCAACAATATCACTGGCAGTTTGGTCATAAGTCGTTTTCTTATAGTCTCTTTTATAATAATGTTCAGGAAATACATTTCTTTTACATAGGCAAATTTCAGATCCAGTATCAAGTATAATATGAAATTTTATCATACAATAGTCTGGTAAATTGAGAGTTATCTCAATATATGGACTAAGTATACTAGTTTTGATTGATCTAATTCCTTGTATCATATAAATTGGTTCTTTGGTTTTATTAACTCTAGGAAGTATTTTCTGTTTATTTTCTATAGTTATTTGTAGGGTGTTTTTCTGGATAACATATGATGATACCTTTTCAAGAAAATTCATTCCAAGTAATATTGGGCTAGTATCTTTTCCTTTCCTATAATCTTTATGGATTTTAAGGTTTAATTTAAATTATTCTCCTTCTATATCAGTAAAACTTAGTTCAAAATTAACAAATGTTTTGATTTCGTATTTAATTCCATGATAATCTATAAGAGTTATTCCTTGTGGTAGGTTTTCTTCAGATAAATGATCAACTAAGTCTGCTCTTATATGGCTGGTACTAGCTCCTGTATTGATAAGGGCTATGATTTCTTCGTAGTTATTTTGATTATTGATATATTCTGTTAAGATAAAGAAGTTATTTTCCTCACACTTTCTTAGGTCAATATCAATATTATTTCTAGGTAATGTTGAGTAGTTTTTACTTGTAGATGGTCTGCTAGAACTTACGAGTTCTCTAGTACTGATACATCTTTCTATTCTTCTACTAGGCATTCTAACTACAAGTTGTCCAGAGTTACTCAAAGTAGCTAATCCTTGATTTCCTACATTACTGTCTATTCTTCTAGCTCGTTGATGAAAATCAAGCATCATGTCTTGTGGTAAGGAAATATTATTATCACTTAACATTCTTGGGGGAGTAAATTGTGCTAGGTTTCTAAAGTCTTCATGAATTTCTATAAATTCCCCTGAAATTTTATTGATTTCCTTTTGGTGTGTAGTAGTAAAAGCATATAAAACTTTACAATGTAAAGTTACAGCTTTACTCCTTGGTGGCATCATTAATCTATCGATTTTGTGATATAAATTTAGTTATAGACTTAAGTTTTCATCTGATAAAGACATGGCAAATCCAGGTCTTATAGTAAATATAATTTTCTTATAAACAAGATTTCCAGAGACCATTCCTAATAGAGCATCCATAGGATCATGAAGTATTCTATTATCCATCAAGTATATTTGTATAGGAATATCCATTCCTTCTCTAAAATATCATTTGATCATAATTTGGATCCCTCCAATAACAATATTTTTTAATCTATCTCTAGTAGATTTTTTAATATTTGCTAATTCTCTATTAACCCATTCTCTTGTTATAAGAGGTATAGTAGTATTATCTTTAACATTTTCGATATTAATAGGTACTTCGTCATACTTGATAATGTATATTGTTATGTTAAACCAAGATAGTATAGGTCTTATAAAAACATCTTTGTCTCTTAAAGATATTTGTTTTTCTTTTATAACTCCATATCTTTCTTCATAAAAAACAACAGTTTGCGAAGTTCCTTCTTCATTATCTAAGTTGGTCTCAATAGTATCAATAATTTCTTGATTCATATAAATCTGTTCATATTCAGATTCTTCAATTTTTTCTATATCTAGTTCATAGATTGAGTCAGTTTCAGATAATTCATCTAAATTTTCAATTATCTCATATTCTGAGTCAGATTCTATTTCTTCCATTAATCTAATGGACTTAACATTTTTTCTTCTATTTTTATTAGTACAATTGGGAGATATATGTCATATTTCGTTATATGTAAAACATTTACATTTTTTATAAAATTCCTCCTTAGATTTTTTCTGAGATTTCTTATGTTGGTTAAATTCCTTTTTCCAAGATTTTTTCTTCTTAAAATATTTCTTGTTGCTCTTAAATTCTCTATTTTTCTTCCAAGGTTTAAGAAATTTCTTAAATTTCTTTTTATAATATGGTTTCTTGGGTGGTTTGTGACAACCAAATTGTGATATTGCTGCTATTTCTCCATAACAACATAAACTAGCTTTCTTACCATATTTTCTAAATAGGTTTTGGTACATAGATTTTTTTGCACCATTTAGATATTTTTTTCTTAGCGAATAAAGTTCTCATTCCTAGAGTATCAGCCTTTTGATTAAGATCTTCCCATTCCATTTTCTTCCAATAAATTTGGTACTCCTCAAATAATTTCTGACCCCATGGCCAGGGTAGTTTAAGGAAATATCTATTTAATAATTTTTTATTCTCTTCAGATATATTCCATTCTTTTATGGATTTGGATGCTTTGATATATATTTTTTCGAATTTCTTAGTATATTCATTTAATTCACACATATCACAGATTTTTAATAATTCCATTTCTCTTTCTGCTTGTAAAGTTTCTTGAGTAATCATATCAATTTTAGTTTCAGGTATAACTTCTTCTAAGAGCAAATGTCTAAAAAAATTTCTATTCGTTTTAAAATCTCTTTAAAATTTTCAGCATCTAAACTTTCATTACTATCTATGGTAGTTGTAGATTTTCTCCATATTTGATTTGATTTTTGGTTTCTTCAGAAGTTCTTCTCCAGATGTCTGAAGTAATTCCTCTAAAAGTGTGGATTATAAAGTTATAAGTTTGAGTGGTATTCTCTCTATGAAAAACAACAGCTAAATCAGTAGTTTTTGCCCAAAAATCAATAACTTCGCTTTTATTATTGCTATCATCGATATCTAACCATATTCCAGTTGTAGGAATGGGTTCAGTAAATAATCTAACCAGATTATTATCCCTAAGATGTATAGACTTGATTGCAATAGTTTTTGGACATTTTCTAAAATTATAACCTGCTCGCTCATTAGTTATTCCATGCTCTTTTATCCATTCCAAATTCCAGTCATCAGATTCATCTTGAATCCAATCAGTAGTAACATTAGTTCCACTAGTTTCTCTGACTAACGGCTCAACTTGTTCATTTAAAGGTGGAATATTAATTTCAGTAATCTCCTCTTTAGGTGGAGGATCATTCATATATATATATATATATATATATATATATATATATATATATATATATTCTCAGTTTGGATAGCCAATTGTTCTAGACTTTATTTATAAACTTATAATTCCTTTCCAGTAGTTTCAAAGAATTTATTTTCTAATTCTTCTATAACGTATGCCGGTAAATGTGGTTCGATTGAAGTATAAGAATTATTTTTAAGTTTTAATTCTTTAAATTTTGATTCAATTTGTTTATATAGGATTTTTGGTCCAATCTTAATATTATCATTTACAATTTCTAAATTTGATTCAATATTTTTCACATGAGTCATGATGTCTTGATTCATCATATCGATTTTTTCAAAAGGTAACGCATAATTATCATATTGTTCTAGAAATTGATTTATAATAATATCTTCTTCTTCATATTCGGGAGATTCATCCACTAAAATTTGTAATGCTTTATTTTTTACTTCAGTTAACTGTTGAGAATTATTTATTTGTTTTATCTCTTCACTTAGATATTTAAATTTACTACTTAAATTTGTCGCTAACTCTTGTAATTTAATTCTATTAGTATTAGTTAAAATAACGACATTTTATAATTCTTCTAAAATTAGTTTATCTTTTCTATCCATTCTAGAAAATATTTCTAAAGTTCTAAAAATTCTCTTCAGGTTCGTTACTAGGCTCTGATACCAATTTTATGAAAAGGCGAAAGCGTTAATATAGATAAAAAATAGTTTGAGGACTAAATTGAAAATATTTTATATTAAGATGACAATGGGTGCAATTTTTATATTTAGGAGTATTTTAGGTAGTTAGTAAAGAAAAATTTGGTCAATGGCTATTTTGAAAAAGTGAATGGATTAACCGGCTATTTGCCACCTATTTCTCCAAAATCAAGCATATGTTTCGGTCACGGTTACATGTCAAATTGCATTTTAAGATGGTTAACTCTGTGGCCTGTGCACGGCTCCATTTCAGTTCAAAACGTAAATTGCTTTAAGACTTTTAAACGTTAGTCAAACATATTTGACGTTCTAAAAGTTATTTTAAACAATATATTTTTGATAATTTAATTTTACTTTTTTTTTTTTAGAATTGTAGTTGATATAAACTAAAAGAATAGACAAATTCAAGATCTAGATCATCTGTATAAATAGTTAGTTGTATTAGCAAACAACTCAGATTATAGAGCTGGATTTATTGGGCCGTCATCACCCTCCCCTCGAGCTCCTATCGGTCGCCTAGCCCCAGTCATCGTCCACCCTGTACACCGAGACATATATCCTCTATAATTCTGAAGTATCAATTAATTTCAAATATATGTCCGTGTTCAATATTCTAGAAAATGAGGGTCGATAATGAATTCTTCTTGTCACATCAAAGAGCAATAATGACTTCGTTCGCCATTTCTCTCAATTTGCCAAAAGAAATACCTAATCATGGGACACTAGATTAAGAAAATCCTCCGACTTCAAGATGATCAAAAGATAATTTTTAATTAACTCCATCACCAATTGATGTTGTGTGTAAGATGGGACTGCTCATTGCATACAATTATTGAAGTATGAAAAATTACATTTCAGGTATAACTATATTCTTTCAGGCCAAGAAAGTGCAATTTTTTTTTTGGGCTATACATGCACGTGTACAGATGATTTTCCTTCAGGACGGGGGAAAAAAAAAAGTATTACACTACAGTAAAATTTTCATTGATTCTTTTTGCTGCTTATCACTTTTTCTTTGCACTGGATTCCTCGACAGATTTCTTTATACAATCTACAATGCCTTCACAGTCTGCCTCAGGAACTATACAACCCGAATCATCATCCCGTGCATTGTCTGGATACGAGTGAGGAGAGCGGATGCTACCATGAGTCTGACAGGCTTTCATTGTCTTACAATGCTCTGCTTCATCATCTCTAATGTTCATAAAGACATCGTACAAATTATCTGGAATAGAAAACAGTCAAACAAGAGGATAACTTCTATTAGCGTGCTTTCAATATGCAACCACGGAAAACTGAAATTTTGACTGCATAATTGTACTAGGTCCATACGACTCTTAGACACCAAATTACTAGTTGAAAGTCGTACATATTCTATAGAAAGAAAGTAATGAGGAACACTTGCCAAATTTTTGATTACGCAAAATAATTCTCATAGGTCGGCTGCTGCCTAAGTTCAACTTTGCACTCAAAAGAATGAAGAAAGAAAAAACTGATAAAAGCCAAATAAAATATATCACTCCCTTAATATTTTAGACGGTAGAATTTTATAGCAGGCGTTAAAATTGGACATTTTTAAGCATTGTCTCAGTCCACAAGCATGTCCTATGGTATGATTAAACTTCTATCACAAGAACTCGGCCATATTTTCCTTTTACGATTTAAATTCAATTTGCATATCTATACTGCTGGAATTGTGAAGAAGTGGATTAGAACTTAGAAGCCAGAAAATTGTCACTCCAGGTCTGCTTAAATGGCCCAAGATGCCTTAACATCACAAAGCTTTAAATATTCAAGATATTACTCTTACCAATTTTTGGCCGTCGAGTATTGGGAGGTCTTGCTGTTTGAAATTCATCTGATATGGTGAAGCAACTTAATATTGTTAGGCTTTGATAGGCTGTAATGCAACGTAAATGTGTACATAGACAATAACACTAAAACTTACCAAATAAGTACAAATCACCTTCAGTGTAATATTTAACCGCAATTGTAGGCGCAGGCAATTTCTTCAACTCCTCTGCAGGTGGGACAAAGAACGACATATTACCACCATTAGCGGCATGAAAATAAAGAGAAAGCTCTTTCTTTCTTCCATTTGCTTTTTGTCAGAAGAAAAACGAGGTATATTACAGATACAGGAAAACCATTCTTGAAATATCAGAATTTTTTTACTTTTACTTGTTCCTCCATTTTTAAACAATTCTTTGGGATCGCCGGAGATAAATGATACGATAAATATCACAGCAATTGATAGAGTTGTAAGTTAATGGTGCTATCTCCTAGTTGTGATAGTATACATGCAGTCATGCAGAATGGCACAAGCTAAGAGAAGATATGAAAATATTTGGGACTACCTCCTTGAGTTTTGATAAACTTGTCATAAGTTTCAAATGCATGAGTCTCCACACATTCAGATAAATGATCTGCAGAATAAAAGAAAGCTACTATGTCAAAAATCGCTTAAAAGTACAAAACCTTCTAGTGCTTTTCTAAATGAAAAAGAGACTCTGATTCACTTTTAGGAAAAGATATAACAAACTTAGAAGCTTGATACAAAAGAGGAACGGGAGGAAATTCTTTTCTGCTGATTAACACTGACAACAAGTCAACAAACAAGACAAAAAAAATTTCATTCAAAAGAAATGAAGACGAGGTAGTCCACTTATACTTGGCGTAAGGGGTGTACATGAGGGGGGTGATGGAGTGTGGAGGTTGCCAGAAAAGATGTTAATACTACATTTTAATTTGAAGTAACATTTCCACTTATATAGTCCACTTGCAGACCAACATTTTGTTAAAGTCTGTACAATTATGACAAGTTTGCCTTTTCAACTATAATGGATTGTTAGAAACGGGGCCAGAAATTGCAAAGAAATTCCTATACTTCAACATGGGCATAAAGGAAAGCAAGTGAGATTTTAAAGCTTTAAATATATAGCTGTAATAGCACGAATTCATACTTACATGCCATTCTTGGGCTCAAAACATACATAAAAGCAGTCATAAAATAGTAAAATATTGCAATATGTTGAGCAAGGAACCGATCAAACCACCAAGCATTTCCCCCCAACTCCTGCAATACCATCAGAATTGGGACATTTGATATCAAGTCAAATAAGAAAATATATCATTTATGTGTAATTGATAGAAAAGGCCAGTACCACATCAGAATTTTCTGTAGGCTTAAAGTGCAATTAGAAATATAATTCCTTTTTGTGCTATATATTTCCAACTTCTTTCTTTCTGGACTGGAAAAATTCAATGTATTCTTCTTCTTTTTCTTCTTTTTTATTTTTTGATGTTTTGATAAGAACCCCCCTCCCCATAATTATAAATCATAAACTTCTTAAACTAAAATTCCAATCTCCGTGTTTGCCGAAAATGTAGCATTATGCCAGAGCTCCTTCTAGAATATCATTAACTATATATCTTCACAAATGTTATCTAGCATATCTATTACTGTCTAAAATATAAATATATATTGACTTCGATTCCATAATACAACTGGATGCATTCTGCGTATGAAGCTTGTTTTAAAATTAGCGCAATACATAAACCTATCAAGTGTTCGTGGAGGAGAGATGAAGAGGCTCGGATAAAAGTATTACTTCCATAATAAGCAAATGGTGCATCTCATTCCAGCTCTCAGCAAAATGAACTTTCAGATAGTCTGCTCGTCGCCACCATCCAAAGCTCTCATACATGTGCAGCACAGACATGAAGGCTGCCATAGTATCAAATTAGAGCTGCCAGTTCTCATAAGAAATTTATAAGACGATTACATTATGATATTCTGTATTGTTGACACAGTTTTCGTTGTTTTGTCTCAGATCATAGCAATTGTACATATACAAACTCATAATATATTAAGGCAACATGTCTGGAACAACACTCAATATAGTGTACGCTTGCTTTGGGATTTGAAGTACAGATTGAGAACATATTTTAAGGGCTAAAGTGGAAATGTGTGTGCAAAAAGAGGTTTCTGACTTCTAACAACTCCAAATTTTGACAAAATAAAAATATAGCAATGCAGAACTTCAGTAGTTACCAAAATAAGGAACTCTTGCAATTGTTTCTAGAACAAAAAATCTTGCATAATCTCGGTCATGGTACAAGATGTCAAGTATCTTTATCACTGAGTCCTGAAATGGTACATGAAACTTATTAGTTATTACAATAGAAACAGCATAATGTGATCGTGCAAGGATAGTAATATGACAATATTTACTATGATAATAAAGCAATAACATGACGATATGTTTCCAGATCATATAAACTTCGTATATATCCAAAATTTATGAATCTGTCAAACATGAAAAACAGAAGTCCAGAAAATTGTGAAAAAGAATTCATTAATAAGTTAATATGTTTCAAAACAAGTGAATGTAGATGTCAGAACTGATATTAATAGAGCATTCAACATAATATCTTATTGCTAAGAATGCACCTTTCCCCTTAGCTGCATCAACAAAATTGACAGAAGACATAATAAAGAACTTATGTTTGAGCATGACGAGTTACACCAAACTAAATCCTTCCACATACAATCATCAATTTATGCTGAAATTTGGAGCGAGAGGACACAGATTTAGACCATATTTGAATTAGAAATGTTGTTTTACTATCCGTCAAAATATTTTTGGTATCAACCATAGAAGGTTATTGAATGTAAAATGAAGAGCATCAATCCCACAAAAGCAAGAAAAATATTTATAGATTGAATTAATGTGATATGTACCGTGAGAAAAATATTTATAGATTGCTCAAACTTTATAATCAACTTCTCTAAACCACTGAAGGATGGATCGTCAGGTGGCTCCCCTGGGCTTCCTTTTCTTTCCGTCTCAGGAAAACTCTTTGGATTGAATGATTCCTCTACAACCACTTTATCTTCATTCTCTTGCAACACCGTCGCTCGAAAGTTGAACAGCTTTCTACTTTCAAATCACGAAGAAAAATATAAACATATGGCCGAGGAAAGCGAGGGGGTGGGGGCAGAAAATTAACAAGAAGCAAGTATTTGTGGGCAGTTTTCAAATCACTAAACCATAAGATAATTGAAAAGAGTGCCTTTTACACCATTCAAGTATAATAAACGCACCAAATCCGGACTTCTATTGGATCATAAAGTCTTAATCTGACTAATTAACAAAAAAATATTTAACTAGATTTTTCAAATCTTAATTTCTTACTGACAACTGAAACATAGATGCAGTACACAATTCACGTTCGTGCGTGTGCACGTGCTCTTGCAGCCTTTATACCGGTGATTAGGAAATCTGAACACACACATATCAATCATAAATTAACAGTTGGAAAAGCTCAATGCCATTTCTTAATTTTTCAAATATTTTTTTCATTTCAGCAAACACAGACACCCAAAGAAAAAATTTAATTGGAAAATCCAAAACCCAGATAAACCCCCAAGTTCTCCTTCAATTATTAGTGACAAAAAGGAGAGAAATTACCAAAATGAAACACAAGGAGTACCTGGAGCGCCGGGGATGACAAGCAGCAGCAGAAGTGTGAAGTGTAGACAGATTATTTAACCGGAAAGGGTTTACAGAATTCAATAGAACTGATGAGTATCCCAATTCATTTGCTTTCATAAAAGAGTGCGTCGATGAAATTGGAATCCGAGAAACCACAGAAGAAGACAGAGAAATCGCCATACTTTTCTCTTCTTTTCTCAGTGACCTAATACTTGCCCTATATAGAAAATTTTAAAATTGAATTTCAGAAGGGTCGGTTTCTCAGTAAACAAACGGCGAAAAGTGGGAGGAATTTCATGATATTTCTTGATATTTCATGACAGAAATTGGAGTTTAGTGTAGGAAATTTTAAAGTGTTTTGGCAAAATATCAACCCTTCGTCCGTTTTCGACGGAGAGATACGGCGGTTTACACTGGCGCATATTCCTTTGTCGGATTTAGACTTATTGGGCCCTTTCCAATGGGCCTAACAAATCTCTCTTGGGTTTAGATTGGGACTGTTGGGCCAATCCTTTGGACTAATATGAAAGTGGAAAGAAGAAATTACATTTACAAATCTCTCTTGGGTTTAGATTGGGACTGTTGGGCCAATCCTTTGGACTAATATGAAAGTGGAAAGAAGAAATTACATTTAGGGAGGTATTTAAATATTCAAATTCAAAAACATGATAAATGATTTATTTATACAAAAATCAGGTATTAATAATAATATTATAAAATATTTTAATATTATATAATAATATTAAAAAATCAAATCAATTATGAGTGTGTTTGATGTTAATTTTAATGAGAATAGAATTTTTGGAATAGTGATTGATAGAAGAATGTGTGGTGTAAAAGTTTTAGATTTGTGTGTAATATTATTTTATTTGAAAAATGTGTGGTTGATATAAAGAAAGAGAAAAAAATGAGAATGAGAATGAGAATGAGAATATAATGGGGACCAAACAGGCTCTATATAAATATACAAACCCTAATTTAAAATCTCACTTCCCCTCCCTCCTCCTCTCTCTCTCTCTCTCTCTCGTTCGCT
Organism: Osmanthus fragrans; assembly: GCA_019395295.1. Taxonomy (NCBI): domain Eukaryota; kingdom Viridiplantae; phylum Streptophyta; class Magnoliopsida; order Lamiales; family Oleaceae; genus Osmanthus; species Osmanthus fragrans. The sequence goes on along the minus strand of CM033341.1, from coordinate 45,937,675 downwards.
CTCACTCTTTCTATTCCAACTGTCACCACCCCGTCGGCACCCTCCATTAGTAAACTACCAACAACCACAACCAAACCTCCACCCAAAACTCCGACTAATCAACGGCTAAGTAGATTGAAGGAGGATGAACACTGCGTTCAGCGGCAACGACATCGTCGCGATGAGCAGCAATGGTAGAACTGTAGCTATGCCCACTCAATTTCTATGATTTCTGCGTGTGTGGAAGCCGATTGTGTTGGTGCGATGTGGGCTGTGGTGATGGTCGTTGGTGCGGTTGCGACGGTGGTGATGGTCGTTGGTGCAGGTGGTAGCGACGGGCGATTGTGGTGTATGTCTGTTGATTTGTATGAGTTTTATGGTGGTGTATGTGTGTCGATTTGCTGATTTGCGCTGTCGCGAGGAAAACTAAATATTTGTGGTTTAATCTGGTGGCTACTAGAGGTTTTTTGAGGTGGTGGCAGTGACTGTTACTGTGCGTGCGAATGACGGTGGTGGTTTTGAGGTGGTGATAGTGGTGCTGGGAGGGTGTGGGGTTAGTTTGGAGGTGTTGATGTTACTATTGGACGACGACGGTGGTGCCGCTGGTGAAGGCAGGGGCGAAGTCGTGGTCACATATGATTTGGTGGTAGTCACAATAATATGATTTATATGTTACTGAATTGTGACCTTACTGTTAAGTTACTGGGTGGTGACGATGGTGGTGCCGCTGGTGAAGGCAAGCGCGAAGTGATGGTCACTTATAATTTGGTGGTGGTCACAATAGTGTGACTCATATGTTCGTGAATTGTGACCTAAGAAATTAATCTGTGATCTATTAAAATTTTGATCCGTGACCTCGGAAATAAATTGTGACATATTAAAATTTCAATCCTTGATTTCGAAAATAATTTGTGACCAATAAAAATTTTGATTTGTAATCTCGTAATAATTTGTAATTAATTAATTTAATAATATGTGACCAATAAATGTATTTGTAACTAAATTGTACAAATTTTTGACTTTTAATTAATTAATTAATTAAATCATAAATAAAATTTAATAGAAACCTGATTTTTGAAATTTGAAACCTATTATCTTATTATTGAATTGGACCATACTAAAAACCTTAGTTATGTATTGTTTTCGAGTGGAAATTATACATTCCCTAATATTAAAATCCTGAACTCTTAAACTATGTGGAAGGTTTATACTTTAAAAAATCAAAAATTTTATTTTATTTTAATTAAATTAAATATTAGAAATTGTTTAATTAAACATAATATTAAATATACAATTTTTTTCCAAACCCTAGCCAATTCCCCAAACTAAAATCATTTCCTCCTCTCCATTCCTCTCTCTCTCTCAGTCGATCTTCTCTCCCTCTCATCCATTAATCAACCGATCAATTGTAGAACCATCAGATACATCAGTCCTAGCTAGTAAAGAGGTGAAACACCGATTAATTTCTCGCATCGCAGAGCGGCTTCGCCTTTGCCGCTACTGCAGTTCGGTGGTGGAGGAGTGTTGGTTAGGAAATGGTGGTTTTGGTGGTGGTGTGGAGGACGACGACGGTGGAAGTGGCAACGACGGTAGCGACGACGATCTGATACTGTGCACTGCCCCCGTCACTTGCAGCGTGGTGATTTGAGGGGTTTTGTGTTTTTCTCGATCTGTTTAGCGGGGTGGGCGATGTCGATCTGAGATTGTTGCTATGCCTCCGGTGGTAAATAGAAAGAGAGGGTAGAGAGAGAGAGAGAAATGGGGTGCCGAGTAAATATCTTGGTACTTTACTTTTTTTTTTTGCTGGTGGCTAACGGTGTTGATGGCGGTTATGGTGCAGTTGGTGGTCACAGTGGTGCAAGCGATGGTGTTGGTGCAACCGTCGTGACGATATTTGATAGTGGTGTTGATTGTCATCGCCATGTTATGGTGGTGATGCTGGTTTCGAGATTTGACTATGGCGGTGGTGACGCGCGTGGTTTGTGTGGTGGCGGTGTTGTTGTCGGGAGGTGGTGGTGGTTTAGGCGGTGATAAGGTGGTGGTCACAATTTATTTGGTTGGCCGTGACCATTAAATTGGTTAATATGTGACTAGTAAACAATATGTGACCAATGAAAAATATGAACTGTGATTAAGAAATAACGTGTGACCTAAAAATTTGTTAATTTGTGACCGATTAGAAGTTGTAACTTATAATGTTCGTGATCTGTGACCGATAAAGACCTTGTGACTTATAAATTTTTTCGCCCGTGACCAAGAAAAAAATTGTGACTTTTAAAATTTTTGAATTATGATCGTAAAAAAATTTGTGACATTTAAATATTTTGATTTGTGATCGAAAAATAATATGTGACTAATTAAATTGTGAATCTGTGATCGATGAACAAATTGTGACCTATAAATTTTTTGAATTGTGACCGTAAAATAATTTTTGACATTTAAAAATTTTGATTTGTGATCGAAAATAATGTGACTAACTAAATTGTGAATCTGTGATCAAATTATATAAATATGTGACTTCAATATATTTAATTAATTAAATTATAAATAAAAATTTAAAAAGTTGAATATCAAGTGCCAATCAAATTTTTTCTACGTATTTAAGTTTCTACTATTTCATTTTGATTGCATGCCTCTATTCTCTAATCAATAAAAGCTAATTGGTTTCTCCGTCAAACGGTTATCCTCCGTCAAACCACTCAATCGATCCCGTCACAGAAAGGTGACAAAAAAGCAGTCAAGATTAGAGTGATAAGGATGTAATCCTTTGTGCTTAGTAGAGAAAAGTTGTCTTGCTTACGAACAGGTTTCGTAATTTTCGAAGAATAGTCCGGTGAGTTCATCGAGATCTCAGATGGTGTTGAACGTCAATTTGAAATGGACCCACGCGGAAATTCCAGTTGTCTTCATTTTTTCTCTACTTCTACTACTAGTTTTTCTCTTGGCAATCAAGAGCATTGTCTCAGAAATCGGTGGAAGGAGGAAGAACAAAATTTCTGATTGATATTTCTGATTGATGGCTGTAAGCGTTTGAATCAATTTACCTCTTCGTTCTCATTTATGATTAAGTTGTTCTTAATTTAATGTTAATAAATGTTCATAAGATTTTTTACGTCCCAACTACAATTTTCCAGTTACTTGAATTCCAGTGCTAAACTCAAATGTTATAGATTGTATTGTTATTCCTGTTCATAGCATAATAAATAATGGTATTCATTACTAGTATTCATCATCACCAGTCTAGGTGGCAGTGCAATCCTGATTTCGCTCGTCGTGGCAAAATTGCATACTGTTGCTGGGAAATGATTTGTCCGAGCTATAGGATGAAAATTTATGTTCATATCTCAGAATCTTCTATGAGTATATTGTAATTTACTAATCTTCTGTAGCATTTGGATATTTCACAGAGATCACACGTTCCGAAGTTCGGGAACTGGGAAGGTGATAATGTGCCCTATACAGCTTACTTCGAGAATGCCCGCAAAGAGAAAACAGGTGGTGTAATGATAAATCCAAATGATCCGGAGGAGAATCCAGAGGCCTTCAATTTTGGAAATAGAAGTCTTTCTCGTGGTGCTCTAGCATCTATCCGTATTAGTCCTGATAAATCGGTGGCAGCAGGAAATTTTCAGCAGTATGGTCGTCAAAGGAACGCAGCTTCAGAATCAGGCAGCGATAAAAGCGCTTCAGATAATTCACTCCTTAAGCCAAAGCACCGTCGTAGAATATCTGGGCGAAATAAATCTTTGGCTGATAGCTGTATTAGCAGCAGCATTCCGCCATCAGCATGGCCTAATAGAATGAATCATGCTGATGATTTTGTAAGTAATTCCGACTATCTAATAGAATACTAGTGTAATTTCCAGAAAACTCATCTGACAATGAAAAATTTGTGTGGCAGTCTTATAAATCAGCGTCTGTTCCAAAGTTTGGTGAATGGGACGAAAGAGACCCTAGATCAGGGGAAGGTTTCACCGTCATCTTCAACAAAGTGAAAGAGGAAAAACAAATAGCTGCTGCTAAATTCCCTCCCGTGCCCTTACGGACTGCCAACAATTATCCAACCAGTCCAAACAAGAACACTAGATCAAAGGTTATGCCATGCCTTCATGACCGTGACCATTTAAGCTTCAAAAATCCAAATTTGATACTTGATCTAATTTCGTCCTTTTACTAATGTGCAGAAATGTTGCTGTCTGTTTTGAAGAGCAACAACACGCGTTTAAATTTACATTGCTTTTGAGTTTTGTGGGATGTGAAGCTGGAAATTTGGGTTGCTTTTCCTCAGTGAAACGACAAAAGGTTAATGCTATCAGTACAATTTTTACACTTTTCTACAGTGAAGATAAGTTTTCTGTAAGAACATAGTTTCTTATGCAGCAGCAATGAACATATTCACTTTATTATTATTATTTTTTTTGGTTACAAGAAATCAGGTAAATGGCGTGGGCGTGGGCGTGGGCGTGGGCGTGGGGCGAAAAGTGTATTGTACTTAAAAATTCCTCGAACATGGACAAAAATGTTGATTATCTCAAGTCTAAATACAATACACTTTTCTCTCTCTCATTAATTTTTTAAGTATTGTAGTAGTACTTCTAAATTAGGTCGTCCTAATATTTTCCTTTCATGTAAAAGGTAACAAGGTGAGCATCCGTTTTGTGTATCGCAGTAGAATGAAAATAGAGAGACGTGATTCTAAAATACATTTTAATATCTTGTACAATATAGTGCAATTTTGTAGTGGCTCCTTGTACAAGTAGCTCTCACATTGAGAATGGCACCTTAAAATTGGTTATGTGAAGTACTATACACTTTTGTCCATATTCGAGGAATTTTTTGAGTTTTGTAGAAGTATTTTTCTCTTATATAAAGGGTATTAAGACGAGCTTCCATTCTTCTTTTCATAGTAAAGAAAAATAAATAGAAGTGTGAGTTCAAAACAAATTTAAATTCTCTTGTACAATATAGTGCAATTTTAAAATGGTCCACCTGACTCTTGCATTGAGAATTGATTCTACTGTATTCATCAAGCTTTTATCGAGAACATGAAAATGATTTTGATGTGATCATGACCCTTGTGTTCCGATGATGGGAAGGATCAAAGCTTGGAGTAGTCGATAGTAGTCCCATCGTAGTTGTCGAATAAGATGAGGAAGCATGCTATATGGCCAGGCTTAAAGCCTTAAAACCAGGCCAAAAATTAGGGCGTTGCCAAGAAGATTATTCCTAAGATGAGAGGTGTCTAAATTCCAACCCAGCCTCAGCTTCTTTGTCATCGTCACCATCCTTTTCACAATTTTTTTCCAATCTTTTGATTTTGTTTTCGTTCTTTTTTATTTATTCAAATTAATGTTAAAATAATTATTTTACACAAAAATTGACTGTTCAGCAATTAAACACGCTGTTTTCGAGATGAAGATCACAAACTATAATTAAAGGTTCGAGATTCATGTCGCTAGGACTCCAAGTAGATTTTTCACTTAAAAATATTTTCCCCTAATCCCCATTCAAACCACCCCTGTAATAACTGTATGTGAATTATGAGTTAATGAATCAATGACGGACATCAAGTTGAATAATTAATTTTTTGGACAGCAGATCTTAACATATTAATTTAAAATTATGTGTCCAGTTTCAGTTAATTTTGGACAACAAATCCCAACCTAATATGAACTTCGTATTTGATAAAGAAGAAATTGACATCCAACAGTTCTAAATCTAACGATCGTAATCGCTTGTTGCGTCATGCGCCTTCTTCATTTCCCAAGAACTCTAAAAATTGGATTAATAAAATAACCTTAAAAAAATACTTCGGCTGTTGAAAAAGGAAAAATGGAGAAATTTGGACGAAGATTTGAAGGCAAAGTAGCCATAGTCACGGCTTCGACTCATGGCATCGGCTACAGCATTGCCGAGCGTCTTGGATTGAAAGGCGCTTCCGTTGTTATCTCCTCTCGCAAACAAGTATGTTATTTTCTTTATTTCCTTGAATTTTTTCCCTCATTTATTTACGCAGTTCTTCATCTGGTGTGTTGAAAATTTTAATTAAGATTAAATATTTACTCGTCGGATCTTGCCAGAAATTGATATTTTTCTTTAAAAAAAATTTAAGATATTAATAAATACTTAGCCTGGGTTTCTTGAATTTTGCTCAATCATATCTCATTTTTTTATTTTCGATTATTTGTATTCATATATTGTGTAAGTGGGGTTGCAGAAACGTTGATGAAGCAGTGGAAAAACTTGAGGCTCGGGGAATTGAAGTGCTTGGTATAGTATGCCATGTATCTAATACACAACAAAGATACTGTAATTTTACTCAAGTTGGATCCTTCATGGTTGTTTGATACGGGTGGATTATACTAGAGTGAATATTAATAAGGAAGAATAGTACTCTGTTGACCTTCGATCTGGATGGTATTCAGCTCGCCAATATATCCATTTCCACTCTCCTCCACATTCGAGTTATCTTTGCACTTGGAATGCACCCCTTAAAGGGGCAAGTCCGATACCTCTCCGAACAAAGGCGGAGAGTTTGCAATCCAACACGTTCCACATTCAAGTAAAAAAAAGGACAGCAAAGTATATTGGGTGTGGGAGAAGCACAAAAAGGGAAAAGAAAAACGGAAAACCGATGTTTATATTTATAGGTCCCATTTGATTCTCATTTTTCCTACATAAAAATGAAAAATATGATCGTTATAAATCACATTCAGCCACCATTTTTTACTTTACATCTCTTATGTGAGCCCGTAACGACTATATTTTTCATTCTCATTCTATAAATAATGTGGATCAAATGGGCCTTAGAGTGAGGATACAAAACTCTTCAATACCCTTCTATTGTGAGTATTTATAGGCAAATGAATGAGTACTTTAGATCCTTTACACATGGCCTTATTCCAATGACTCACATGACAGTACCAAAACATCAAGTCCTAGCTATCATAGACCTATGACCTCACACACACTATTCTAGGCGGGAAAGAGGGAACATAATTCCCAACCGCTCCTGTAGAGTGCATCAATCACATTGCATGTGGCTCAAATTGTCAAGTTACAAATGTCCTACAGTATTAGGCTTCAAACTTAACCGCCTCGGAGTCCAGAAGCCATCTAATGTGGCCAAGGTTAGGTCCTTGCTTATCGCCAATGACTAATCTGCACAGAGTCATGTTGCCTCGAAGGTTGTCATAGATGAGGCGTTAGACTTGACCTTAAATGCGAGTTATGTGTTATGAAATGGTACCTCCTTTTCATGATTACATCATCATGTCATGGCTACTTGCTTTAGAGGATTTAATTATTCTTGAATTTATATTGTATTTGCTTATTTCCTTTTGTTTTTCTCTTATTCTAAACTGAAATCTAAATTATGGGAATGTTAGAGCTTAAAAGGGGGATTAATTATAGAAAACATTCTGTTTTCCCTGTTTTAAGATATATTTGATTATAGAGATTGGGATTTTCTTCCCATGGACCTTGTTCTTTTACTTACAGAGATATGGGAGACTAAGATGTAATTGTGTCCAATGCTGCTGCGAACCCTGCTGTGACTGCCATTTTGGAAACTAAAGAAATAGTCCTTATGGGAGATCAACTGAAAGCATCTATTCTTCTTTTGCAAGTAAGTCCATTCAATGAGAATAAGGTCCATATACAGTATATCAGTTGTCTTAAAGCACATCATGGGCTCGCTTAATGCACTGTTGGCATTCACCATCTTTTTGTTTTATTCATGTTTTAAATGTAACGTAGACTATTTGCAACTTTATACTACGTTGATTGTGCATTTTTCGTTGGGGGCAGGAAGCAGCTTCTCACTTGCTGAAGGGTTCATCAGTTGTTCTCTTTTCTTTTATAGCTGCCTACCAACCCTCCGAGGCCTTGGCTATGTACGGGGTGACCAAAAACTCCCATCTCGGGCTCACCAAGGTAGAACCACATTTCGGTTTATCTCACTTTTATAGCCCAGTTGATTCCATCTTATTTGAGTTCTGCTTGTTTTTAGGCACTTGCAGCTGAGATGGCCCCAAATTGTGTTGCACCGGGTTTTGTTCCCACGCACTTAGCCTCAGCTATTACAAGCAATGAAAGCATGGAAAGGTTTCCATGGCCATTTGATGCTAATCTTAATTAATTCACATGATTTTTATGACTCGGTTTTTCTTGTGCTTACACAACATCTTGATTTTGTTTTTAGAGGAAGAACCTCGAGAAGACATTGCACAACAGGCTTGGAATCACACAGGATATGGCTGCCGTTGCAGCCTATTTGGCTTGCCTCTTATGTGACCGGAGAAACTTTGGTAGTTGCTGGAGGAACGCCTTCCAGGTTCTAGTTTCTTGTCCTTTAATTTTCTCTTTTTTGGAATATTTCTTTCTTACAATTTGCCTTCCATGGTATGATGAATAAGGTGCCCCCCTGCCCGAAGCATCGACCATAAACTATGTAATCTACTGCCCTTCTCTTGTTTGTTTTTCTTTCAAGAATTTCTGCAGGATCCAGGTTTTTTTTTTTGTTAGTTAATTTGTTCATGAACTCAGAAGCATCCGTGAGCCAGAAAAGAACGTTATGCGATCGGGTCTGGTTGTCGCCTTCTTCCATATATATAATGACGACAGAATGATATAAAAATTTTGTATTTGAAATAGACAGACCATAATTACTTTATGCACATACGATAGCTCCCGTAGAAAAATCAAGAATCTAACTGGCTCAAAATATCCGTTTTACCCCTTCAAACATCAGTGGCCCGTGGGTATCAAAACAAGTGCTGTGAAATATGAGTGTGTTTCAGCCTTATGCTTTTCATCATCTTGGCCATCTACACTTGGAACGTCTGGCGAGGATCCTTCTTCCATCTATCCCACCATTAACATACACGTTCCTATACAGGGATTGCATCAACATTCTGATTTTCCTCACATGTCAAAATAAGGCCTTCAATATAAGTGGTGAGTAGGCAACAGGACCAGCGACAGCCAGTTGATACGGGTTCTGAAGGGGGGACAATCATAAGCAAATTATCATGGCGCTGGACAACACCCATCACACTAATGGTACTTCCCTCTTTGATATAACTGCAGCACAAAGACAAATTATGAAATCAGTTGTGCTTCTGAAAGGTTTTCCAGGTTTGGTACACGAGTGTGTACAACAATGGAAAAGGATTTAGCTCAACTAGGCAGTAAAACGGACAATTTTAAATTCTTTGTCGACTTTAATGCTATGCAATAATATCCAACCTAACTTACCAAACATGCATTGAAGAAATTGGTGATGATTATCATTTTATCTCCTCCAAAGGGGGGGGGGGGGGGGGAACAAAATTACCTTCTCGATGAGCAGTCTAAAAACCATCCTTTCAAGATTTTAGACATTGATCCTGAATGTGGAATGAATGAACCAAAATTCCATGATTTTGGCGTGCAGATAATGTGTTGCTAATTTTTCGGATTCTGGTCTAGCGTCGTGCAATATTTTTTTCTTGTTCTATATCGTTTTAACCTGATTTTGTGAAACTGGATTCTAAGGTTTGAACACAACACACAATATACAGAACTGATATTCTCCATTCCAATATTATGTCCATGATTCAATAAATTCAATAAGTGACTTGCACCCAAAATGATGTCATAGAAGTCAATTGATGTCAATATTTGCATGATATCAATTTGATAAATGAGCAGTATCTTACCCTTCATTAAGGCGCATTGTAGAGTCTACACTTGACAAACCTCGATCAGCCAACCAGCTTAGGAAGTTTGGAGACATCTCTTTCTTATCCTTCGTTATGTTGATTACTGTGGTTGGTTTGACAAATGGTGTAACTTTAGCACCATAGCCTGCTTTTACTAAAGCTCTTAAACCGGACTGAGAGTCTGATATATAGAAGTCCGCAACATAGTTCTGTTAATAGAGGGAGAAAATAAAGAATAGATTACAACAGTGGACTTGAGCCTCAGTTTGGGATTTTCTTTATTTTTTTGTTGTGTTGGCTGAAAAATTCATTTTCAAAGTCAAACATAAATTTTACAGATTTCATACTACCCACCTATACACCGCTTATTTCTACCAACTTATGTTTTAGCAAAAAAAAATTGAAATCCAAACAAAGGTTAAAAATGATTCAAAACCACACAAAAGATTGATATGAGACCATCAAGATACTGCTTCTTTAATCCATTTCAATTGCCAAGCTACTCGAAGATCTTTACATCAAGAGTTGCGGGAAAATGTCGAATTGTGAAAACAAATAATTTGCACTCCAACAATAAGTATTTGACATCAAAAATAACCAAGGAATTTTAGGATAAGTTCTTATTCTGAGTTTGGAAATCCACTAAAGATGCAACATTAACGAAGTGAGATGAATGAATGGGAATTAGCCATTAATTTTTTTTTTTAAAAAAAATGGGCATCACTGATCAGTTATCAGGAATCACTGTTGAGTTTGACCACCAGAAAAATCCAAAATGAAGCTTATACACGTTTTAAAATGTGATACTTAAAAATCAGAATATATTTATATGCTTGAAGTGGGTGAGTCAGAATGGATGTTCAGGGAGATGCCACAAACAATATATAATTCACAAAAAGCAATATATGCCTAATAAAATTCCAATCTGATTCCTTAATGAGTTCAAGAGACTGACCTCTGAGTGTCTGCATCCCCAAGAAAAGAGGCGCTGTTTAGCATTTTTTGGTTTTCCGCCACATCCTCTGTATTCATACAATTCTGTGGAAACATATACACATCTCGGTTCCCTCTGAAACGAAGACTCAAGAGGTATACTACCACAAGTGACGACCTGAGGAAAATAAGCTAACCATTAGATTAATAAAACTAATTGAGAATGCAAGGATTTTAACGCAACCTTGACACTGAGCCGCATTGACTGTTGCAAACTTGCAATCCACATGCACATGTTCATGGAGATGGGGGTGAGAGACCGGGAGAGGTGTTATCCATATTTCTCATCTGCATCTCTGTTTACCTTGTAAAATCATAAATGTTTCGACTCATTCTTGTTAAAGAGAAAAACTAGGAGTAATAAAACTGGAATTTAGAGCTCAGATTCCAATAGCTCTACTTCATGTAAACTCTTTAGAGGATGACTAAAATTGTTGGAAATTGGTTTGAAAATTGAGTAGAATTGGTTTGAGTATGAAAACCAAAAATTGGAAAAGTGACTTTCGTGTCAATTTCGGCCAAATATTCGAATTTGATCCGGTGGTCATATTACGAATGTAAATAAACCAATTTGTTCTACTCGTCAAGTAGATCGTCGTGGTATGTTTGGAATCTCAAAACCAATTTCGAATAAATGAGAAATTGCAGTCCAAAGTTGGAAGAAAAAATAGAGAAAACTGCCTTACTCCGTCGCTCGAGCAACAAATGAGCGAAAAATGTTCTGCTCAAAAATTGACACTCTCGTCTCGCTCAAGCGAGAGTCTAGCGACGTAAAGTATTGCTTCTTTTCAGAAGATTGCAAGGTTTGGCTGCATCACTTTGCCCACAACTCCTCATCCTTTATAAATAAGACCATTTGAATTGTGATTTGAAGTGCTACTACTACAAGTTGATTCCTTTGTATCTTGGGAGACAAGTGCCGGGAAATCGTGAGCACCGTTGTAGAGCAATATTGTCTTAAGGAGAAAGTGATATCGCTTGCCTCGGATTACTTCATATTTCTTATTTCTTTCTTGTGTTATTTTGCTTTTGTTGTACTTAAAATACTACATCTCTACTCTCATATTTGTTGTGTTTAATCACGCTCCCGCGGATTAAACTTATTATTGTTTGTTCTTTACATAAACAACCCTTTCATTGCACATATTTCAAGCCCGGTAACGACTAAATTATTTCAACTCAAGGAACCTGTTCTGTAGCCTCAGTGTTCTCAATGCTCCTAACGTTCTTTATAAGTTAGAATTAAAACTTCATGCATTGAGCTTGTGAGGTCGTTGATGTTATGCTCACCTCAAGATCTACGTGAGCACCATTTAATTTGCCTAGCCAATTATCCATTGGCTTAAGCATTAAATCCTTAAAATTCTTTATGGGGTTGAAACTTCTGTTTAGTTGCACAAGTACACGAGCAAAACAAGCCCAAACCAAAAAAATGTAGAAGCTAATAGCATGTTACACTCGAGCTCAGTTTGACGCAGCAACAAGTTTTGAGGACAATGGGATGTCTTGCTGTGATTTCTAAGATAACATTCCCAATCAACCAACCACTGGAGGATACTATCATCTCTCTATCTACAAAAGGACATCCACTTCAAAGAGGTTAAAGACCTCCTCTCTCTCTCTCTCTCTCTAAATATGTGCACACAATTGGGGGGGAAAAAAAAAGGGGCTGTGTATTTGATTCCATGAAGACCACGGTTTGATTTGACTGTTGGAGTTGACATCACCTAAATTTTTTTATTTTTAATGAATAATGCTATCTAACACAAGTTTTGCTATAAAATCAGTCTAAATGCCCACATTTGATATGTTCAATTAAATGAATAATTTGGCATTGCATTTAAGTTAATCTATCGTTTAATGTCATGGGAGTAGAGCTGAATAGCATTATTCTGTTTTTTTATTGTATGTATCTTAAATATCAGTAAAAAGCCTTAAATAACTGAAACCATTAACATCACCTAAGTCCTAACACAAAAAGATGCAACATAAATATTGATCAAATACAAAACTATAAGTATGGAATATTCTGAAAATTACCCCAGTGACCTTGACGTACTGTCCATCAATAGCCTCTCTCAGCTCAGCATCAGGGTATTTCCTCAAAAACCCTAAAACCCCACTCTTTATATACACGTAATTCCATATCAGAATCACCACGGCGGGGAGTAAAACTGCTCCCACACCCACCAAAATCATTGGCTTTTTTACCGTGGCCATAAGGAACGCCCCTGCCACCAGGTCCAAGACCACCACAACCAACATCACCCACAATGCCACCCTGGAAACCCTGAACCCCAATTTCACCTTATCCCCCAAGTTTGTCACTGCTGAGCCGTGCAGAGCTTTGTTGAATGAGGTATGCCTGGAAGGCGCGTCAAGCTGGCCGGAGCGACGGTTAGAGCTGGCGGATCCCTGTGGACCGGAAGTTATAAGGCCTGTCGGCTGAATTGGTGTAATGGGCCCAGAAAACGAGGAAGACGACGATTTCTTGTTCATAGGCCCGGAGTTGGGCTTCGGGCCGGATCTTGCAGATCCGCTGTTATGCTGGGATCCGGAGCGGGAGGGGGGCTTAGGTGGACCTAGTTGATCTCCACTTGAAAACCCGACACCGTACATTTTTCCTAGCTCGCCGGATTTCTTGACGTCGCCGCCGGTGTAAGGCACGGCGCGTGAAGCCATTGTCGGCTGGCGTTCCTTGAGCTGCTCTTCGGATCTACCCGACACGTAGAGTCCATTACTCAGCTGGTGCGATCCGGTTCGGGCACTCATTTTCGAGTTTTTTCTAGACAGAGGGAAGGTATGCAGGAAGCACAGAGTGTAGGTGTGAGGGAGTGGAAGTAATGGGGTTGGGGATTTAAAATGACTTGAAAAGGATACCACTTTATCTATAATGACACTTATGTCCTCTGTCGTATTTGTGGGTGGTGCACCAACGTTTTCAAATAATATCATAGAAATCGATCTAAAAATAGTTGAATTTTATGGAGTTAATCGTTCCTGTCACTGAAGTTGATTTTTCGAGTGTTCATTAAAGTTTAAAATGTCAAATTATGATCACTGAATTTAAGTTTATTTTTTTAATTGCTCACTAAAATTTAAAATATTGAATTTTGACCACTAAACTTTAAAAAATATTGTACATTATTCACTAGTATAACTTTCATCTCAAACATTTAACGGATCAGTAACGTGGCTGATGGAATGCACACGTGACGTCCCGTCACACTGTTACACTTTGAGATGGTCGAATTTTAATCATTAAACTTTGAAAAATATCTTCTGTTGCTCACTAAACTTAGAGTTTGTCGATTTTTGGGCACTAAAAAGGTCGAACTTTGGCCATTAAAATTTGAAAAACTTTTTCTATTGCTAATTATAAATTTGAATTTAACCACACATCTATACAATAAAATATTTTACACGTAAACTAAAAAAAAAAAAAAAAAAATTAACCACAAATTCTCCAAAAAAAAATCACTATTTTTATAACTCTTTTTTTTTATTTTTAAATAATGGCCATTAAACAAGGGTTGAAATTGTTTGTTAAAAAAATTCAGTTTTAATTTAAATTTTTTGATAAATATATTGTGTTTCATTACAATTAATAGTCACTTCCTTTGCAAGCATTGTCTATACCACTATGAATGATTACTCAATTACACGGCAGTTAAATTTAAATTTATTCTATTTTTTTAGAATTTAAAGTTATTCTCATCATAATATTTAAAATTTACAATGAAACACAATAAATTTGTTTGTTGTTAAATAAAATAAAATTCAATATTTAACAACGAATTTTAATTAAATCCAAATTTATTGTGAACCATAGAAGATGTTTTACAAAGTTTTTCTGGCAAAAACTCGATCATACTCACTGAACTTTGAGGTGATCGAATTTTGGCAACTGAATTTTGAGATATATGAATTTTGGCTACAAAATTTTGAGATTGTCGAATTTTTAAATGATGATTTTTGGGAGAATGTGTAGTTAAAAAGTTAAGAATTTTTTTAGTTTATATGTAAAATATTTTATTGTATAGATATGTGATTAAAATTAATTTATAATGAGCAATAAAAGACATTTTCAAATTTTAGTGGCCAAAGTTCGATGTTTTTCAAAGTACAGTAACCAAAATTCTACAACCTCAAAGTTCAGTGAGCAATAGAAGATATTTTTCAAAATTAAGTTGCCAAAATTCGACCATCACAAATTTTTAACGGTGCAACATGATGCCACGTGTGCATTCCGTCAGCCACGTCACTAATTCTGTTGGAGGTTTGAGACGAAAGTTATGATATTGAGTACCATACAACATTTTTCAAAACTCGACATTTTTAAATTTTAGTGAGCAATCGAAAACATAGACCTAAATTCAGTAACCAAAACTCGACATTTTAAACTTCAGTGAGTAATCGAAGACGTGCACCTAAAGTAACCATTGAAACAATTAACTCGAATGTTATGTGATGCTTTCGAGAATAAAAAAGTATCGACGAAATTTGAAAATTTATATTTGAGGTCTGGCTTATTGGACAAATTTTCACTTGTTTAGCTGGTTTTTTTTATTGATAAATGCGTAATAGGTCGATCAAAAATCATGTACAAATACATCGACATACCCGAACAATCATAGGTCAAGTAACGAATATGGGTACACCAGGAGAAGATCTAGCAACTTAATGTCAAAGACTCAAATTAAATCAAAACATATGGATAAAAAGAGAACATAACTTTGTATGTGTGTATTTTGATCATTCGAACAAGGATCATGCTACACTTACTTACACTCTCTTACTAATTCTTTTACTTACCACTCACAATAGGGGGTGGGAACCACATTGTCAGATTAATTTATTCACGCGGGGCCCGTCATGCAATGTGAGTAGTAAGTAATGCATGTAGTAATCCATTTTGTACATTTAGTTTAATCCTTCGAACAATGCTTTCAACTTGTGGTCGTAAGTCCTCAAATATCCTCCTGTTACGTGCCGTACAGATGTCATTGCCTCTCTTCGGGTGTTCCACGAAAAATACACCTTCAATCAATTTTCCTTTTTTAGTAACTTAGATTTAGCTCCTAACCAAATGATGAAAGCGTATTTCGGGGAAACAGATGCTTTCAAATAGTTGCTGCCCAGGCTGCCTTTGTCCCCTTTGGTCTAAGAAAATCATTGGTTGTGGTCACACTGAATTTGCCTTTGGTTGTGCATACAACCAGTCTATCAATTACGGCCTGGGCTGAGTGATCAGGCTGCTGTAAACATGTCACGAATTTTCAGCACTCTTTTTAGTAGCAGAGAGTCATCTTTCCTTGCTGTATAATCCCAAATGTCCCTCCCATGAAAAAAAATCAAATTTACCTACTTCACTCAAAGAGTATCATTCTCACCATGGATATTCCAAAGAGTAATGGCAAGTAACGACGAATTCCAATATTTGATATCTCTAAATATAAGCCCGCCTTCATGTTTCGATAAGCAAATAGTACTGCAAGCTACCAACAGCTTTTTGGATCCCCAAAGAAAGTTTCGGCATAAACTAATAATCTTTGATGCAATCATGATCGGAATAGGTAGAATGAAAAGCCAAAAACATTCAACATCTTGTAGAACAGCTCTGACAAGTTCCGCTCTCCCTGCATAAGACAAAGTTGGCCTAGACCATGCTCCAATATAGGCCGTGATTTTGTTGATAAGTGAATCATAGAGCTGGTTTCAATTTTACCGCCGCAAGTGGGATACCCAAGTAACGAAAATGCATAGATCCTATGACCATATCAGTTAATTAAAGAATATCCTCCAACTCTTGTCCATGAACACCCGCCGTACACAAGTTAGACTTGTTAACATTCACCTTTAATCCGCACATTTCTCCAAAGTTGGATAAACATTCCATTAAGATATCAACCGAAATAGCATCCCCTCTAGCAAACAATATCAAATCATCCGCAAATACTAAGTGGGTAATCTTCAATGGGCCACATTTAGGATGAAAATTGAACTCAATATTCTCTGTTGCTTCCTTCAACATTCTTGAGAAATATTCAAGGCAAATAACAAACAAGAAAGGATATAAATGATCACCTTGACGAAGCCCTTTCTTTCATTTTATGAATCTATGGAGACTACCATTTAATGCAATGGAATATGAAGGCGTAGAGATACATTCCATCACCCATATGATGAATTTTGTTAGAATTCAAGCCAAACAAGCACGCTTTTAAGAAATTCCCATTTTACTGAATCATATGCCTTAGATCAATTTTAATGAGGCATCTATGTGAAACTCTTTTACGGTCATATTGCCTCAAGAGCTCTTGTGCAAGATGAATGTTCTCTGTCATGCTCCTACCTTCAACAAATGTGGCTTGTTATTGATCAATAATTAATCCAAGAATTGCCCTCAATCTAGAAGCAAGGATCTTTCGCTGGTTTTTAATGTGCTATTGGTCCACCTGTTTGCTATAATATTTTCATGTTTACAACCTATATTTTCATATCATCTCAACGAAAATAAATCAAACCACGATGGCACGGATTCTGAAAATGTTCTGTAAACCCATTGAGTTTGGACACATTCTTAGTTTTCTTGGTCAATCGGAAAATCTGTTCTTGGAACATGAAATATAGTTATAGATTGTTACTTTGTGAAGTCCTCAATAGCAAAATATTAGCTTACGTAAATATAAAAGATAAATAAATTTAAATACATATGTATATTTTAATTCATACGTCGTATTTTTCTAAATAATATATCTTTTATTTACTTTTATAAATATGGTTGATGTGAGGACAAATGTTCAAGGCCCTATGAAACACGATTTGAGCATTTAAATGGATAAGGGATGTCAACAAGCTAAATCGAGCCGATGCGAGTTGAAACTTGAGGTTTGGACTTACTCGTGTAAAAATAGTTCAAATTTTTTTGGTTCAAGTCGAACCAAGCTTTTGCTCGACCAAAAATTTAAACTCGACCTGAGCTTTTTGACTTTGACCTAATCGAGTCGGGTCGGGCCAAGCTGGCTCTTTTTTTTTTATTTCCTTTTTTTTTTTCTTCAAATTACGCTGCCTTTAATGCACATGCTGCCTTCTTTTGCATGTTTATGCCATGCTGCCGCCTTTGAAGGTAGAAACATGCTGCCTTTAAGGGGGTCGGTCGAGCCCCTAGTCGGGCTAACTCGAGCTTTTTTTTTTTGCTGAGCCACGGCTTGTTCGAGCCACACGAGCCAAATTGACAAACATAAGATGGGTTTTCCCAAGACACGATTGACCACGGGCTCAGTTGGTAAGTTATATAAGAATTTTAAAAAGAAAAAATTGCAGCAACAGTACCAAAAACTTTGAAATTTTAAAAGACTTTACCCTAACATTTAGTTTGTACCAACGAAAGTTCCAAACTTTTGAAAAATTAGCAGCTGGAGTCTAATTATGGTAAAATCTGTTAAAACAACAAAGGTTTGAGATCGTTGCTGCAATTTTTCCTTTAAAAAAATAAGAAACTTCATTTGATAATATTTGTCGATAATCACTTTTGATTTCTCTGTCAATAATTAATTATTTAATTATTGTTGGCCCTTATCGATAACATCATTTATGGTGTTCTCGTCAATAATTACACTGGAAGTCTCATGAATACTCTTCAATGGAAGCGTCATTGAAGATCAATTACAAAAACCAATATCTTCGTATTGACTTTTTATCTATTTTGAGAATGGCATAAAAAAATATGTCAAAAATTTCCACATAATTTTCACGAAGGGAAAATGTTAATATGAACAATTGTAAATTCCATGAGTTAAGCTTCTTTATCTTATTTTTGAAATTGTTCCCTTAAATTTGAGTCACATTTACTTCAGCTAGATTTCAATCTATGCTCACCAAAAAAAAAAAAAATGAAAAATTTGTGATATGATTGATTCGTACAATATGTACCACTTATTTAATCGCATTCTTTTACTATGTATCAAACATATTGTTGACAACTTTCCATTTGGATCGAGTAACTCTTACTTCTCTTGAACCATAAGTTATTCCTATCATTTTCGAATCTTATGTGCAAGAAAAGTGGGTGATTCTTTGCTTTCTTAAGGTGAACACGTACAATTATTGAATTTTTGGCTTCATGCATGAAAGATAATTTCAATTGGTTTTATATCCTCCACCTCTGACGTCCAAATCAAATAGCGGTCGCCCTTCTTCATGAACAATCCCTTGGACGTTCAAGAGGTTATGTCCCCCTCCCCTCCCCTCCCCTCCCCTCCCCTCCCCTCGAATAAGGGGACGTTCAAGGGGTTGTTCAAGGGGCTTTAGCCATCAAATAGTTGTCAAATTCTAATTTTGTCCGTTAATTTATTTGTCATAGCGTATTACAAGTTGATTTTGTCTAAAAAAAAAAACAATTTTTTTTTTTTTGTTTTTATTTTATCTAAATGTATATTGCCAATTTTTTTTTTTTTTTTTATAAAAAAATAAATAAAAGCTATGCAAGGCCATTGTGTGATCTAGGTGCTATAATGTAAGCCTATACAAATCTTGAAAAGACAATTAGAATTGAGTTGTTAATGAGTAAACTGTTTAAGAAAATAGAAAAAAGTTATTAAGAGATAATTAAGCGGGCCTCCGATATAATAAGCCCCCACACAAATGTTCGCAAATTGTGGGCTTTGACAGATCTTTAGAGCTCGTACCAAGCCCAATCTACACTAGACGACCCAAAAGAATACCAAAAGCCCGAGATAATAACGGCGAGAATGAACGGAAATCATCTAAAAGGACTTTTTGCACACAAAACAATAGGTTAAGGACTTTGTGCCAAGAATGGAACGTTACAGACCATACTTTATAGATAATTTTCCCCAATTTTCCTTATATATATATTTTTGTAAACTAATTTCTTTATTTTATCACGTTAGTAGTTGTTTAAACTCAACTCAAGAACTCTAACTCGGGGTTAATTTGACATGAGATATAATTGTTTTTTTTTTTTTTTTTTTTAATCAAATTTATTGTTTGACCGTAGTAAAATTTAAAATAAAAAAAGAAAATTGTTTGACAGTAGGAAGAAGAAGAGGATTATTTGCATCAATTCGTGTTGGATATTCCATGTGCAACATGTCCTTTAAAACATAAAGCACTAAACTTTTGAAGTTGTAGCTACTCAATCAAGTTTAGCATTAATTGATGCATAAGAAAATTGGAGAGTTTGATCCTTTTGAAACAAGATTTCACGAGACGTCCATGATAACTTTTGCTTTGAAGTCGTCTTCATCTGCCCAAAAAACTACTTTACCTGATTATAATAAGAATAAGTCAAGCACCCACAAAACTCTTTCTGGAAAATCTCCATTTTTGAGGGATTTTTTCTTCATGTCATCCCATATTTTGTCACCATGAAACCCATAATCCTTTGTGTTTTTTCATGATTAATACACTGATCTGCCTACGATGAACGATATTTCATCTTCTTTTTCTTGGTTAATACCGTCCATGTCGAATCCACCTTACCAAAAGTGCAAGAAAGCCTTTCTTTCTTCCATAATTGGAACCCATGTTTCTGAATCTCCTCATGCACTTCTTGGAATCAATTCACTCATTCAGAAGAAAAACAACACGTTTTGATCATTGTGTGCTTTCGACAAACTTAGATTTTCAATGGCTAGCTCATGTTTTAATCCATTTCGGTTGCGAAAATCGAAGAGTAAAACATCTTCAACATCAATACCTTCCACTTCAAGAAACAACCAATTAATTTCTGAAAATAACAATATGGAGAGGAAAAGATTTGACAGTTTGGAATCATGGTCAATGATATTGGATTCAGAAAATTTTGAAACATGGGAAGAATCTGAGGATCATGAGGAATGGGCGGCTGATCTTTCTCAGTTATTTGTAGGCAATAAATTTGCATCTGGAGCACACAGTAGGATTTATAGAGGGATTTATAAGCAAAGAGCAGTTGCTGTAAAAATGGTGAGAATTCCAACTCATAAAGAAGAGACTAAAGCTTTGCTTGAACGTCAATTCAAGTCTGAAGTTGCCCTTCTTTCACGTTTATATCACCCCAACATTGTGCAGGTTAGAATTTCTTTACACTTATCCAACAAGTTATATTGGTTGATTTCAGGGTCGAAGAAGCAATACATGTGAAATTATATTTGTGATCTAATAATGAAAAATGCTAGCAATATCTCGCCTAGGTCATCGTGTTGTTAAATTCACGGGTTTGAAGAAGCAACGTCAGTCGATCACTACCAAAACTCACTGCATTTCTTATTTTCACTTACACAGCTTCTTTCTCTGCAGTTTATTGCTGCGTGTAAGAAGCCTCCCGTATACTGTATTATCACCGAGTACATGTCACAAGGGAATTTAAGGATGTATCTCAACAAGAAAGAGCCATACTCTCTTTCAATCGAGACAATTCTAAGATTAGCCCTCGATATTTCACGAGGAATGGAATATCTTCATTCACAAGGGGTGATACATAGAGACCTCAAATCGAACAACTTGCTTTTAAATGACGAGATGCGTGTTAAGGTTGCAGATTTTGGTACTTCTTGTCTTGAAACACAGTGCAGAAAAACCAAAGGAAACATGGGAACTTACCGTTGGATGGCACCCGAGATGATCAAGGAGAAAATTTGTACTCGGAAAGTTGATGTCTATAGTTTTGGGATCGTGCTGTGGGAACTTACGACGGCCTTGCTTCCTTTTCAGGGTATGACTCCGGTGCAAGCTGCATTTGCTGTGGCTGATAAGGTTAGATTTATTCCCCATTTGTGCTATATATCAAAACTATCAGTTTTGAGGACTTGGCTGCATTATCATAGTTGGGTTTAAGTCCCCACAGAGGAAAAGGGTTTCGGTATGTTGACAATCGAACATAAAATACTTCCCTATGTCTACAAATCAGGATCTCATATGCACATTCTTTGTATTAACATGTAATATAGTCGAGTTAATGTCATTTGTTTATGGAATTGAAACACGCTCTACTCGATCAAATTCTTGAAAGTTGTTTGAGACATTTGTTACCTTTTCTGCAGAACGAGCGACCTCCATTGCCAGCCAGTTGTCAACCTGCGCTGGCGCACCTTATAAAGCGTTGTTGGGCAGCAAACCCCTCAAAGCGGCCAGATTTCGGTGACATCGTGTCTGCTTTGGAAAAATATGATGAGTGTATCAAGGAAGGACTCCCGCTTACTCTCCATTCGGGGCTAGTGGCCCGAAAGGCCATTCTTGAACGCTTAAAAGGTTGCATATCAATACCTGTACATGCCTAACAGTCTTCTTTTAGAGACGCATACATGGCCACTTTATTGTATTTTTTATGTTACCATTTAGACTGGCCAATTCGAATTTGTATACAGTCAATGTTTTCATAGTTATCTGATATATGACACTATCTCAATTAGTTCAGGTTGTCTGTATTAAGTAGAACTCGATAGAATTTACGAAATGGGCATTTGAAATACTTGTGTATATTTTTGTGTCCACTTCTATTATATATAGCATCCCGAACATTCACTTATCTGGATGAACGGGCCCATAAATCTTGATCAAACCAAACCCAATGTGGCCCATTTATAGTAATGGGCCTGTATAAGGGCCGTTCTAAGCCCAAGGTCGCACATATCAGACCCATTACAGTATACGAAATTTTAATTCGATTCTCACCGGAAAATTATGAAAACATTTGATATTTTAGAAATCTACGGAAAAACAGCTTTTCACCTACGGAAAATTATCAATGGATTGCATCCGTTGGTAATTAGAAATCGATTATCCGTTGGTACAAGTAATTCACTTTCAACTATGATAATTAGTAACGAATTTTTCGTTGATAACGACAATATTTTTTTATCAACGGATATTCTGGGCCTCATGTAACCGTTTAACATTTGGATCTTTCACCTACGGATATTTCGTAGGTGACGTACCAAATATTACCAACTGATGCAATCCGTTGACAATTAGAAACAGATTATCCGTTGGTAAAATTAATTCACTTTCAACTACGATAATTAGCAACGAAATGTCCGTTGGTAACGACGATATCTCTTTATCAACGGATATTTCGTAGGTGACTTATCGAAAATTACCAACGGATGCAATTCAGTTGGTAAAAGCGGTAGCTCTTCTCCAACAAATATTCCGTGCCTAATGTTATTGTTTAATTTACGTACCATTTACCAATAGCATTTTCGTAGGTGGCATAATTTAACTTTTTCTAGAAATTGTATCAGCCTTTCACCTACAGATTTTTCGTGAGTAAAAAGTAGTTCATATTATCAACGAAATTGCCGTTGCTAATATTAATCAATTTCAAAAGAATTCTCATCCCTATCGGAAGTTCACAACAAAGTCTTTGAAATTGTCCTCAATAAAT
Source organism: Osmanthus fragrans (assembly GCA_019395295.1). Classification (NCBI taxonomy): domain Eukaryota; kingdom Viridiplantae; phylum Streptophyta; class Magnoliopsida; order Lamiales; family Oleaceae; genus Osmanthus; species Osmanthus fragrans. Next base: position 45,914,608 of record CM033341.1, on the reverse strand, counting down.
TTGTGGTCCAGTAAATGGTTAAATAATTTTTTGAGTCTTTCAATTCAGTTGGCTAAAAGTTAAAAAAAATTATAATTATTAAATAAATAATAATAATAATAATAATAATAAATTAAATAATTTTTTTACTACGCCTCACACCTATGTGGCTATTTACAACACTGATTTTTACCAATTATAATGGTAGACATTTACCAACGGAAAGTCAGTTAGTAATGGTTAAGATTGTTACCAACAAAAATTTCGTTGATAAAATATTCACACATATTTTCGTTGGTAAAATATTCACACGTTACCAACGAAAAATTCGTTGGTAAAATGTTTACTCATTACCTACGGCGCGATTCGTTGGTAACTATCAGCAACGGATATAGTGATTTCAGGAATTGAGAATTCGTGTCTAAAATTATATTTTTTTTTAGTAGTGACCATCATCTATTTATTAAAAAATTTGCAATTTAGACTCTCTTACCACCCACGTGATAAAGACACATGCCCACATCTCACTAATACAAAATATTTTGCATGAGATGGTTGGGTTGTTGCGGGGGGTCAATTTTTCTTTAAACTATGTCACATTTGGCTAACTGTAAACACCCAAACCTACTTTGAACAAAATGGCATACCTACCCAAGAGGGAATTGGTTTTGATCGAGTTTAAAAGTAGACTTTAGATTTTATTCGACAACGTTTTAACAACTTTTAGCTCCTGTTTGGTAAACATTTTTTTCAAAATGTATTTTTCACACAATTTATGAAAGGCTTGAAATTCCGGGTGATACAAATAGTATAATTTGTTGATCAATCAAACATTTTTGTATAGTTTGTTGATCAAACCTCAAAGCACATTAATGAATTGAACCCCGAAGGCACATGTCTACGAACAGACAATTTAAGTGACTTTGACAGGGCCGCAAAGGATATTTCGAAAAGGTCTATAATCATGTCGAGGTGAATAAAAGGAGTTATGCTATGGTAACTTAAAAATTGATTAAGGGATGACATCCCCCTCACACATGAAGGGAAAAATGTTATTTTATTCAAGTAGGACCTTCACCCTATATGAGAGAGATGTTAACCTTTATGTCATTCCTTAGGTTCGTTTAGCATTATTCGAATAAAAGAGAACAGACAAAGGTACATTTGCTTGCTTGCATGTGGCAGAAGATAAAGTGCAATAAAGGGGAGGATAACAATTTGTAGCAAGTCTCAATTTTCCCATGGGTTAACCTTTACTCTCTCTCTCGCCCCCCCCCCCCCCCCCCCCGGCCCTCTTCTACTTATATCGACAAACTTTTCTCTATGTCTCTCTCTCTCTCTCTCTCTAACTACTATCATAAGTCATGAAGAAGCTGTACAACAAAGGCTCTGTTCATCCGACGCCACCATTGGTTTCGGACCAATTGCCGTCATTTTTGCCGGCGACTATCTTGACTCTCACGGCAGCTCTGTCGCTGGAGGACAGAGAAGTTTTGGCATATCTCATTTATTGGCTCCTCCACCAACTTTTCCAACAACCACCGCAAGAACACCCTCAAAACCAGCAGCACAGCCGCCGCTGACCACCGGCCGTCTTTCAACTGCTACTGCTTTAGTTGCTACACGAGCTACTGGGTGAGATGGGACTCTTCGCCAAACCGTCAACTCATACACGAGATTATAGATGCTTTTTGAAGATGGTCTGCAAATGCAAAACAAGAAAGAAAAGAGCAAAAGAGAGAGAAGGAAGAGTAGACGTAATAACGGTCATAACTCAGATGAGTCAAAAGTCTCTGAACTGAGCTTGAGTAAGAACGAGTTTACCGAGTCAAATTCAACGGCGGAGAGTGCCATTTCCGGTGATGCTGAGGACGAACAAACGGTGGAGGAAGAACTCGAAAAAGGGTCTGTTGGAGGGTTCTTGAATTTTCTCGGAGAGAGATTTTGGGGTGTATGGACCTGAAAAAGAAAAGGTTTGTTAAAGTCTTAACTTTTGCTTGTACAATTGAAGATCATTTTTTTTGCAGTTCCTATGTAAAATTTCAATTATGGGTAGTTTTATATAATCACTCGTTCATTGATTTCTCCATCAAAACTTGACACGTGTCCAATTTTTTTATCAAATGGGCAGATGCTTTGCTCTGTTAATTGTTACATGTTAACATTCTTCTTTAATGCAATCTATTAGAGACCGAATTTATATTCATTTCACAATTGATTGTGGTTGCCAAATAGGGGCTAAATCTGTTTCCTTGACGACTCCAAATCGCGGTTTTTTACCGATTGATTGTGGGTAAGGCGTTATGTTTTGTGATTTTGCTTAAATTTATCAATCAATTGTCAAACCCGGGATTTAATCCCGGGTTATCCATCATTTTCCGGGAAGATTTCACTTGTCGTCAGTTGACTTATGAGTTTGTTTTGCATTGGTAGGGAACATCGTTTTATTTCGAGTTGCCCTAACCTTTTTTTTTTCTATTTTTTCCCCATATAAATTTCAACATTACGTTCGTAATCATGACCAAAATTAAGCCTTTGTTTGACTTTGCTAAAAATTAATTTTTTAGTAGATATGAAAAAAGCTAATGAAATATGTGATTTAAAAATAAATAAATAATGCAAGTCACATAAAATGTGTGATTAAAATTAATTATTGTGTGTTTGAGCCATATTATTTTGGAATAGTAGTTTGATAGAGAATGTGTATTGAAAAAAAAAAAAAAAAGTTATTGATGTAATGAAAAATATTAATTTATTGAAGAATATGTGGTTGAAAATGAGTAGAAGAATAATAATGAAATTTTGGGCAATGCTACTCTTACAACTTTTTTTTACAACTTTCTCTTACAATAACTCATAGTGGATTTTTTTATTCACTGTGGGACCCCTCCCCATGTGAGTGATTGTAAGAGAAAGTTGTAAAAAAAAGTTGTAAGAGTAGCATTACTCTTTCTATAATGAATTATGTCAAAGCAATCGAATGAATGATAAATGGTTAAATAATAGTTTGATTGTGTATATTGAGAATGATGTATTCGATAGGATTGATGATGATGTAGTTATACAACGTTATCAAAGTATGAGAATTCGAAAGGAACGCTTGTAATAAGGTAGGATTGTCATAAATTAAATTTTTTTTGTCAATAAGTACTTTATTTTATACGTTTATTATATTTTTTTGTTAATAAAGCATAAAAAAAAAAAATCAGGGATAGTGGCCCCCATCCATTCACCTCTATATCTTCAATTTTGGGACCCCCACCTCTAAATAGCTGACTTCGAGGCTACTGCAAAACTTTTTACCATATCACTTTCTCAGAGAGAATAATGTTGTTTAGTAATAACACTAGTCTAATAAATAATACTATTTACAGTCGCTTACTGTCATAATTATTCTACGTGCTATGCATGTGATGGTTAGTGATTTGATGCATTAATGTGGTAATTTTTTACTGTCTCGTGTATCAAAACATTAACTACCACATATATGTCACGTAGGACAACTGCAGTAGTGAGTGATTGTAAATAACATTATTTCTAGTCTAATAGCTACATTAAATAAATATTGTTATATTTTATTTAGTTGAAAAGTAATGATGATTACATCCACGAGTAACCATCCTAATGATCCCATGTAGCACGAAAGAAACTTATGGGCCAACTATTTGAGAATTTTACAACCATTTTTACAAAATTATATTTTTTACTCAAACTCATTTTCAATTATACATTCACAATAAAATATTTTGTACGTACATTCTTAAAAAATCACTATTCCAAAATTAATTTTTTCCAAAATTTTCCTTTTAATGGTTATCAAACAACGCTAAGTATATTAAAGGTCCATCCAAACTTTTTTTACAGACCTATAGTCATGTTACATACATTTATTAATTAAGTTACAACTTGGTTTTAAAGATCATTGTGCTAAAATCAGGAATAAGATTAAATTATTCACAAATCAGGTGATAAATCATTTTTAATATTAAATAATAATATTCCCTCCCCACCTACAATTTAAATTTTAATCCCCAAATTATTTTTTCTTATCCGTTCTTTCTCTTCCCCTATCCTTCTATACTTCGACCTCCATACTCTTCGGCGGCCTCTCTCTACCCAATCCATACTCTCGACGCCATGACAGAGGCGATGTCGACAAGTTATTCGCCACTATAGAGCCGCTATAGGTGCTTGTGCTTTTAGGCCCAATTGAAGGGGTATTATGCTGGTTAGCCATATGGGCTTCACTTGAAGGTGGAACTATGGCAGCAGGGCTTGTGTTTGTGTTTGGCTGGCTAGGTGTTTGAGTTTGAGTTTCATTTGTAAGTGGAATAGTGAGGGTGTTAATGGTGGAGGATGTGGTGGCGGCCTATCCAACTGTTTGAGTTATGTAGTAGGTGGAATTGTGGGAATGGTATTGGTAGTAGGTTTGGTTGCCTGCCCATCCGCTTGAGTTTTAGTAGTAGGTAGAGTTGTGGCGATTGTGTTGGTGGTAGGGTTGGTTGCCTATCGATCGATCGTTTGAGTTTCAGCAATAGGGAGAGTTATCGAGATGGGGAGTAATGGTGGTGGTCTGGCTAACCGATTGAGTTTTGGCTATAGATGGAGTTGTGGTTGTGGGGATTTTTGCATTCCCAGTCGATAGAGTTTCTGTGACCAAATCTCTTAAATCTGTGTACCAAATAAAAACAAAATTGGTATCTACTAACAAAACTTAAAAGGATATAAATATGGTATTAATTCAAAATTTATCAATTGAAATCAAGAAAATATCGACCTTGGTTGAATTGCATGAACTCAATGTAGTGGCTATTGACGAGTTCCTTTCTGAGGCCGCTAGGGTTCACCAATTCATCCATCAAATCCCCCATTTACACTACCTATTCTCCAAAATTTAAAAACTTGATTTTACATTGAAATTAAGTAATTAATCGGGGTCAAGTTTGGGTTTAGTTTCTACAGAGAATTGATGGAAATTACCTTTTCAAGAGTTTGGAGTCGTCGTTAAGAAGTGGTTTGGCTGTGAATCCATGGGCAGCAAATCAAGGTTGCAGTTCGACCAAATTACAAAAACTTTACTGTGATTTGATTCTGATTCAATTACTAGGTGTGTCGCTGAGTTGAGCCGGCTCACGGGGCCGGTATTTGAGGCTCGGGCTTAAGGTGTGGGTTTTTTTTTTTTTGGAACCAAGCCGAACTTTTGCTCATTCAACAAAAAAGCTTGACCCGAGCTTTTGGCTCGAGATTTTCCGAGCCAAATCGGGCCAGCCCTTTTTTTTTTCCTCTCTTCCTCCTGTGTTATTGCTTTAAAATGCAGCATATTTGCTGCTGCCAGTTTTTTTATAATATTTTCGAGCTTGCGGGTCGTCTTGGGCTCGGCCCGAGCCTAGAACCAAGTCAGGCCCGGATCGGGCCTTTGCGCCCGAGCCCGCGAGCCTTTTTGCCATCCCTAGCCATGAACAATATTGACTCTGAAATATTGAATTAGTGTTAATTTAGTCCATATAGTTTGGGAAGTGGTGAAATTGATTTTTGTTGGGCAATTTAAATCCATCAGGGGAATAGAATGGTCATTATTATTGAAAAATGGGAGAAAATTGATGAGAGAGAAAAAAAAGATATGACTTTAAATACTTTTCTAATTTTTCTCTTAGTTGTAAGGACATTGCTACATGTACATCAAAATTTACATAAGGGATTACATAATAGTCAAATAACATTTTTCTATTTATCAGTATGAAATATAGTTAACTTTCGCATCCAATCTTTTCCCTCCACGTCATTTTCAGTAATCGTTTATGTACTATTTTTATGCACAAATAACAAAATCCTACATTTTATTGCAGTTGGACCATCAATTCTCACAAAAATCAAGAGAATTTTAAGGGCTTTAATCGGTTCGTTTGCAAACCAATCTAGCAGAGACACCTAAACTAGTTTTTCAGCCCCATTTTTCAAATTTCTTGTTGGTTTAATATGGATTTAGTTACATAGTTCAAGACAAATAGTTAAATAGAGCCAAACCGATATGGTGTACATTTCATTCAACATTGGTCAGTGCAAAAATCCAACTACATCATGGAAAGTTTGATTGTACCAATAGTTAATATATAGCACCTGACACAGAATCGATACAAATCGCAATCACCTCAATAAATTAAGTATCTAATCAAATTTACTCATTTATGCAACGAGCTGATGGAGAACAGTGTTTCTTTGTGAGGATAGAATAGCATTCGACTCATCTTCACATCCAATATTGCTGAAATTTTGCTATCTCCGTCTGTTTGATTAATCTGTTTTTGAGTTGGATTCATTTTCACCATCACTAGCCTTCAAGCCTAAATTCAAGTCCAATGGAGTTACATTCAGATCTCTACTTTCCACACGATTTTCCTCTGGGGCCTGACACATACGAATTCAATTGAAAAGTTCATATATAGAGTGCATTCGACTCCTACACAAATAGCCATCGAAATAAATCTAGAGAAGAAGAATGTGGCGAACAACCAATCATTGAAATTCCACAAGCTACTGACAACGTTAAAATAGATCACGTAATTAAGGAATTATTAGAACCTCCTGAACAAACAGTTGAACCACAAGCTTCTCTCGAAGATAATGGTACAACATTAAGAAAATCTATTAGAACAAAAAAGTTAGCAATTCCTAGTGATTATGAAGTGTACATACAAGAATTTGACCACAGTATTGGAGCCGAAAATGATCCCGAATAATTTTCATAGGCCATGAGTTGTAAATATTCAGAATTATGGTACACTACAAAAGGCGTAATGCGTTGCGATGTGTCGATATCAAGAATCACAAGTTTAAGTGTGTCAATGCGGAGAATAGGCGTCATAATGCGTTTCGTACTTTTAATATTATTTTAAGTTTAATAAATAGATTTTTATATTAAAAAAACAATTTTTTTTAGTATAAAAATATACATACACATTTAAAAAAATCCATCGAAAAAAAAGAGTGTTCTAAAAGGCGCCGTCCAGGCGGCGCATTTTAGAACAAAAACTCATTTTCACGCGCATATTACTAATTCGACGCGTTTTCACCGCGCGTCGCGCCTAGACGACGCATTTTCACGCATTTTAGAAAAATGGTACACTATCATAAAGGAAGATATGAGTTCCATGAAGAGTAATGAAGTCTGGGATCTTGTTGAGTTGTCCAGTGGTGCCAAAACGACATTGCATTTGCTATAGGAATGTTAGGACGATATTAAAGTAATCCAGGTATGGACCACTGGAGAGCAGCAAAGAAAGTAATGAGGTACCTTCAAGGAACAAAAAATTACATGCTTAAGTATAAACGGATGTATAATTTGGAAGTGATTGGTCAGGCATTGGGTTTACCCCAATGGTCACTAGATCGAGTCCCCTCAAGGCCACTGAAGTGAGTATCCGGTTGTAAACTTCAGGGTCCTGTGAGATTAGTTTAAGGTGCGCGTAAGCTGGCCCGTACATCCACGGTCATAAAAAAATGGAAGTGATTAGATACTCAGATTCAAACTTTGCCGATTGTGTTAATTCACGGAAATAACATCAGGGTATATTTTTATAATGGCTGGTGGAGCTGTATTATGGAGGAATGCTAAGCAAACCTTGACTACAACTTCCACTCTGGAAGCTTAGTTCGTTTCTTGTTTTGAGACTTCTTCGTATGCTGTATGGATCAAGAGTTTCATATTTGGGCTTAGAATTAAGAATTCCATTTCTAGGCCTTTGAGAATTTACTGCGACAATTCGGTTGCTATCTTTATGGCTAAGAACAACAAAAGTGGTAGTTGAAGTAAACATATCGACATTAAGTATTTAGCCATAAGGGAACATATTAAAGAAAAGAAAGTGGACATTGAACACGTAAGCACTGAATTAATGATCGTTGATCCTTTGACTAAAGGTATGCTATCATTAAAATTCAAGAATCATATAGAGAAAATGAGACTTGGTTCCACTATTTAATGGTATATACAAATTTTGTATGAAACTCTTATTTATTGTGATATTTTCTCATATTCATACGCGCTTCAATTTATTTGAAAAAATATATCTATGTAGGATCAAGAATAAGACATATTCTTGAGGAACTAAACACATCGTAATACATGGAAGATAATATTCATTATTAGAGGACTCATCGCCATGATTCATTTTTTTTCTTTAAAAGAACAACCGATGAATGTATGGACCGGAGAGTGTAACAGACCCCTTTTTTCTTCCAATTTATTCAACAATCAAATTGATGGTCCAACATTCATTGAGTTTCAGTTTCAACATTTATTGAGTTTCATTTCAGCATTCATGGAATTCAATTTCACCATCAATTAGAGGGTAACTTAAGTCATAACTTGATGAGAGTTTTGGATATATATATATAGCCATTGTTTGAGCCTCATTTTACTAAAAATTCATTTTTTTAAAACTCATTTTCAATCATATATTCTTCAATAAAATAATATTACACGTAAATTCAAAACTTTTCTTTCAAATTTTAATCACTCATTCTATATCAATCTACTATTCCAAAATATTTTTTTTTCTCAAAAATTAGACTAAAATTTTGTGAAATTGCTTATTCTTATACGTTGCTACCATTGAAGAATTTATGCAAGCATTTATATTTGGCACACACTTTTGTTCTGCTCCGTGTCCTCAACTTGTATTTATTATGTGATCCTATGTAATAGCACATTGTGAAGGTGCTGAATATGCAAAGATAAGAGCATCCCTAGAAAATCTTCACATGATAAACCATTGAAATATTTGCATAATGAATTTATCTTTTGCACAGACTGATGTTTATTTTCTACATGTATTTATCCTTCAATCTTTTGGAGTCGTAGACTGTGGAGGTGCTGTATATGCAAGAGTTGAGGGCATCCCTGCCATTCTTTTCCCTAAAATTAAAGACGCAATTGAGGGTTTATCCACAGAAGATATTATAGCTGCACTTAGGTCGGCCTATCACGTCCTCACACCGATATTATTTTGTGCATTATTTCGGTTCACGCATAAATGTTTTAATTTTTTTTAGGATGAGAATAAAAGAAGCAGTTAATTAGTAAATTTGAAGTATCGTCTCTCTCATGAGTATTTACTATTTAGTTCTTTGGTTTTCTTCTCTCACGATCTTGGACCCCTGACTGAAAATATAGGAAACAAGAAAGCATAAAGGTTATAGCAAGTGATATTTGAATTATTAGCAGAATTGGAAATGAGATTACCTCGAATCTTATGCTTCTGATTTCATAGAATTTCAGCAGTCAGCATCAAAACGAACAAAACACTGATAAAAAACTGATGAATTTTGTTCTCAATAATATATTGAAAGTTCGACTTTTCACCGAATTCAAAAGTAATCTGATGCTTTAATTCCTTGTATTTCAGCTAGTTTTTTGCTACATTTTACCTATTGTGTAATATTTGCAGCCTTTTGATCCACCTGCCTGTCTTGGCTTATCTGCATGAACTATTTTCAACATCCGACATCATAGCCACATTTCCACCCACTTATATAGCCCAGTGTCTCTGGCATTCCTTGATGTGCCACGTCCTTAAAACTTTCCAATTGCGCTTCCTTAATTTACACAGGTCATACAAAGTTGACATCATTCTTTTAGCTGGTTATCTCAAGCTTATCCCTACTAAGTTGGTCCGAGCTTATCCAAAATCCGTATTAAATATTCATCCTTCACTTCTTACAGCATTTGGAGGCAAAAGTTATTTCGGCATGAAGGTGCATAAAGCAGTTATTGCTTCTGGAGCAAGGTATAGAAGCTCAATATACTCATTTTTCCCCTTTCAAAATTTTCCCTGTTCTGTACTTTTCATTTACAGATTTTCCTTTACTTTTCTTCATATGAAAATTGATCTACGTCCTATGATATTCTGAAAATTACTCGTGATCAATGATTTATAAGAGTGATGCACTAGCTTGTCTTCGATGTTAGCAAATATAATATTGTAAATGTGGCTGCATTTGCCAAATCTGTATCAGTTTTAAACATGGAGAGTGCACAAGTTTCCTAATTATAGGTGACAGGCGTACAGGCAATGTAAAAGTTTGATAATTGGGCCACAGAAGCAATCATGTGCTATCTAATATTGTTCAAAGATACTTCCTTTTTGTCCTTTAATCCAAGAATTTTGTTTGTTTTCCCGTTGGGGTAGGTGCATTGCAGTGACAAATAGAGTTCGTTTATATAGATGTTATGATGCAGCTCATAATTTTTTCTCCTCTTGCCATGAGAATTGACAGAGAGCAAACTCACTTATGCAAACTTTTAATATATGATCAAAAAAAATTAAAATTGCTACTTATATTTTACTCATCCACAAATTTCACATCACGTATCATAAGAATTATCAATTTGATTTTTTATTTATTTTTAATTGTTATTATAGATTTAATGATCGTTGGGATGCAACCATACTCAGACTTTGTTCATCGTGCTTGTCTGCCTTCTATATTGTGCTTCTGCAGATATGAGTATGGATTCGAGATTTCATGATGCAGAATCAATTGGGATTTCAGCACTTAAATTATAACCAGCAGAAAATAAGCAGAGTAATAAGAAGAAATACGCAGCAAGAAAGGGGGAGAACCGGAGAGAATGGGGGAGAAGACCGGAGAAGAAGAGAACAAGAGGAGAAAGTCGGGGAGGACAAAACTTGTTAACCACGCATTACATTCATTATTTGCATTCATCCACCGATCCCCAAAACATACAATACAAGCCATATATAAAGGAAAACAAACCTAAAGAGAAAGAGGCATTGAACCAGCCCAAAGACAACGAGCCCAATTAATCTAAATGAACATAAGTAGAAATAATTCAAAACATGACATATATAGGTGACGTCCTCATCATTTCAGCTGCACTAAAATGTGTCTTCAGTCAGCTATATTATTTTTTCTGCTCTTGGGATGTTTATACAGATACTCTGGTCCTACAATCCATTATGTTAATGAGCATCATGACACAGGTCGTATCCTTGGTCAGAGAGTAGTTCCCGTGCTTGCTAATGACACGGCTGACGAGCTAGCTGCAAGGGTTCTTCATGAGGTGTTGAAATTTATATAGAACTTTTATATCTCAGCTTTTTATTTTTGTGGTGGGCTGGGGGTTATCAAATTTAGTTTTGCCGAAATGCAGTATTTAACTGTTTTGAGTAAATTTTGCTTCCACTATGTCTGATACATCTTTCCCTCGTTCTCTTTCTGTTGACCCCCTTAGTTCTTCATGATCAGGAGCACAAACTGTATGTTGAGGTAGTAGTTGCATTATGTGAACACTGGATACTCTGTCGGGAAGATGGCGTCCCTCTCATCCAGAGCAGAGAGAACCCTAATGATTATAGGTAGCAAAACAACATCAGCACAGCACCGTGTTGCATTACAATTTCAGGTGATAAATGATTATTTATATAGTGATGGGGTTATCATGGATTTTGCTACTTGTACATAATATGACGTGGAAAAAAAAATATTGGATGAAAAAGGAGATTGTGTTTTAAATTGGCAAATGATACAGTATCATGTGATTTTATGTAATTCGTTACGTAAATATTGATGTACATGTAGCAAGATCTATCAAATTTTCATGTTTATTTAAGTTCATCACCTCTGCACCTGCCAAATCAATGCGCTTTTTAACATATGGAAGAGACTAGAGAGTCAATATACTAGCATGCCCGCGTCTTCTGATTCAATAGTTTTATGTTAAATTTGCCGTGATACACATCTTATTCCCTTTTCTCCATGATAAATTGAAAAACTATTGGTTTTGATGTTTAGTTGTGTTATATCGTGATGACCATTTGATAAAGTAGATTGAATAGTATTTAACAGGTTCAAAGAAGAAAAATAAGTTTAAATTTTTTTGTTTCAATTGTCCAATCTTGTCCAGTATAACATGATAAATTATGGTGAAAATTGAATACAAAGTTTCTCCAAGTATTGCAATACCAAAATTGTGCCCAAAAAAAAAAAAAATTCATTTGTAATTTTATTTTTATCTAATGTCATTAATTACGGATTGAGTCATTATAAGAAAAAAAATGAGGTAAAAATATGTAATTTTAAAATTTGGTGTGGTTCTGTCTATGAACATCACCAACCGTGGTGTAAAATAAATGTAAATTGTGATTTAGATCTTCAAAATGATCGAAAATCTCTTCAATGAAGAGATGCAAATTGTATTTTTTTCGATAGAAAGTGTAAAAAATGATGTGATTTTACATCTACGTTTACATTCACAAAAGACAAAAAGTGAAATTTGAATTTTGATCTATCGTAATGTAAATGAAGATACAAAAATAATTATGGAGATAAAAATTTACAACCACTTTTACATGATGATTGTGAAATATCATCCGAAGCCAACTTATTGTTTAGACGTTTCTTGAAAAACGATTTTTCTTGTGTAGTTTAAGAAATTTGAATTATAATAATTTAAACACACCTACAATCAAACAAATTAAAGAGTAAGTGATTACTTAAATAATAACAATAGATATCCAATCCAAAACAAAGTAAAAATTGAAGAAGGAGGTGAAGAAACGAGAAACAATAATCCCCCTTTAATCTTAGGCTCAGAAAGATCGATCCACAACCACAAAAATAACAGAGATTTTCAGAGTCCAAAATATACACAAAGGTATATTGCACACAAAGAGCAAGAAAGAGGGCTTCAAAGCACAAAGCAAGAAGGTTTCTCAATAGCACAAAGCAAGGGACGGTTTCTCTAGCAAGTTGGAGATTTTTCTATGGTTTAGAGGCCTCTTATAGGTAGGTCAAAGGAGATAAACGAATTTCCAAGATTTTTCAAGAAAATCTTCACGAGATGGGTATCAATTCGAATAAGGTAGGTTACCAAAGGTTAGGGATAGTGTATATCTCTAACTAACATGTCCATCTCCAATTAAGTATTGAGCACCTAGTCCTAACGGGCCGATTTCCTGTAAATACCCAACTTAATTAGGTTACTACAATTGTGGTGTGGATCTTAATATATATTTTAATTTCGGGCTTAAAGCCAATAAAACAAAACGGATCATAATTTTTCATCATCGTCTAAGGGGTTGTTTGGACATCACTAAAATACCTAATAAGAATGTTTTGACATTTCGTGAAAATGAAATTCAGAAATCGATCATTGATCCAAGTCATCTGCTTGGTTGACACTTGTAGTTATACTAAACGAGAAATGTAGATAAAGAAATATGAAGTGCCCAATGAAAACATGCACACGAATTTAAGAACATGGTAAAAAATCATTAGCTTTTCAAACCCGTTATCTCTACGTGGAGTGGAGGGATTGCCGCCACGTGAAAAGTGGCTGATGGGTTTTAGATGTATAATAATCCAACGGAGAAATGCCAAATTCAGAATTACCGACATTTTTAAGGACCAAATCAGTAATGAAAACATTTTGAAGGACCATACCGGCAATGAAATGATTTTTAAGGTAATCTAAAGTTTTTCTTTTTTTAATGTTTATTAGGATAATATTTTACCTGTGGAATTTAAACGCGTAACTATTTGATAGAGTACAATATAGTTTTAAATTTATATTTACTTTAATATTGCAACATTTGAATATCAACTTTCAGTTTTGTAATCGGAAGTAAGTTATTAGAGATACTATGGATGTCCGTTTGAATGACCACACATACATACATTGGGAGGAAAAATATTATTTTATTTTCGCAAGACTCACACACCCATACGAGGGTGTGGTCAAGCAAGTGATCATCCAAGTGGATTGTTTAGCATTTTTCAAAAAAGAAAATGCGTTTCTTCTAGATTATTTCTCTTGTGTACTTTTGAAATTTATTTCATGTACAAATTTCATGTAAAAATTTGATGATCACTATCCATCCATGTGGAATTCAACCGTTCAATAAAATTTATAAACTATTTATGAATCATCATATTTCATTTTCAATTATATATTTTAACATATCTATATGTATATCAAGAATCTAATTCTATCTATTTGGCGCAGGAGTCGAAATTTAAAATTCAAATTGAAGACGTAAACGTGAAGGAGCTGGAGGTGTAATTTTCAGTTTTGAGACAATCTAATTCTATCTATTTGGTGCAGGAGTCGAAATTTGAAATTCAAATTGAGAAGACGTAAACGTGAAGGAGCTGGAGCCTGGAGGTGTAATTTTCAGTATTGAGACAAATTTGTCAAACAAGAATGAAAGGAACATCTATTGGGAAAATGGATAAAGTATGTCTGGATCAACTTTACGAAAAAGTAAAATTATCTTTAAGAATAATTAATTATTTTATTTTAAGTACCGACAAAGCTTTTCTTGTAATTAATTATTAAATTTTTTTGTCAAAAATAAACAACTTACTACTTCTAACTCGGACTAAAAATAAATTTTTTATTTTTATTTATTTATACGTAAAAATTTTAAACATAGTCAAACTCAATGTAGGTGCAAATTTGGCTAAACTTAAAAAAGAGTAATTAGAGCGTGTTTAGTGGAGATTAAAATTAGATTTTTTTAGAAAATTTTGATAGAAGTTTTTGAAATATGTGGTTGAAAAAGTATGGAATCCATGAAAAATATGTTAATATTGATTGTTTTACTTTGAGTTAGATTAAAATCATATTTTAATTCAACCAAACAGACCTTAAGTTTTAAGTAAATATATAATATATATATATATATATATATATATAAAGTTCAAATATGTTCGTAGGCTAAGTTACGTCCAAAGACATCTCTAACCATCTCTTTATTCTAAAAGGTATATTGTACACGGTAGAGAGCATATTTAAATTTAAAAAATAAAAAAAAATCAACAAGCTCTTTATCTTTAGCTCTTTATTTTACTTTTTCAAAAAACGTTATTTTTTTTTTCCTCCTTTTTAATTAATATATATTTTGAAATGTCTATGATCAATAAAATTAAAGATGATTTGAATAAATCAAGAAACTTGAAATCTACAACTTTTAAACACATATATAATGTCATCCCCAACTTTTCCATAACATTTCTCAATCAATCAATTTGTTTGTTTTTTTAATTAAAATCTACTAAAAGTCTTATTTTAATCCTCACCATATAAGGATTAAATATAATCGTTATAAAATATAATTATAGAGAGTGTTTGACTCTCCATAGTTTACGACATGAGCTCGATTGATTTTTTTTTTTTTTTTTAATTTCATCAGTTCCCCTGGGCGAGACTCTAATTCAAGTTAGTAACATGTAAGGCTTTGCCCGTATCAATTGAATTAGACCTTGATCATTAATCATAAAAGTTACACCAATTTTTATTTTTATTTTTTAGGTCAAATTTCTTAGGATACTCTATGTTAGACTCTAAATGTTAAAAGGTAAATCCTCACGTCCATTGGGTATAGAATCTTTAATCATTGGACTGCTCTCGATAAAAAGGCATTGAGTTTCAATACTAGAATCCTCGATTGAACCATCCTATTGTAAGCACATGTTTGAGTTATTCTAGAGAAAGTTCTTAATTATCTCAACGAGTTCTGCTTGATGTACAAAAAATTGTTCATAAGAGCCCATCTAGATCATATTTTTATTTTTTCATTTTTATTTTCATTTTTCAATACTCATTTTTCAATAAAATACATTTTTTCATCAATTAAAATAATCCTTCATTTTCATCACACATTAATTATGAGTTTTTCCTTCATTATTTCAACCATGACATTTTCTTATTATGATCACTGTGGTGGTTGAAAAAGAAGGAAAAGTTAATACATTATTTTATTCAATAATCTGAAAATCAAACACACTGAAAATTAAATTTTTACAAACTTTCATTTAAAATCGATAGTTTCTCTCCATTCACACTTCTAGAAATTTTTACAAACTTTCAACTCGATAGTTTCATACCCTTCCAAAAACGACAACATACATGTTCTGTATTGACAGCATCTATAAGGTGCATGTGAACAATTTCCCTGTACAAGAAGAATTATTCTTAGGTCAAAACTCTCAATATTAGATAGAGAATCTTTTTTTAGGAGTTTAACTCTTTATAAATTTGAAAATAAATAGTGAATTTAAATTTTCAACTAGATTGAATCAAACTCACCTTGTATATAAAACTTGTAGTGCTATTATTTATCTAAAAATTCTTCATGCATGTCTTTCAAAATGAAGAGAAAATAATAAAACAAAAAGAGGAAACTAGGGGGAAAAAATTAAGTGATAATTGCTCATGGGGAAAAAATAAAGATTAAATATAAAACCTTTTAGTGCTTTTATTTTTTATTTTACAATCCCTCATGTATCTCTTTCATAATAGATAGAAAATATTAAAAATAAAAGAGAGGGACACTAAGTAGAAAAGAAAAAAAAATATTGAGTGATAATTATTTATAAAATTATCAAAATAAAGATTAAATATAGGGATAATTGCAGCAGCGATCCCAAACCTATTACTTTTTTTCAAACTTTACTCTAACCTTCACTTTGTGCCATTTACAGTCTCAAACCTTTTAAAAATTAGCTCCCGAGGTCTAAATGCATGATTTTTGTTAGTTTGACTGTTAATTAATCCAATAAATTGACTTTAGCTAATTTTAAAAATAGGTAAAATGATAACTTTGAATTAAAATTGTAAAACAAAAAATAAAAATCAATCACTGTTCATCTTTCCATCTGACAGCCACCCCTACACCCCCACTTCATCCTAAACCTAAAACCAATTCAGAGAATAAAACAACAGTGTTGTAGAGGATACCAAGATAAATTAGTGTTTCAGTGTTGGGGAGTTATTGAGAATAACATAGAATTTTTTTTTCCGATTACGCTCCATTACTGGCGCCCCACTTGTCCTGTCTGAGCCTCGGTGGAGGGGTAAATCGCAGGTTATACCTCCAATGATGTAGAGTGGAAGGTTATTTTTTAATTCCCACTTACCAAGAGTCTCATCCATATTTCAGGATTCGAACCCTCACCCGATAGAGAATAGAGCAACAGAGTGATGTAGAGGATACCAAGATAAATTAGCGTTTCAGTGTTGGGGAGTTTTTGAGAATAACATTTAATTTTTTTTTTAGATTACGTTTCATTACTGACGCCCCACTTGTCCTGTCTGGGCCTCGGTAGATGGGTAAATCGCAGGTTATGCCTCCAAGGGTGTAGAGTGGAAGATTGTTTTTTAACACCCACTTACCAAGATCCTCATCTATATTTCAGGATTCGAATCCTCACCCGACAATTGCAAGCTAGGCTAGATTTTTTTCTATCATCCCCTTTCACCACTTGAAAATGTGTCTTGGGGGCTGAGAGTAACATAGATTTGATAAGAGAGTTGCTGGTATTTGATAAGTGCATTTCACACACTTATTTAGCCCATAAAACATGGACAATTGTAGATGTATATGTTGAAATATGGCTTAATTCGATATAATTTGTGTTTGTAGGACTATATTGATGGATGGAACGAAAAGTATGTGAAAACGAGCAAAAAAAGATCAAAACGGAAGAAAACGAAAGTTCAAGGACTAACGTGCAAATATTCAAAAGTTATGTCAAACCAAACGATGAAGATTTGAGAGTACTAGGAGTCAATTGGTTGAAAGAAGATGTCAAATGGATGAAATATCATCAAAGTATGATCACGCATCAATTTCTAATCGAAAAGTTATGCACCGATTTTTAGTCTCATATTGAGACCCATTTTTGACATGTTAAACGATCGAATTCGAAGATGATGTCTGAATCAAAGTTGTAGATCTTTGGGTTATCTTTCTAATGCACTTTGAATCACTTCAATACGATATCGGTAGAGAAAATTATGATCAAAATATTGAAAATTGTCCAGTGAAGAAAAAAGTTGTTTTAAGCGGTCATTTAGAACAAATTCCAAGCGGTCGTTCAAAACCATTCAGAGAATTTAGGAGGTGAATTTTACAAACCAAGCGGCCGCTTGGCTTATAACCAAGCGATAGTTTTGTACAAATCTGACGCGAATTTTCTAATTTCTTTATTTGAATCAACTACCTATGGAAACACATTTATGACTCTTTTATAACCCTAAGGACGACCAGAAACAGGGGTGACGCATTATTCTACTACTTTGGACATATTGGAGAGCAAGAAGAAGGCGAAGAACGAGGAGATTACTTCAAGATTCAAGATTTCACTTCAAGATTTGATAGGGTGATGTCTTCTTTTATTTGCTTTTTTTTATTTTTTTAGTTTTATCATGTTAAATTGAATGATTTATATACATTGAATTTTATCGATAATTATTGTGCACATGATTATGTGATTTTAGTGGTTTATTTTATCCATTCTAAAGAAGAAAAATAGATTAGATGATGTATAAATCATCGTAGGGTCCGATAGGGGATATAGCCGCTATGCTTTACGTGAATCTGTAAGTGTTCATAAAATTTCATGTATTTTTGTATATTTGCTCCCGTCATAGAAATATAATCGGTGTCGTATATGAAAATAGGTTCAAACTTAATCGAAAGAGAGTTTTGAATAAAATAGGAACATTGATTCGTCATAATTCAAATGTGTTGTCAAATTGTAGAATTAGGGTTGAAATCGATCGTTACGTGGGGATTCGCGAACCTAATACGCATTTTATTTGCTTATTATCTCAACTTGCATTTACTTATATCAAATTACGTAGTTAAATTTGCATTCATTTAGATAATTCATTCACTTATTTGATAAGTAAGTCTTAGTTTAGTCGCATTTAGTTACAAACATTCAAACACGTATTTTATTTCGGTTAAAATCGAATTAGGTAGAATTAAATTATTAAATCTCTGTGGGAACGATACTTAGACATAAAAATTCATTTTATTACTTGAAACGAATCATATATTTGCGGTATTATAAATCGAACACATTTTCGCGTGGCAGTATTTATGGAGGAAATTTGCGAGGAGTTCAAGAACTGAGCGAGACTTGGTTTTTGCAGCCATTGGAATTTTAGAGGTTTAGGGAAATTTGGAGAATGCCCCAAACTATTCGCCTCCAGAATAATTATCAAACAATGATTTCTAACATGGCCGCTTTATCTTTCTCTACTCTCATCATGATACCGAAATTCTCTGTAATGGATTTTCGAGTTCAAATTCCCAAACTTCTGCTCTAAATTTATCATTTTTCTAGAACTAGTTTTATTCAATTCAACTAAAATCGTGCACAATAGAGTGGGAAGAATTAGGGAGATGTTGGCGGAAAAAGTGGCAAAGTCGGCGGAAGAGGGTGGCTGGGAGGGGTAAAACGGAAAAAATTGGTTTTTGGGGGTGTGTGGGTGGTGAACAATGATATTGTGGGGGGGGGGGGGGGGGGGGGGGGGGGATGAACAGTGATTGATTTTTATTTTTTGTTTCGAGTTAATTTTTATTTTTTTTCAATTTTAATATGAAGTTATCATTTTATCCTCTTTAAATTAGTCAAAGTCAATTTATTGGATCAATAATCAAATTTATTGGATCATTTAACAGTCAAACTTAACAGGATCATCCATTTGGATCCTCACGTGCTAATTTTTAAAAGGTTCGAGATTGCGGGTGGGTGGCACAAAGTGAAAAATTAAGATAAAATCAGTAAAAAAGTGAGAGGTTTGAGACTGCTATTGCAATTATCTATTTTAGATTGAACCGTTTGATTTTTATTTTTTGTTTTAAAATATTTTTTTCTATTCTTTTTAATCATTCTCTTTAAATCTTCCTTAAAATAATATTTCACGTAAATTAATTTTTTTTTCTTAGAGATTTTTTCAATCACATTTTTATTTTTTTCTATCAATTTAATTATTTTTTAATTATTTATTTATTTTTTAAAAAATAAGAATCAAACGGTCTTAAATATAAAAATATTTTTCTAGATGCTCCTTTGATTCTTTGAATAAGAAAAGATGCTCTTTAAAACGAAATATTCCAAGTTCTTTGCCTTTTATTGTAGCGCCACAGTTATAGATGATCTTTCCCAAATTTCAAAAAGTACTGTCGACATTGAATAACGGACCACGCTATGGTATGCGGGCCCCACCCCCATTTGCGGGGTTCCGTCGGGGGCTGTCAACCCCTGTCCATTTAGCAAAATCCTTGAATAGATAACCCTTCCTCGTGAGTCTCGAGTATTGGTAGGTGAATTCTGGATAATAGTAAAATATTAATATCAATGCCGGTAATTTGAAATTGGTCAATTCTATTCTGGAAAATTCTATTTTCTATTTTCCAGTCTTGAATTTATTTTTTATTTTAAGGGATTATTTTAAAATTATAAAAAATGCATTTGATTTATCATTTTGAAAAATTATTTCTCAAAATAAAAAATTAAAAAATACGTTTGATTTAAAAATTTTAAAAATAATTTTAATGACATTTTTTTTCGTCCGTCTGGTCCACATTATTTCAAATTTTAATGAGTATAATAATATTTTTTCAAAAATAAGTGGTTAAAAAGAAGGGTTTTTATTTTATTTTATTGTAATATTTTTTTATGAAAGAATGTGTCATTAAAAATAGGAGAGAAAAATAAAATTTCATTTTATGAGGGTCAAAAATATGAGTTATTATTATCTTACTTTAAAAATGTTAAAAAATTATTTTGAGTTTTATGTTATAATTTTTTTTTTAAAATATATTTTTGAAAATAATATACCAAATATATTTTGAATTTTAAAATTTTGAAAATTGAAAATGATTTCAAGACTTTTAAACTTTTACCTACCAGAAGATGAGATGTAAATCGTGGGTAGGTGAAACTCGTGTCTAATGAGCTGACCACCAAACATTGCTCTGCACCACCCATATCCAAGATTATTAGATTTTGAAAATAAAGACATATGTCATTCTTATGTAATTTAAAAATTAAGAGTTATGCTGGGGCAGAGCACGGTGCACATCACCACCTAAAAGAGGTGGGGTCTGCAATTAAAATTAATCGAGAGCTCCATCCTCTATTAAAGGGTGTTGTGCACCGTGCAGTACAATCGATTTTTCCCTTAAATTAAATTAATAGAATTTTCAAGTCCGTTTGATTGTAAGGGTGAAAAATGAGTAGAAAGAAAATGAATAACATGGAATTGAATTAAATAAAATTTGTTTAGAGAGAATTGTAATTAATGGTGTTTGATTGGTATAATTTTTCACCTAATCTATTTGACTTTATTTTTTTTATGCAAATTGTTATCTGTTGGGATAAATTTTTTCACAATCTGTATTAAAATTTGTTTGGATTGCAAAAAAGTAATAAAAAAATTTAAAAAAAATAATTTTTGAAATTTTTTGTGTTCGTTTGACTTTATTTTTCATGCAAATTGTCAATTAAATGGATAAATTTTTTTTACCATTGGATTTAGAATATGTTTCCATTGCCAAAAAGTTAAAAAAAAAAAAAAAAAAAAATATTTTTCCACCATACCCATAGAAAAATAAAAAATGAAAAATGTGTTTTAAATGATTGTACCTAGAAAATGGGTGAAAATGAATTCTATGGAAAAGTTATGTAATCAAACACCGAATTTAAGGGTTTCCTTTTCCACCCAATTCCATCACAATCAAACGAAGCCTTCATTTAAAATTTTCAAATTAATATACACGTTTATCGTATTTTTCCATTTCACACCATTTTCTAAAAAATAGTTTTTTTTAAAATTTATTTTTAATCACATATTTTTATAAATTTATAACTATTATCAACCTTTGTACCACATATTTGATTAATTTTTATCAAAATTTACCAAAAAGGTTTTAAATCAGACCTATTGCTTATTTATGAATGTTATACACATATGGATGTTTGATAAAAAAAAAATATTTACTAACAGAGAACAATATTGATATTTAACATCAATCAAAAACAAATTTTATTGAATACATGTGATTCATCTCCACTATTTTAAGTTTTTAAGCCCCTGTTTGATAGCTATTTTTTGGGAAGGAAATATATTTTTCAATAGTTGATTGATGGAGAATATGTGGTTAAAAATTAAGGAAAAGTTTTGAGTTTACGTGTAATATTATTTTATTGAAAAATGTGTGGTTAAAAAGAAGAGAGAGAAAAATGCATTTTGAGAAAATGGCTACCAAACATGGCTAAATATGTGTTTGATGGAGATTAAAATTAGATTTTTTAGTAAATTGTGATAAAAGATTTTGTAATATGTAATTGAAAAATTATGGAATCATGAAAGATGTGACTAATATTAATTATTTAACTTTGACTTAGATTAAAATCAGATTTTAATCCGTACCAAATATGCTCTAAATTAAAACAATATGGTCTAAGTGCTAGTCAAATACGTTTAAAATCTAGCGCTCCGTCTGAATTTTAATCAAATAAATATGTTTAAGATAAATAAGAGCAATGCTATACGAACATTGGAGATGACCACATGTGAGTATGAGAAAAAAATTATTTTATTCACATGGAACCCATACTAATTAAAAAAAAAGGTTTTTGAATTCAACTTATTTTCTCATCACACAATATTTTGAATTTGCAAAAAATTATAAATAATATCAAAATTCATGTCATCCATAAAATTTAAAAAAACACCGAGTACGAATAATATTATTTTATAATTTACTTAAAATGCGTGTTAGATTTTGATGCAGATTTCATTTTTTCAAACACGTGTAACCTTTTACCCAGGTTCAATACCTACCATCTTACTTATTTATAGGAAACTGCCCAGATTAGGAGGTACTGTGTGTGAGTATACTTTAGGGTTTATTGCTTGACATAGAGGGAAGGCGTTATTTCAAGCTAGAGAAAATGGGTGGCGATAGGGTATTTACGTCTCTGCTAGTGATGATTCTTGTGGCGGTGACAGTTGGGGCTCAAGAGGTTCAAGGCCCGGTGCACCATGTCGTAGGTGGCGACCGCCGTTGGAACGCTGATTCCGACATCGGTTCTTGGCTATCAGGTCGAGTCTTCAGGGTTGGTGACAAAATCTGTAAGCATGTATCTTCTTTGAAGCTGTGTTTATTTTTTACTTTAAAATATTACTTTTTATTTTTATTTTTAAAGAAAATAAGTTAAAAAGCTCAGCGTTGAAAGCTCACATATAAGTAACTTAATTAAGCTCACTCCGACGATGGTTTATGCAGGGTTCACCTACTCAGCACCACAGGAAAGCGTCGTGGAGCTGCCGAGCCTGGAGGAATTTCAATCGTGTGATCTCTCAAACCCTATCAAGATGTACACGGACGGTGTAAATCAAATTCCACTTGAAAGGGAAGGGAGCAGGTACTTTGTGATTGGGAACCAGGAAAATTGCAATAATGGTCTGAAGCTACACGTTGATGTGAAGCCCTCCGAGCCACAGGAGCTGCCTAACCCATGGCCGCAGCCGGATCCAATTCCATTTCCGCCGGGGCCTAAGTTTCCTCCACCCCAGCCAAAGCCTGAGCCTGAGCCTGTGCCGCACATTCCACCCCCTCTGCCTCGACCCAATTGAATGGGCTTTCGTTTGGGCTGTTTGTTGGTCTTCTGCTTTGCTTTTTGGGCATGTAGTTTGCCAGTTTAGTAAGGATCTGTTTGGATGGTTAAGTAATTGTGAGTTTAGTTAAACTTGTTTGATTAATAACTGCTTTTGTGTGTACTATTTTATTAAAAAACCACTTTGGTTGGTTGTATTTGAACCAGTTTTATTGGGTTCTATTATCTATGTGTAATCGTTCTAAGATTTGCAATAGGATATTGTCTAGTTTGAAATGACTATTTTGCCCAGTTAAAGAGAATTGGTTAAAGACTTAATCTTGCAAAATAAACACAAGTTAGAAACCAGCTATGTATATTTAGTTCCGAGTCACATTATTTTTTTAATTTTGAATACATATTTTTTAATAAAATAATATTTCTCTCACATCAATAATTTTTATTTTTATTTTTTAAATACATATTTCTCATCACATCAATAATAAAAATGTATTATTTATCAATATTAACCATATTTTGAATGAGTTTCACAATTTTTTAATTATACATTTCAAAATTTTTTTTATCACAATTTACTAATAAATTTAATCGTTGTTTGGTAATCATTTTTGGAGGGAAAATATATTTTTGAATGGTTGATTGATGGAGAATATATGATTAAAAATTAAGAAAATTTTTTGAATTTGCGTGTAATATTATTTTATTGAAGAATATGTGATTGAAAAAACGAAAAAAAAATATATTTTGAAAAAAATGACTATACTAATATGAAGCAAAGACTCGATCTAATTTCATTTGACCTCTTTCAACTTGAATCTAGGATTTAGTTCCTGTTTGGTAATCATTTTGGAAGAGAAAATATATTTTTGAATAGTTGATTGATGGAGAATGTGGTTAAAAATTAGGAAAAATTTTTAAATTTACGTATAATATTATTTTATTAAAAAATATATGATTAAAAAGAAAAATGGCTACCACCAAACAGGGGCTAAATTTGCCGACTATCCTGTGCAGACACTTCTTGTCTTCAACATTAAAAAGGCCTTCACTTCATCTGTCTCTGTCTCCAAATCAAAGTAAGTAGACAAAGGAGAACCCCTCTCTCTAAAACACAAATACGGTAGTGCAATGCTAGGGTGACAAACAGCCCCCCTCCAATAGGGGGGCGCCAAGTGGCGGGTGGTTTCAAACCCTGTCCCATTCCCTGTCTGACTAGATTAACCCAATACGGCATTGTAAAAATTTTGTAATACAAATAAGTGGAATTTGAATTTCAAAAATAAACTTGAGAATTAATTTACTCGAATTCTCAGGATTTGTTAAAATATAAAATAAAATACTAATTTAAATTGGTTTTTTATAATATATAATACCTTATTTATGAAAAATTGAATCTTTGACTTGATTTGTAAGAAGGAAAAGTAAAAACATGATTTGATCTAATTCTCTCTTCTTATTAAAATAGTTCTTTTTTAAAATGTCAATTTTATTAAAAAATAACTTAAAATTTTATATATTATTAATATTTTCATCTTTAATCAATGTGAAAAATTATTCTTAGCACGACCTCTACAAAATATCGACTCATTTGTAATCTGAATGCTCATTTGAACTTTATAGAACCGAATTGTTGGTTCGAACTTAATGGTCTCAAAATTTTCACGTCTCAATGTTTGCAAACACAGCATAAAACTTCACAATCACAAGGGTTTGAACCATGAACTAAATACAATTGAGAAAAACAACGAAGAAAGTAGTGAATTTGTAAAACTTTTTGTCTAGCAAATCAAACTATCCTTGATAAGAAGCAAACGAAATCGGTGCAAACAGAGAGCAAACATAATGAGAGCAATTCGTACGTTCCTGATAAAGATTACCACTAGCCTAAGTTTGAATATCTTTTACCACCCAAAAGAAAGACACGAACTCAAAATTCTAATATTTTAACTACAGCTACAAAATGAACAATATATGTCAAGTATTAGCGTTTTTAAAAATACAACTAACAAGCATAGGAGACATAAGTTAACCAAGCTGCCGGATATTAGATACAGAATATTGTTCAATACACTTTTCCTTTAAGAAATGTTACGGTTACAAGATTCTTCCACACATCTCTTGTTCATTAATAGAAAAGAAAAATAAAAGCTTCAGAACAAGTTCAACATTTATGCATCCACGAATTCGCCAAGTAAAACTCCGCAGGTGCTTGAGGATGTAACATTCTTGTGATCAGTATAGTTTACCTCTCTCTCAAAACTACATAGTTTGCCTCTTGAGTCTTCTGTATTTTTGATATTCTTCTAAGCGTAGCTGCGAAAGCATCCTTGTCCTGCATTTAAGTAATTTACTCAACTGTATCATAAGCCATATATCTTGCATTAACACGTTTACGTACTCAAACTATTAAGCATATGAAAAAAAAAAAAAAAAAAACTCTCTCAATTAGTAATCCTC
Organism: Osmanthus fragrans; assembly: GCA_019395295.1. NCBI lineage: Eukaryota > Viridiplantae > Streptophyta > Magnoliopsida > Lamiales > Oleaceae > Osmanthus > Osmanthus fragrans. Next base: position 45,888,730 of record CM033341.1, on the reverse strand, counting down.
AATAACCCAACAAGAAAAGGAACCATCGAGTTAAATAAGCATAAAACGATGCATCCCTTACCTCTTTTGACTTCAGTCTGGATTTAAATTTGCCAACAAGATCCTGTGTGGTCACTTGTGTTTTCTGCAATAAAACGGCCTTAATTTCATCTGCTGTAACTGGTCCAGTAGGTGGTGTGGCCGCCCCAGTTTTTGAAGGTGCCGAAGGTAATACGCTTTTTGGAGGTGTACTACTTTTTGCTGCAGATGAAGTCTCATTTTTCACGGACTTCAGCTCCTTATTCACCATCCCCCAAAAAAAAATACATAAATAAGAAAAATAAAGAGGGAACACTATGATGAAATTTTCTAGAAAATAAAAGATGGTAAATAAGTTTCACGTGAAATACACTGAAGGCAACTACTTACATTTTCTGTTTTTGTTTTCTTCATAGGTGCAGCATTAGTTGTTTTCGACTCCTCACCACTAACTTTTCTTTTCCCCTTTGAAGATTTAGAAGTAGGCGGGGTTCCTCGACCAGATCCAGAAGTAGCAGCTTTCAATGGACTGTTGTTCTCAACTGGTTCTTCTTTAAGAGCTTCCTTCTTTGGGGCAAGTACAGGAGAAACGTCATCTTCCATCTAATAAAACAAACAAAAAATGCACTCTTGTTGGCCAGCTAGTAAAAGAAAAATGAGGTGAACTATAACTCTTTACAACTTTGCCAAACTGCCAAAGTAGGTAGCAAATAAAAAGTTTCTACCAGGTAAAAGTGCTAACTCAACCAAATGCAGCCATCAGGGGATAAAATAAGATGAGGAAAGTCCATGCTGAAGACTAAATTTAGATAAATAAATTTGCCCCTGCCTTTTAATAGCTTAAGCCTTTAGACCAGAGTTCAACTCTCTTCATCAAACATTTATGAAAACTGTGCACATGTTTTGACGAAAAGATGAATCCAGCCTCCTGCCTTTTAATAGCTTAAGCCTTTAGACCTGAGTTCAACTCTCTTCATCAACCATTTATGAAAACTGTGCGCATGTTTGTGCACATGTTTTGACGAAAAGATGAATCCAGCATAATTTAAACAAATCAAGCTTAAGCTTTAGATGAGATGATTCAACAGTCAGCCCCGAGAATAAAGAAGGGTTTGGGTTTGTCTACACATTTTCCTCCAAAAATAAAGCATTCTTTGGGAATCATTGTAACAGAACTTCATATAACTTCTCCAAGTGATGAGTTATCGCATTTTAACCCCCCTCGAGATAAATGGAGGTTTGCAGTATTATATATAATTTCATTCCTCAATACATTTAGAGAATAGCAACAAGAAACCTACATCGTCATCGTCGTCGTCGTCATCTTCCCCATCTGAATCACTTAACCCATTAGCTCTTCCAAGCAGTTTCTTCAACTCCTTTCCAGATTTGCTCAGCCCACCCTCCTCTTCATCGGCTTCATCCTCATCCTCTTCATCCTGAAACAAATTAAAAAAGTCAGAAATATGACACATGAGATCATGGATCGCGTTACAACAGAACCATCAGGAATGGAGAAAATGGAAGACAGAACAATCATTTGTTAACATTTAATGGGTAGAGTCAACCTCCAACAAGATATCATAATCTAACTTCCAAACTAATCATATTCCAGAAAGGGAACTGAACTTTAGGAATGGAATAAGAATTACTTTTCAGAATGAACGAACAAAAGATAGGAAGGAAGACATCTCAAGATTCATAGGCAGTTCACCAGATTTGAAAATGAATGCTAATTCTTGTGACATATAGTATGTTTATTTCCCACAATATTCCCACAAAATTAGTAAATATTTTTCCTCTTTCAGGATATGCCTTACTGTAAAGGTACCTTATCAACAAAAATTACACGCAAGTACTTCAAGAAGTACCATCCAGACCATGTGTCGATGCCTGCTTATTGCCTATTGGCTTAGCGCAAATTATCTCTGGGCATTAAGCACCTTCAAGCGACTTTATGCATCTCAAAAGGAGTAATCTAAAAACCCAGTAAAAGTTGGGAACCACGCCGGCGGCGTTAAGCGTTAATTACTAGATCTCTGTTTTTGACCCCTATGCACAAAATTCCACCCTCTGTCTCACTCTGTCGAAAGGTTTCATAAAGCATTTCAGTAGCTAAAATTACCATTTCTCTATAATTTGTAATTTTCTGCAATCTGGAAGGAATCACACACCTCATAATCGTCTTATATAAAGCATTTATCATGTGGACTTGACTGCATTCAATTCTCAATTACTTTCTATCAATTTGCATAGCTAAGCATATCCTATCCCATGCAATGCATTTTTCTAGCCATTGTTTCATGTCAGGATAATTAAGTTTAGAGGCACAAAGGTAGGGATCATCCAATAGAATGTGACAGCAAGATACAAATTAAGTAATTATTTTGCATACAGTTACACAGACTGGAGCAATATAATTAATCACCTGCTTAATTTCTGGAGGAGCAGGGATTTCAGGGGCCAAATCTTCTCGTTCCTCCGGATCATTGCCGACAGCTTCATCGTCATCAGTGAAAATTTCTTCATGCTCCCAATCATCACCTATAGAATAAAAAATCCTTATAAATAAAATCAACTCTCTCCTTGTAAAAGCACCTCGGCAAGGAACTATGATGCAGCAACTTAGAAGATTGACATATCTATCTCGTCAAACTATCCAAAGATATAAGGATAGCAGAACATGCATATTCACTTGATAGTACTAATAGGAATAAAATATGATGAACAAGCACTCATGAAATGATCCAACATATAAAATGCTATCACCCTATTATTTCCGAGGAAAATATATTGTCAGACAACTCTTCACACAAAACAAACATGGGCACACAGACAAAGATAGAGAGAACCACTCAATTACTTTAGGTGTTATAGTTCAACGAAATTCTTATTGTCCCAACTATAGGCTCATGGGGGCATGGGCACAGCTGATTTATCACCCTTTTTTGACAGCCTGACACAATAAAATCTCAAACGAGTGCTGGAGGCACAAAACCTTTTAAGAATGCAATAACAAAGAAATTACAGAAACCAGACCCTTTTCAATATCATCATCATCAAAATCAAGATCACCGCCTCTTGGTCCTTCTTCATCATCATCCCCACCCTTTTTATTGAGTCCAAGCCTACTTTTTCTAGCCGCCTCTTCTTCTTCATCTTCTTCTCCCCTATCTGAAACATTGGTTTCATCATCGTCCTCAGCAGATTTTTTACGTCCCCTCGCAGTACCACCTCCACTTTCCTGATCATCAAGCTTTTCTACTTCACCAAAGGCGGCAGCTCCATTGTTTGCCGCTTTCATCATCCATCTTTGATACCCGTCGGCAGTTTTCCTCCTATTTTTCATCTTCTCTTCCGCTTCCTCCAAAGTGAGTTGCTTATATTGTGCCACTTTGTTAAAATTGTACCTAAAAACAAGAGACAACAACAAACTAAGTCATGTTCCCAATAAAAATATACGATTGGCCAAAAGGAAATGAAATTTCAAATAGTTGATACACTAATATAAATACAAAAATACCAGACAAATAGGAAAATTGTTACCAGGAACCAGCAGGAATGGCTACAAATTCCTTTCCCTGAAGCATTAGAAGGTAATATGTAGCTGATTGTGAACCCTCAAGCTGACTGTGGTATTGAGACTGGCCAGTTTCATCCTCTAGCAGCCAAGGTTTATTCTTGTACTTATCCTAGCAATGCAACAACATGGTGATAGCTACAAGATTGTAAATAAAAATATACAAGATTAAGTGGAAAGCAACACATCCGATCATCATGAGACAAAGTAAATGAACTAATTAAATGTCTATACTTGTATGATAAACAAAAATTGCATATTAAGAAAATGGAGTCATGTATTGATTTTTGACTACTAACCAATAAAAAGCTCTCATAATTGCAGGGGAATGTGATAAATTTTTGGCATTGCTTAACTTCTAGCTTACGAGTGCTAAAAATTGCATTGTTTACAAGGCAAATCAAAGATCCCAAGCAACAAATCAACAAACAGGCTTCACGTATTAAAAAGAAAATTTTATTCAACAGGCATGTGTCTATTTAGTTTATGATGTTTCGAGAGATTCTTGCAGCAAATGCAAAATTGTTAAAAAAAAAAAAAAATGGTACCCTCAAGGCTTCGGTAATTTGGCGACCTTGAAGACCTTCTTTCTGCAACGACCATTTATTCTCATTCTTCTTAAAAGTTGGTAGCCCCGTCGCAAATCTTCCAATGAAGTAATTTTTGTCATTACTGGAGCATGATCTGACATTATATTCCTAAATATGCCAAAAGTTAACAGCCAATTTCAGAAAGCATTCATAATAAAAGACATGGAAAAAGGTAATGACTAGTAATGTGGTACGCTTGAATAAAATGAACTCGAATGCATTCTACAGACCATGAGCAGCAAAAGAAAAGAAAATTCGCCATGCAAGCACAAAAGCAAACTCTGAAAAGTGGACAAATGAATTCAGTATAGCGGTTGGCAAAAATCTAAATTCAGGGATACTCCTTTTATCATTTTCCAGTAACAAGTGTTCGCATTTATTTCCTGAGTTGTCAAGGAAACTTATAAACATAGACCTCTGCCATTTCCTACCGGGAGATTATTTGTCTTTTACTAAGTAGCCGAATTTTTTGAAATCAGAAGAACATGGCAGCTTGTAGAAAGAACCTTGAGTTGTTGGATGACATCTGTGCATGAAAAGGTCCCCTATATTTCAGCTTCTAAAACACATAGTATTAGATGACTTTATTCAGCGAGTTTTTACAGAATTGGCACTTCCAATAAAGATGCTTCCTTGAAATCCTTACCAAACAATAACAATCACCAATCAAAACAAAACTGACTGTGTTCTTCAAAGTGCCTTGAGGTGAAATAGCTATTCCCGCGATTAACTTTTGCAAGTGAGAGAGCAGAGAAACCAATAGCGGCTTTCAGAGCTCACACGAACCATAGTTTAAATGACATGAAGACAATTTTCGCTCAGGAATATCATTCTATACATAGTGGTAGCTGAGTCTCAAGTTTGATCCTTCTGTTTATCAGGTCAAAATATATGTGTTTGATAGCAAGAATCAAAGAAAATACTCAAAATTAGATTCTCTCATTTTTCTATGCAGTTCTCAAGACAAACAATTTACGGTAAACATAAGGTTAATAAGTAACTCCCAATTGTATACAATTGCACAGTAAGAGTGATAACATCAAAACTTGCAGAAGTCTCCACCGCCACTAAATTAAACCCCAAAAAGAAAACCTTCACAATTTCAACTCTCCAGAGAGTATATACGCCAAAAAAACTGATGTTCAAGACAAAGACGTAAGACGAATATTCACATATTCAATTAAAAATTAATCATAGTTTTGTTTCATTTTTAATCAGAGAGAAGGAACCACCAACCCTAATCAAGCGAGTGACACGAGTGCCACATTCGTAGCACTCCGCGTGGTTCTCAGCCATGGTTTTGCCACACGTCATGCAAAGCGTCAAGTGCTTGCAGGTGCTGCCATAGAGATCCACCGTCGATCCACAACCGCTGCACGACGGCTTCAGTATCAAATCTATAGACATTTCTTTGCTAATTCTATCTTCCTGCATCATACAAACAATATTGTCATTATTCAGAATCCCGCTAATGAATTTAAGCAGTTATAATCAAGGATCAATTCTGAAGTGGAAATATTAGGGTTTTGATGAATCCGTAATCATTTTTCTAAATTGGGGAAAATAGAAGCATAAGTTGTATTGATTGATTCAACGACAGTTTTTCTTGTCCGAGAAATTTGAATTTATTTATTATCTGACTTTCCTCGTGCTATGTACTGGAGTAGCTAAATCATTTTTTTTTTTTTTTATACCCAGATTTTCAGCATTCGTCAAACTATATACATATTTTTTGGTGTCAAATTGGATATCGATATTTTTATTTAGTTGCAAAATAAATACATAATGGAAATGCAGGAGATTGAAAGTGAGCCCACAAGCTCGGACACGTTCACACATAAAATATCGATATCCAATTAAGAACTGACAACAACAGAATAAAATAACTACTCCTTATACCATGATCTGGACTAAGTCGTATACAAATAAAAACAGAAATTAAATAACTACAACTGCAACTGGATTTTGGCTTTTGAGCCCAACCTTTAACCAACTTCAGCAACAACCCACACAAATTGTACCTGGTCCAACTCGTATGTACGACACACAACAATTGCCCCTCTTAGAAAACCTTGCCCACAAGGTTAGGAAAGAGAGATTTTAGGTCGTCAAGGTCTTCCCAGCTAGCATTCTCAATCGACATTCCTTCCCATTTGACCAATAACTCCACTCCAACGTGCCTTCCTTTCCTCTTCAGCCTACGCTCCACGATTCTTTCAGGTTCTGCCTAAGTAGTGCCCTCAACTGTAATTGGGGGTAATTTGGTACTTACGATAATGGAGTCTCCCACTTGATTCTTGAGAAGGGAAACATGGAATACATGATGGATTCCACTTCCTGGAGGCAAATCAAGCCGGTATGCCACATTTCCCACTCGGTATGGCCCATAGAACTTCCCTACTAACTTTTGGTGTTGTTGGAGAGTTGTCGTCATCTGGCGATAAGATCGAAGCTTGAGGAAAACTTCATCTCCAACTTCAAATTCCCTTTCTGTTTTCTTGCGATTTTCAAATTTCCTCATGCGATCTTGAGACTCTTGAGATTTTGTTGCAGAATGTCTAAGATCTCATCTCGGCTTTTGAGGGCTTCAGGCACTGTCGAAACTCTAGTGGTTCTCAAAACATGAGAGATTAGTTTGGGCGGTGGTTGACCGTAGACAACTTCATAAGGGCTAAGTTTGGTTGCCGAGTGGATGAAGATATTGTACCACCATTTTGCTAGTGGTAGCCACTTGGTCCACGTCTTTGGCCGATCCTCCACGAAGCTCCGCAGGAAGTGTTCTAAACTTTTGTTGGTGACTTTAGTCTGCTCATCAGTCTCTGGATGATAAGCTGTGCTCATTTTGAGTTGAGTTCCTTATGCCGCAAATAATTCCTTCCAGAAGTTGCTTGTAAAAATGGGATCCCTGTCACTGACAATTGAAATAGGCATGACATGCAACCTAAAAATCTGATGCATGAATAATCTAGCAACTGATTGGGCTGTGTAGGGATGTGACAGTGCTAAAAATGTGCATATTTTGATAACCTATCGACCACCACTAGAATTGTTCTAACCTTGTGAGTTGGGAAGCCCTTCGATGAAATCCATGCTTATTTCTGTCCAATTGCTTACTGTAATTGGTAATGGTTGAATCAACCCTCGTTGATGTATATTTTCGGACTTATTGCGTTGACGGATATCACATTGCTTGATATATTCTTTGACTGCTCCCTTGAGACCTGTCCAATAAAACTCGCGCCTGACCCTACTCAAAGTTCTATGAAAACCTGAGTGTCCTCCTTGAGGGCTATCATGCATCTGCTTTAAAACTTGCAATTGTAATTCTTTTTGAAGGCCTAAATGGATTTTTCCTTTGTATGTGAGAATTTCCCATGCATGTTGTATTTGTCTGTTGGAAGCTCTCCTTGACTAAATTTCTGGACCAATTCATTTAACACCGAGTTAGTAGTATAGCAAGTTTTAATACTTGTAACCTAATCAGCTATCAGGTATGAAACAGCACACATAGTCAAACCTTCCCCCTTAGTATCTTCCACATTGTGCACTCGAGAAAGTGCATCAGTAGCCTTGTTGTTCTTCCCGGGCCTGTACTCCACCACCAGTTCATAACCAAGCAATTTTGAGATCCATTTGTGTTGAGAAGGAGTCCCAATTTTCTACTCTAGTAGAAACTTGAGGCTTCTCTGGTCTGTCAGCACTTTGAACCGATGCCCCACTAGGTAGGGTCGCCATTTCTTCACCGCCATCACTAAGGCTAAGAGTTCCTTCTCATAGGTTGAGAGGTTGAGGCTCTTACCTTTGAGGGCTTGACTGTAATAAGATATTGGCCTTCCTTCCTGTCCCAGGACAGCCCCTACACCAATACCTGAAGCATCTCATTCCACTATAAAAGGTTTAGTAAAATCTGGTAGGGCTAATACATGTGGGTTTGACATAGCCTTCTTAAGTGCTTCAAAGGCTTTAGCAGCTTCTTCACTCCATTTAAATGAATTATTCTTCAAGAGGGCCGTCAATGGAGCAGCAATACTTCCATATCCCTTCACAAACCTTCTATAATACCCCGTGAGGCCAAGGAACCCTCTTAATGACTTCAAAGAGGTAGGTATAGGCCAATTATTCATAGCAGCTGATAACTGCGCTTGTGCACACTTATTAGACACTTTTTGAGATTTAATTGTTGATAAATTTGAGTATAATTCTACCTATAATTGTGTACTTTTTGTATTTTTAGGCCAAAACCCTGAATTGGAATGAAACGGAGCGAAAACGAGGAAAAGGGACTTAAATTGCACACTTTTTGTGAATTTGGGGACTAACTTGCAAAATCCTGAAAGATGAAGGACTTGAAGTGCAATTTTGGAAGGGCCTAATTGTAATGAAGATCAAAATCTGAGGACCAAATTGTACAAGTTCAAAATTGAGGGACCTGGCGTGCAAATATTCAAGGACCTGAGCTGCAAACTTTAGAAGAACCATGCGACCGCATGGATCAAAGCGTTGCGACCGCATAGATAAAGTCGTGACGTCAAATTGATTAAATTTCTCTTCTATGCGACCGCATAGGATTGAACTATACGGCCGCATAGTTGAAAAATTCAATAGCGGTCTATTTTCTTTGCACGATTTTTTGGTCAAACTTTGGTATTATTTTTGGGTTGTTTATTAGTTGATATTTGGGAATAGTTATTTTGTGTCTAAATAATATCTCAAAATATCTATTTTATATTATGAACAATTCAAAATATCTAAAATATCTTATTTATATTATTTTATATCTAAATATCCTATATTTATATTATTTTATGTTAACTTAGCCTATAAGTTTTATAGTTATATAGATCCTATCCTCTAAAGCATTTCTATCATCTATATATATACATAAAACACTCTCAATCAAAACTCTCTCCCTCTTTCACGTTTTTGACTTTCTTTTTAGTTTTCTTTTATTTTTATTTTGTAGTTGTTTCTTTGTTTAATTAGCTCATATTTAGAAGAAATCAAATGGAGCAAGGAGATAACAAGAAGAAAACTTGGTGAAAGTGGAGAAGACAAAGCCAAACTACAAGGGTTTTATCTTTATCTTTGTTTATTTTCATTATTTACCAAGTTTGATATGTATTGTATTAAGAATCTCTTTGTTATCACTTTTATAAGATGAGTTAAAGATTTTGTGTTGGAATTTATGTTAAATCTTAACTTTAATTTCATTAATATCGATATATATTGTTAGAAATGCATTTGTTATCAAAATAATGGTGTATTGATTATTAGTTTAAAATCACTTCATTTACTTGATCATTAGATGTTGTGGTTAGGTGGTTTGGGCAATTATTGAAAAATAGTTGCACTTGCTAGACCGAAATAATTGATACCATAGGTTTGTATGGTTCCGACTATACGCGTTTAGATGATCTAGAAATAGACATCTACCTTATGTGACCCGTTGAGTATTCTCACAGCAATTTAATGCAATTGGTTAATTTTGTATCGACATAGAAATATGTGGTATAATTTGATTAATTAGGGTTAATATCGCTCGAAAGAGGATATTAATTTAAAATTGGAGAATCGGGTCTAATCATTTATTTTGGTAATTTGCATGTACGTTATTGAATTGATGTTAATGAAATAAAGGTTAAGTGAAATCATAAATTCCAACCACTTTCAAACCAAAGATGCAACTATGTCTTTTTAGTTTGTTAGTTTAATTTTTAGTTATTAGTTTCTAATTTAATTTCATTATTAATTGTGTTTGTGTGTCTGTCGTTGTTAGAATTAAAATCGATTAGAGTACGTAATTTCAAAGTAACATTCCTCGTGGGATCGATATTCGGACTCAAAAAGTCCACTGTATTACTTGTTCACGATCCGTGCGCTTGCGGTACACTTTTCAGCGAACAGCAGCTATCTTTGAATGGTCAGTTTTCACCCCTTTCCATGATATTACATGCCTCAAATAATCAACTTCAGCTATTCCAAATTGATACTTCGATTCCTTAGCAAATAGTTTGTTTTCTCTCAAAATGTTCAAGGTAGCCCGCATGTGTTCTAGATGGTCAGAGGGGTTTTTTGCTATAGATTAGGATATCATCAAAGAAGACTAGGATGAATTTCCTGAGATAGGGCCTGAATAGGGTATTCATGAGGCTTTGGAAAGTAGATAGGGCATTGGTAAGACCAAAAGGCATTACCAAGAACTCATAATGCCCTTCGTAAGTTCAAAATGCCATTTTGGGTATATCCTCGCTCCTTATTCTAATTTGGTGGTAGCCAAATCTAAGATCTATCTTAGAGAAAATAGTTGTCCCGTTCAACTCATCAAGTAGCTCCTCAATAACCGGAATATGAAACTTATCCTTGATAGTTTCCTTGTTGAGAGCCCGGTAATCCACACACATCCTCCAACTCTCATCCGCCTTCCTTATCAATAACATCGGAGAAGAGAACGGGCTTTGGATAGGCCTTATAACTCCACTTTTTAGCATCTCATTCACCAGCTTCTCAATTTCAGATTTCTGAAAGTAGGGATATCTGTATGGAGCAAGAGAAACTGGTTTCGCCCCGTCTACTAAGGGAATTTTGTGGTCATGACTTCTTTGTAGGGGTAGGCTAGTGGGTTCTTGGAAGAGATCTGAAAATTCTTTTAGAAGGCTCAATATTTGTGGGTGGGGGTGGTAAGTGTTTGGGTTTGGCTGGGAGGCTCGGATTCTCCTTCTAAGAGTTGTAGCACCAGTCTTTTAGGTTTCCTTTTAGAGTGGCGCTAGAAATTTGCTCCTTCCTCTACTGACCACTAAGCTGGAGACAACCCCTTCAAAATCACCTCTTTCTTCCCATTGGAAGCACATTCTCAAGCTACAAAAATCCCAAAGTATAGGCCCTAGTTTTTGTAGCCAATCTATTCCTAAAACCATATCACAACCCCCCAAGGACAGTAAATAGGTAGGTAAGTTAAAAGAATGGCCTTACACCTCCAAAGTCACTACCTCACATAAGCATTGGTAAGGAATCTAGTCACCATTGGCTATGGTTACTCACAATCCCCTATTTCCTTGGACTAGCAGCTTTAGTTTCTTTGCTACATGCCCATCGATAAAACAATGGGTGCTCTGGATATCAATCAATACCACTAGTGACTGTTTCTTCACTTTCCCCATGACTTTCATAATATGTGGAGATGGAGAGCCAGTCATAGCATTCAGAGAGACTTCTACATTCTCTGGTGTAGGATCTAGAGTCAGTTCTTCAAATTCTGCTCTTACCTCTTCCAGATCTGGTCCTACTCCTTCTTCACCTTCCAAAATAGAATCAATACCAAAATTAACCCCTTCCAATATGAATACCATGGGCTTCTTACATCTCTGGCCAACATTCCACTTCTCGTCGCAATAGTAGCACAACCCCTTTTCCCTCATTTCTTCATTCTTTTAGTGGTGATACAGGTAGTGTTTATTGGGTTTCTAGGCTGGTTTTGGGATGGCTGGGAGGATATGAGTTGTCTGTTTGAATTGGTGTTTCGTTGAGTGCCTTAGGTGTTGGCTGGAAAATGGTTTGGTGGGATATATCTGGTGGCTTTTTTGGTAATGGTTGAATATCTTTCTTGTAGTTTGGCCATGCCAAATGCTTGAGTCATAGTAGTAGGGCTAGACAAACGTATTGGAATCTCCATCTCCTCCTTTAGGCTTGCTAAAAAATAGCTGAGTTTGTATTCCTCACTAAGGTTGGTGAGGCGATTAGACAGAAACTCGAACTGCGCCTTGTAATCCTCCACACTTGCAGTCTATTATAACATTTTAAGTTGTGCTGCTGGATCATCATAGCCGAAGGTCCAAACCTCAACATCAGTGATCTACAAAGGTTTTCCTAGCTAGTAAGTTGCCTTGCTCTTTTAATCTCATGGATCCATATCATGGCTGGCCCTTCCATATAGTAAGAGGCTAGCATGATTCGACGTTGAGGTAGAGTGTAGTGCATAGTGAAAAAATGGTTAGCATTGTAAATCCAGCTCATTGGATTATCACTAGCAAACTTAGGGAACTCTACCCGAGGTACTGCTATCGTTAGCCCTTGCATTTCATTTTGTTGAACTCCTACATCTCTGGGATCTCATTCTTGTCTCTGGTTGTGCAAGATGGTCTCTAGTCGAGCGTTCATCCCTGCAAGTTGTTGCATCATCATCTCTATGACTTGTTGCTGCCGTGCTTGATTCCTGTCTATTTCTCCTTGGACTTCCTGAAGGCTAGAAACTGCCTCCGAAAATTGAATAATTCCGCGGGTGCCGTCAACCATTAGAATCGACCGCTCTGATACTAGTTGCTATGTATCGGAGTAGCTAAATCACTTTCTCACACATTGAATGACTTCTTCGAGGAAGCCTGGCCTCCAAATGTAAAAGATAAAATTGTTGGTGTCAAATTGGATATCGACATTTTCATTTAGTTGCAAAATAAATATTGAATGGAAATGCAGGAAACTGAAAGTGAGCCTACAAGCTCGGACACGTTCACACACGAACTCCTAATGCAACACTAAGAGCTGACAACGGACAGAATAAATCGTATACAAATGAAAACCGAAATTAAATAACTACAGCTGCAATTGAGTTTTGGCTTTTGAACCCAACCCTTAATCAACTTCTGCAATAGCCTACACAAATTGTACCTCGCCAACTCGTATGTGCGACACATAGCATCCCGTTGCCAATTTTGGTAGTTTTGATTCTTTGATGGACAAGAAGGGTTATCCCTTCTACAAGATTTCGGAAAGAATGCTTTAGAAATTGGACTGGGTTCCGTTTGTCTTCCTCCAGTGCTTTCCAATTTTAACTAGTGTCGCATTTATTAGAGAAAAAATTACATATTTAGCCCCTGTTTGGTTTCATTTTTTCACCATAAAAATGAAAAATATAACCGTTATTTATCACATTCAGCCACTATATTTGACTTTACATCTCTTGTGTGGACCCACAACGATTATATTTTTCATTCTCATTTTACAAAAAATGTGTATCAAACAGGGCTTAAGTTAGGTAACATATTACGCGCGCGGCATTCACATCGGCTATCCTCCAAAGTTGGCCGCATTGGGACCTGAAAAAACGATCTCGCCACTCTTAGCCGTTGATTTCATCTACCACTCCCCACGATCTTATCAACTGCTATAAATTGATCACTTCATAGTAGGGCTGTCAATGGATCGGATATGGACCGGATCTACCCATATCCGATCCGATAATCCGATGGATATTTGATTGTTAAATCCATATCCGATTTGCTATATTATCGAATATCCGATCCGAAAATTCGATCCGAATCAAAATTTGGTTTGATTAATACTAAAAACCCACTTAATCAAAAGTCGGTAAAAAATCGGCCAAATGACCGATTTGTCCAAAAATCGGATGACTCGAAACCGGATTTTTCGATTAAATTTTAAAATTTTAATATTAGAAACTAATAAACATCTTAAACCCTTTTGACTTGTTTTATAAATTAAAAGACCCAAAATGTTGAACTACCTAATAACTAATGACCCACTTATTTATAGACTACAATTCCCATGTGTTTGTAGTAAACATCCGATGTGGGACAAAATAAAACTAAAAAAGCTTATTTGATTTAATCAAATTATAATTCTCTTATCCCTTAATTTTTTATTTACTTTATTAATTAGAATAATTATTTTTCTAACTTATTTTAATTAATAAAAAATCAAAAACTCTATAAATATCCCAAATAATAATATTATACTATTTTCAAAGCGCCTCTTTGTATTTTTTTTTTAAAATCATTTAGCAGTTAAAAAAAGTAAAAAATAAAAAACATGTTTTTATAAAATATATTATATTATTATAAAAAATCGGATCGGATTGACCTATATCCATATTTGATCCATTTAGTTAACGGATTATCGGATTCGGATCAAAATTCAATCCATTGACAGCCCTACTTTATAGTACTACTACAATACAATTTCTCTCACTTCTCACTCTCAGTCACTCAAACCTTACTTCCGACTTCTCGCTACTATGGCGCTGACGTCATTCGTCGAGGTCCATTCGGATTCTCATTTTTCCTATTCAGAACCTTCCGTACGGCGTGTTCAAGCCCGAATCCGATTCGGTGCCCAGGCCTGGTGTCGCAATTGGAGAATATGTATTGGACCTCTCTGTAATTGCCTCCGCCGGTCTTTTCGATGGCCCAGTTCTTAAAAACTCCGATTGTTTCAATAAGGTTCGTTTATTTCTCCTCTACTAAGTGATCGTTGATTGGAGAGTTAGTTTATTTTTTGTTCGAATTTTGAAGGGAAATCTGCATGTAGTCTAATTTTACGGGTTTATCTTTAATTTTAAGAAAGTAAATTTAAGTATGATTTCATATTATTTTATTATAGTTTGACGAGTCAAGGAGCATTGAATGTATTACTGGGGAAGTGCGTATGTATTACCGGAATTAGTAGAAATGATCATGTTTTCGATATCTTTGTTTAAAGATTGTAAAAGAAATGGCAGGAGAGTTAAAGAATGAATTTAGCATTTATTTTAGAGGCCTGAGTTCCTCGAGAACTCAAATTGGAGGAATGACAAGCATCTTTTAAGCTAAACTAAACATGTTACATATGGATTTATATCCTCGTTTGTATCATTAAGTTTTCTTAAATGTGAATTACATATTGTATAAGAATACTGATAATATTCTAAAAGCTGAACATGTAATTGTATTTGTACGCAGTGCGCTTGAGTAATCGTATCGTTGTACATTTTTTTGACTAGATATTTAGGAAAGGACGCATACAAGTGTACATTCTGTTACCCATGTGTACATAGTGTATGGTTAATGGTGGGTGATTATGGTACAGCTAAATCTTAACAAGTTCGTGGGATTGGGACGACCTGCATGGAAGGAAGCTCGTACAACATTGCAAAAGCTATTGTCAGGTATGTTCCTACCACCCCTTAGACAGTATTTTTGTTACAAATTTTTATATTTCTAGCTTTGTGTATCAAACACAACAAAATATAAAAGATACGGGCTCTGGAGTTTTTAAATTTGTTCTTGCTTCCCGCACATTAGACATAATCAAAGATTGTCTAGTTGTTTTTCAATAATACAGCCACAGAACCAACACTATGTGATAACCCGAGTTTAAGGCAAAAAGCACTTCTGCCTATGGTAGGACATGCACACATCTTTCATTATAAATAACTGATTAGTCTGGGACAGTGGCATTAAAAGTTTTGCCTGTTCTGATGATTCAGGTCAAGGTCCAAATGCTTCTTCCTGTTATGATAGGTGGCTATACAGATTTCTTTGCTTCAATGCATCACGCAAAGAACTGTGGACTTATATTTCGAGGCCCAGAAAATCCAATCAACCCAAATTGGTACAGTATATTTTGATATCTCGTTAAAAGCAAAAACATCTTTCATACAATTAGCAAAATAACTGCCGAGTCTGCACTGCCATCACTCTTTCTGCTTTCTGAAGTTATCTTCTTCTTCATTGGTTACGGAATTAATTTTTCAGGTTCCACATTCCTATTGCTTACCATGGTCGTGCATCATCTATTGTCATATCTGGCACAGATATAATCAGACCAAGGTGCCAAAATGCATGCTTACTTCTTTAGTTCTTGTGAAAATTATTTTGATTACCACTCTTCTGAATTAAGACAAGAACTAAAATAGCAAAGGTTTTTGAAGGGAGTATTGTGCCTCTGAATTTCTCTATGGTCCTCTGTGCTACATTTTTGAAACACCAACTACTGCCTCAATTTTCTGAACATGCCATTGTGCCAGGAGTTATACTCTCATTTTTATTGCTCGCATATAGCTGCAGTTTGCTAAATCACTGAGAACCTTATTAATCACACAAAGTGCATCATGTTAATAGAAAGGATTTAAACGACTTCATAATGAATATGTCTTAAAGACTTATACTGAATGCCAATTTATTAAAGCAATTCAATGTTGTTCCTTTCTGTGGACCAATGGGTTAAGATGAATTGGCAACTGTATACCATGGAGGTTTTAGTGTATTTCTCAATGTCTATCACAATTACATCTCAGGCCTTTTGAGCCTGAACCATGACTGTAGTGGTTCTCATTAATTTTTCCACAAAGCATACTTTTAAGCAAACTAGAAGTTGTCAAAATAGCCTCATGGGTAACAGCGTAGATATGCAGAAAAAAATCAATATTGAATTATTTTCCTCCAATTCCAAATCCTAGCTTGAAGTTGATCTTCTATTTTACTAAAGTACCCAGCTTCCTTTTTTGTGAATGTAAATTAAGGATTGGCGTGGTTATCAATCTTCAGGAGCTCCTTAACTTGGTCATCAATTTTGGAAGTGTATTCAGTATCTTGTGTTTAAAAGGCCAGTGTTTGTGGTCAGATTCTGATGTATGTGCTTGCCATAGTTTTTTTCTTCTGTTTTATAAAGAGTGACCATCGACTGGTTAGTCCTCTATCTAAATAGAGGGACTTGGAGTGGACTAGGGGAAAACCCCTTGTCTCAGCCATGCTAGGCAGGGCTTCTGTTCTTAATTTTAATTTTCAATATCCTTGTCTATCTGTATTTATTGTGGACATAGATTTTCCCTATGAACTATTTGTATATACTTAAAAGAATAAACTGTTAATTTCAAAGGATTTATGTCACTATGAATTGCTTTCGTGACTTGGTTGTAGTCGACTCTTTATTTGCATGTATTAGACCAGAAATGCTTAGATGGATTTTGTATCATGATTTCTGCTAATTTTGTGTGTCCAGAGGACAAGGCCACCCAACTGGAAATTCTCCACCCTATTTTGGACCTTCTCGTAAGTTGAACTTTGAGATGGAAATGGTGAGCTTTTATGTCATTATTAAAATTTTGATAGTTTCTTGTGGTTGATGTAGCTTCAATATATGATGGGTGTTACCCAGGGTTGAATATTTTATGTATCGTAAACAACACACTTTAATCATTTATGATGATCTCTCCAAACAAGCCCAAGCTTATCACCAAATGTCACTCTTACCATGGGTCATTTTCTGTTCAACATATAGCCAGTCACTGATTTCAAATTCTTTTTATGCTTTTCCTGTTTATTTATTACTGTTATGACTGTAATCATTTACTCCTTGTGGAACTTATTGAAGATGCAGAACTCTAGAGAAAACTATAAACTGCAGCAAGCCTGGAAGAAACTAGGAAGAAATCCCCAGAATTTTCTTGTTATATGTTGTCCACCACCTTCTGTAGAAAATTCTGGAGAAACCATATGTCCTCCCATTTCTTCTGAAGCAAGCATGGAACAGTCTAGAGAACTTGCACCGTTAATATGAAGAAATCTCTAGAAAATTGAAGGCGGCAATTCCACCAACTTTTCTGTCTATATGCATGTGTTGACTGTATGCATTATGTGTAAGTGAGAAGAGAGAAACACATAAAGAGAGAGACAGTAGAGTGCAGAGGTGTGTGAAAGATAGTGAGTGGAGATAATTGAGATAAAATTGAGGTGCTGTGTGCGTGGAGTTTTACTTAGGCTAAGTGCTTGCTTTAGTAATTAAATAGTGTTTTGGTGTCTTTATGTCATCCAATTAAGTTGTATAAGTTTCTTTTCTTGATAATGAAATAATTTTGTTTGGGGTTCAAATTCAAAATTATCCCATTTTTCTTCTGGAAAATTTTCTGTTGTTTGAAGGCTGCTGTGGTTGGCTCTGGAAATGATTTGGGGAAGCCTGTAGATGTTAATGAGGCTGCAGATCATATCTTTGGACTTGTTTTGATGAATGACTGGAGTGGTATGCACGAAATCTCTCTTGCATTTAAATCCATCCAAATTATCTGCCTATTACATCATCAGTTCGATTTTGGATATTGTTATACTGATGGTGAGCTGCTGTCAACAACAAGAGATATTCAGGCATGGGAATATGTGCCTCTTGGTCCTTTTCTTGGCAAAAGTTTTGGTAAGATATGCTAGTTTTACTGATAATTTTGGACTTTGACTTTATAAAGAGAATCAAAGTTTCTGAATATAATATATATAAATATTACTTATCATTTGGCTAATTGATGCACAATCTTATTGTTTGCTTTTGGGTCCTTTACAGGTACTACTATATCCCCATGGATTGTGACTTTAGATGCTCTCGAACCATTTGCTTCTGATGCTCCAAAGAAGGTACCTATATTCTTATTCATATGGGATAACAAGGGCAGTTAACCTGGTTTTCACACAGCATAACTTAGTTGAAGTGTTAATTGCAGAATCCTCCACCCTTGTCCTATCTTGCTGAAAAGATATCCAAAAACTACGACATCTTCTTGCAGGTGTTTATCTCATCTATTTATTTGTAAAGATAATTTAGCTAATATTAGTAGTTTTTTGAAAAAAAATATTCATGTTGGATGTGATCTCAATTTAACAATTTCTAATTATATACATTGCATAACAAAATAAATAGTTTTTTTTTTTTCCTACTATACAAAAGTAAAAATTGTACTTGTACTCATGGAAATGCCACAGAGTATTTGTTGACGTTGTTGTTACCAGTGAACTTGCTTTCTTGCTACCAGGTATCCGTTAAACCTGCTGGCGAAGAAAATACGTGCATTGTCACAAGAAGCAACTTCAAGCACTTGTTAGTGTCTTCTCTTTTTCATTTGATGACTTCTATAACTATGAATGGTACATGTCTACAGGCCAGGGTTGAATGGTTTATTCCAAATTTATTTGCTTTCCTGTGATACAGATATTGGACAATCACTCAGCAACTCGCACACCATACCATCAATGGTTGCAACTTAAGGCCTGGTGAGTTAGTTTAGACTGAGACAGGCTTAGATTGATTCATCGTTTTCTCCTTTCCCCCTTCTAGGATAAGTTCTTTGTAGCGTCTTCTTCCTTTCTAGGACTAGGATCATTAAATATGAAATCATTGTAATGAGCATGTTGGTACATGGTGTCGGATTGGGCTTAATATTATGATGAACAAAATTTTAGTTTCTCTTTCATTTCTAATAATGTTAAATAATTTGTAATCGATCCTACCTAACACAGGAAAAGTGGTAGTCAGACTGCTGATTATAGCACCCTTACTGGTGTTGTTTGACCTTATACATTAATATATACTTCTGTTTCAGGATTATCGGCACATTCATGTATTAATAGCATGATCTGATTGCAGGGGGATGGTTACCTAGTCAGCTTTGGAACCTGCTCGGGAAAGATTCTCCCATCGCCCCTCTTGAAAACCAGTTGTTCCTGGTTTGGATGAATTTTTGTTCCTCAATACCTCCGAGTTGGCAGGTGTATGCAGGAGATTGGACTAGCCATTGTTTTGTGGAAATCTGTTATGCATTAATCGTTGTATTGCACTCAGACATTGCATGCCTAGTTGTTGAATTAAGTTTTTTGAGTAATTGCAGAAAATTGTTAGTATTATGTTATGTAGTGCAGAGAGAGAAAAACCGAATTAAAGGAGAAAAATAAAGAGTAAGATATCATCATAGACTTTGTTAGTTGGGCTGGGCTTGTTTCATAGAGATGTTGGATGGCATATTTAATGGGTATGGGTTTTGTGATGGGTTCAAACTGCCAACTTTATTACGGCCCATAGGCGGCTGAGCCGATATGGGTCTACGGGGGTCCACATTTATGCCAATTTTATTTTTATTTATTTATTTCACAAATCTATGGTCAGTGTCAAATAGAATCATTGATTTTACATGAAAAAGGAACTGGATCGGATCAAAATCGACTGATTCTGCTCTAATGCGATAATGCAATCGTTTGTTCTGGTGAGATTTCTTTTGCTTAAAATGTAAATTTTTAAGTGCAATATGCCACTTTCACACCTTACATTTTTAAAAATAAAATTGACCAGTTCTGAATACGCATGAATTTATTATTACGATTTAATTGAGATGTTATAAAAAAAAAAAAAAATGTTTTTGTAGAATCAAAATTTATTTTTCTAAAATTGATTCTTTCGATTCAATGATCAATTTACATCTTTCGTCGACATTCCAAAATTGAATTCGTGGGGTTCAACATTGACGTCCGTCTCTCTTGCTGACACCCATGCCATGTAATACGTGCCAATATATTTCAATATGGAAAAGTCACAAGTACATAATTTTTTTTTGACAAATCTGCTATCGAAATTGATGTGACAAAATGTGATTCGTTTATTTCTTTTTTATTTTATTTTTCATGCAGTACTATCCGTGCTTATGATTGAACATGGAAAAACTCCTTTACTCTAACCTCTGATTTCCCAAATGGCGTCTCGATTTTCCCCCTATACCACCACCAGTACAGTTTTCTACACTGACCTTTCTGTCTTCAATGCCCACACGAAAGTCATTGAAATCCCCATCCAGTCCCCTTCTGATGAACCACCGCCCTCAATTCCCGAACCAATTGCTCAACCTCAATCCTCAGCTGCTGTTAAGATACAGTCAGTGTATCGATCGCACAGGGTCCGGAACCTTGTAAAGAAGATCGCCGCGGTCAATTCTGAAGCCAATTATTGGGAAAGACACATCCAACAACAGGCATGCGTTTTAATTTCTCACTCGTACTAATACTTCTTTGCAAATTGTACTCTGGATTTCTTAATTTCTTCGGGGCGGTCAATTTTGTGTTATTCATCATTGAATTTTGATGATCCCATTGGAGAATGACCGGTAAATTAAATACCTGGTTAAATGTGCTGTTAATTACTGAACTCTTAGAGAAATGTTACGCTAGGTTACTGAACTTTATTTTGTCCGGAATTCATTATGGAACTTAATTTTGTTTGAAGCTGATCACTTTATTTATATTCTTTGATTCAACACTGAATTTCATTGTAACTGTAGTGACCGGAATTGTTTTTAAACCAATTAATTAGCCTTTTTAAAGACATGGTAGATTGGTGAATTTACGCATTAGCAATAATCTGCATTCCTATTCAGGAAGAATAGAGCAAGCAATGGATCATCAGCTTGAGATTTGAGATTGAGTAATGATTGTCAATTTTTTAGGGTTCTGATGGATGTAACTGATAATTATATTTGAAGGGAAGAATATTCATTCAACTTACAGGACAATTTTCTCAATTGTGTATCTATTTTTCATGATTCTTGGGTTTTAGGATTTTGACTGTCAATTGTTACTTTAACAATACTATTAGCTCAACATTTAAAATAATTTTCTGTATTCCGGGAATAAGGCTTTGCTTAGCTTGTTTTTGTTGTTTTTAGAGACATGGTTGCTGGATGGCTGTTTGGACGTGTAATGCCTAATGATTTGGTTGTCATTAAACCTAGTTAGCTGTTGTGTTAATTTTATACTTTTGTGCAGGAGAGTGTTTTTCTCATAAAAGTTCGTTTTCTCTTCAAGTTTATGATTTGCTGAGATCACAACTTTTTGAAAATGATAATACCGAGTGATGCTCAAATAGATATAAGCAGCCGATTTCAATGTCCTGACTCTCGACTGTGAATTGAACAGCACTTTGAATATGCAATCGTGTTGATATAATTGCAGCCACTATGTCGAAATGTTTATTTTTCGATCTTGAGCCTTCTGTAAATTATGTGAGAGTATTAGGTGGTCATTTTGATATCATAAACTGTATAGCTGAGGCCTGGTGATGGTTGAAATTTAGTTTGGTCCATTCCTCATTTTACCTCAACTTGTTGCCTAAGTTTAGCATGTGACACAAAATAAAGGATGGGATAAGCTATACACATTGGTTTTAGAGATTTAATACATAGAAGAGAGGATATTGGGCAGTACTATAATAATATCTTATTCAGTATTGCATGCCAAACATTGACTGAGTGTTTCCTCCTGTTTAATGCAGGAGACAGTTGATGCTGTGCGTACCAGTGAACGGGAACGGATCAAGATCAACGAGGCTTTGATGAGTTTGTTATTCAGTTTAGACTCAGTGCCTGGGATTGATGCCACTGTAAGGGAGCTGAGGAGGCATGTGAGCCGTAGGATTGTGGGGTTGCAGGAGATACTGGATGCAGTTTCAGACTCGAAAGTTCAACACTGGGATGGGTTTTTAAGGGACTGGGATGATGTTTTAGCTGGTATGGAAAAAGAGGCGTGCAAAGAAATAGGAGGTGGGAATGACATGGAGAGGTTTTGTGCTGAGCATTTGGGGTTTCGATGTCTACAGAGGTTTCTCCGTGACCAATGATCATGTGCATACGTAAAACAGCATGTTTGGCTATGCTTAAAAGTTATTTTACTAGAAAGGATGTTGGTAAGAAAAGTCGTATTTCACAAATAAGTGACTTAAAAGTTTGACTTTTGCTCAATATTTCTTTCTGTTTATATTGTAAAACGATACATGAGTTCCTAATCCTTTGCTTACGTTTTGTGGTGACATGGTGTATTTATTTTTGTTAGTTGTTATATCATAATTGTAAGCCTCCTAGAACTCTCCTCCTTTAGGTCTCTAAGCAATTCTAGTAGTCAATGGAGTGTGGAAAAATGATTTCCAATTTTTGGGGAAATAAAACTGATTTTTTTAATTGTTTATTTTCATCGTTAGACGGTCGTTTTCAGCCCACATCTTTTCTCTTATCGAAGAGGTTTGACGAATGAAATTGAGGTTCTAAGGCCTCTATATCGGGTTAATTGCATGGTCTTTTAGTAAATGAGCAACCAGGTCACTCATCTTTCATTTCAAGTAATCTGGTCACTCACTCGAGATTTTTATAAATTTGTAATCGGGATCCTCACATAACACAAATTATTGGCTTGGACGTGAATGTTACATTAAAATTTACGAATTAGGTCTGCACGCGTAATCCTTGACAATTTTGTTGTTCATCTTCAAATAATGTGATAATCGCTTGCAAATTTTAACATTTACATTAACAGTTTATGTCACGTAGAACCTTGCATTCATAAATTTAAATAGATTTAAAATTTTACTTTCGAATGTTGAGAAGT
Source organism: Osmanthus fragrans (assembly GCA_019395295.1). Taxonomy (NCBI): domain Eukaryota; kingdom Viridiplantae; phylum Streptophyta; class Magnoliopsida; order Lamiales; family Oleaceae; genus Osmanthus; species Osmanthus fragrans. The sequence goes on along the minus strand of CM033341.1, from coordinate 45,865,592 downwards.
CAAAATCATACTAGTTTAATTGTTGAGGAACCGGTCCTAGTTCTTCCCAAAATAAATCCTAATCTTTTAAGAAGCCAAACATCTCTCTTTATTTATTGTCGGTGAGAGGAAGAATCTGACTTCCAAATTTTTTCTCATTGAATTCTGACGAGGAATAAAATGCCAACCCCCCACGCCCACCCCCCGCCCCGCCAGGCAATGAAGTGTTAGTTTAGGCTTTTGCAAGCGGCAGAAAAGGACATGCCTACTAAAACACCAAACTTAAGCGGTTTACTCTGTCCACTAGCTCCCAGTTCCATGACGGTATATACTATTCCAAACCAAAAAATATATAATGCGGAAAGGGAAATAAATTCTCAAGTTTGTATATCATAGTTCAAACACTGAATTTCCCCACCAATGGACTCAAATTGGAGGGACAAGAAAGTATACCCTGCAATAGGCATTATATTCCTTCTGGGTTTCATCTATCTGAATTACTTTGATAACTCATATTTATCTTTTCCAATCATCACATGGAGTCCTCCCGAAATGGGCTTTGTAGGGGTTAATGGCACCAGATTTGTGCTTGTGGATAACGGGAATATAGAATCACCTGTGTATTTGAATGGATGGAATTCTTATTGGTTGATGGAGGAGAGTGTGTGGGGTCCGTCGAGATATAGAGTCTCTGATATGCTCAAGAAAGGGGCTGAAATGGGGATGACAGTTTGCAGGACTTGGGCTTTCAGTGATGGTGCTCGACCCAATGATCTTCAGACTCAACCTGGTGTCTTCAATGAAAGGGTCTTCAAGGTTTTCAATTTTTAATTTATTTATCAGAGTAATCTTTTTATTGCTTTGATTATTGACTAACCTTTTGTTAATATATTCAATTTAGTTTGATGAAGTTCTTTTCTGTTAGATTGTAGTATTATATGTTGTAAAATTTCTTGCCATAATATGTTTCTCAAAAATTAAATTTAGTTAGTTGGAATTGATTGTTGATTACCTTTTCTTAATATACTCAATATTAATTTAGATATTTGTCTGTGCTTAAAATCGGCTTTTTAGCATTTTATTCTGCTAAAAAAAAATGTTTTAAGCACCGCCAAACATCCTGTTGATTACCTTTCCTTATATATTCCATTTAGTTTCATGAAGCTCTTACTCTTTTTTATTATTATTTATTTTTGTATCAGTTGTAAAATTTCTTGCCATAATTTGTTCTTGAAAATTAAATTGAAAGTTATTGTTGTCTTGTCTTGGGGGTAAGAATTTCAGGGAAAATCCAAAAGGTTTGATTGTTTGAGGAAGAATGACATTTTAAGGTTAGTTTTTGATCAAACTCTTGAGCTTCAGTAGGAAAATTTTCGTTGTTTGGATGAATCTTAAGTCATACTTCACAACCGATGTTAACTCTGTTTTAATAGTTATGAAGATAGTTTAATCCTTTAGTGCATGTCCAATATTAGACAGGACTCGATCAAATCCTCCTTACCAAACATGCTATTAATGATTGAATATCAATGAGTATAGGATACCGATGCCATTGAGTATTGGACAGTGGAATAGCTCCAGGTTGGCTTAAGAGGAGTAGTCTCTACTCTTTGGGATATCATTGGGCCTTATCTGTCTAAACACCTCAGTAATTTGGTCTTCTCGAAAAATATTAGATCATTCTCCGATCCTTGCTGGTTATAGCGTAAAAACTCTTTGTTCTTGGTTTTCTCGATTTCACTCGTCTCTCTCTTTTCATTCTCAAATCTATAGAAACTTCATAATTTAAGGATCTGCTTCTAAATTGGTGATCTGATTCACTTTGACGTCATTCATTCTTTTGTCTTCAGGGATTAGATTATGTGGTATACGAAGCTAGGAAACATGGGATAAGATTAATCCTCAGTCTTGTGAACAATTTGAATGCTTTTGGTGGAAAAGCTCAGTATCTGCGTTGGGCAGAAGAAGCTGGAGTGAATATTACTTCGTCGACTGATTCATTTTTCTCTAATCCAATCATGAAAGAGTATTACAAATCTTATGTCAAGGTATGGTGAAATTATGTTGGAAGCAAGATTACACAACTTTTTACAATTATTTTACACATTATGTTTCGAGAAATACCACCTAAGGTTTATTAATGTGTTCGTGTGGATAATATTAATTATAGGAAAACATCGACTTGCAGGTTAAGTGAAAACTAATTGGTAATGGAAGCGCTTCCCTGAGATCCTTTATCTTTTTGGCTCATATTTCTTTTGGGCTGTTGCAGGCTATTTTGACTAGAAAGAATTCCTTTACTGGTGTCAAATATTCGGAGGAACCGGCCATATTTGCCTGGGAACTCATGAATGAACCTCGGTGTAAATCCAATTCATCTGCTCCCGCTCTTCAGGTAAACTCAAAACTAAGTTCTCCTCCTTGTGCTTTGGCCTCCCTTTCAGAAAGGAATTGAACTCTAGGTGATTAGTATTGAGAAAGTGGTGTCAAGCGGTTATCTTGAAAATCTGAATGTATCAACTGTAATATACAGCCTGTTTGGGTAAGCTTGGAAATTTTGTGTAAGTTTACTTATAATTAAGAAAGTTCTAAAATAAAATAATTTTTTAATGGTCAAAGTCAGAAATAAGTAAGCTACTGACTGATTATTTTGACACTAAGTTGATAGATATTTTTCAGATAAGTGACTTCTTTTACTTAAAAGTAATATAAGTAACATTTTCAAACATCTTTGAAGATAAAGTTTACGTCTTTTTTCAGCCAAAAATGCTCGTTGTTTGGTGGGTTGGATAGCCATTTAACTAAGGCGTCCAAGTGAATTAACTGTCTAACCACTAGTATAATGCATTATTCGTGTGCTCAGTGTCTATTTTGGCCAATACATATAATTTCATCACATCACTGGATTAACTAGAGACTCTATAAACAGGCTTGGATTACAGAGATGGCTGCATTTGTGAAGAGTTTGGATGGAAAACATCTTGTGACAGTTGGACTTGAAGGGTTTTACAGTTTAAATTCAACTGGGAATTACAGAGCAAATCCAGGGGAATGGGCAGCATCACTTGGATCAGATTTTATAAAGGACTCAGCAATTGAAAACATAGACTTCGCTTCAGTTCATGCTTACCCACACAGCTGGTTAGTGATGCTCTTTGCTCATTATGATTTTAAACCAATGAGAAAATTTGGTTACACTTTGTGCTTGGAGCTAAATTTAACTCTCTCCATTTGTTGATTTGATCCCTGAAATCGACTAATTAGAAGATCTTTATGATATCTTATGAGCTTGCCTGGCTTTAAAAAAAATCAGTAATAGAACTTTTTTGTTATGAAACATACGTCAACAACTTGTTCTCAATTTTAACTAGAAATAGTTAGTTATTCTGCTAGTAACTCTTACTGTCAAAATAAGTAACAACTTTCATCAATAAAAAAATTACTTAAGTTTGAAACTTAATTATTTGCTTATAAGTAAACTTTTTAAGCTTAGCCAAACATGGCTGTATCACCACTTGCTGGTTTTTTTGGGCTTGTAGTGAGGTATTTTAACCTTTGTGACCCATGAGTTGTATGATGAAATTCTAGTTTCCTTTTGGGATTTGACTACCATGCTATTTTCTTTGTAATTGTATGCTTTAGGATCCCAGATGCAGATTTAGAAGCAAAAGCAAAATACCTATCCAACTGGGTAGATGCTCATATTAACGACAGTGAGAATGTGCTGAAGAAGCCTGTTCTTTTTACAGAATTTGGCGCCCTTTTAGCTACAAAGACAGGAGGAATATATGATAGAGATATTTTGTTGAGAATGGTTTATGACCAAATTTACGAATCTGCAAAGAAAAGGGAAGCCGGTGCTGGAGTTCTAATTTGGCAGTTACTGGTCGAAGGAGTGGAGGAATATAGTGACAAGTATTCCTTTGTAGCTTGGAAGTATCCTTCGACTTATAAATTGATCTTAGAACAATCATGCAGGCTAAGAAATGCTGCTTCTCAAAGCCTAAAAAACCGGAAAGATCATCATAAGGATCATTGTTTCAGTCAGAAAACAGGTTGAGCAAGGAATAGAGTATGGGAAAATTAGTAATAAGCAAATTCTGAAGATTATGCTGGAGTTTGAACTTGTACATACAACCAGACTTCAATGTTGTATAATACTCATATCATGTGCATCTTTTAATATTATTTGATTTTGATGCTTGTATAGAAATCATTATGCCTGTATTGAGCAATGGAAAGTTTTTCGGATAACAAATTTCTTTGTTGTACTTCATAGAAGTTTTTTATTAGATCACGTCTTTTTGCATTAGTGTTGTGATGCATGTCTTTTTGGCAGGATTTTTGAAAAATCAAAAGTCGTTTCTAAAACTAAGAAACTATTTTTAGACCTGTTTGGATAAAATTTTGAAAGTCTTTTGGAGGGTTAAATCCACCAATGGCCATCCAACTTTATACTTAGTATCATTATGACTATTTAATTTGATTTTGTTTCATCATGACCACTCAACTTTATACTTAGTATCACCATGACCACCGAATTTGATTTTATTTTACCATAGCCAATCAATTTCATATAACGTTTCACTGTGATTACCCAATTTCATGTAACGTTTTACCGTAGGTGCTTGAGGTTTAAATTTTCTTAAAATAGATTCCTTAAATATATTTTTGTTTTTTAATTTTATTTTTCTTATATAATGCAAAGTTACTTTTTTACTCATTTGAAAATTAATTAATGAAAAGAGTGAAAAGAAGTTGGGTAGCCACTAGCCATGGTGAAACATTACATGAAATTGAATGGTCATAGTGAGGCTAAGTATAAAGTTCGATGACCATGGTGAAACAAAATTAAATTGAGTGGTCATAGTGACACAGTTTAAAGTTGAATGACCACCGATGAATTTAACCCTCTTTTGGAGGAACTTGGCCTAATGTACCTTCATCAAAAAGTTCTTCTACAAAAAGCAGAAGCAGAGCACAGTACCCTAAATATGCGCGCGCGCACACATTCCATTACAGGCATTCATGAACAATTATTAAGAGAAGTCTTCAATTCTTCCAACACAAGAGACTTGTACAGGAGTGCTTTTTGTAGGTAAACCAGCCTACGAAACTCTCTCTCATCTAACTTGAACAGCTGCATTTGCACTGCGACAAGCATTTCTTGCAATCGGCTAGCCTTGGATAGCCACCATTGCAGTCACATTTCTTGATACACTTGGAACGACACGTTCCACTCCACAAACATCGAGCCATGCATTGCATTATAGGAACACATCTTGGGCAACTGGATTTCATCTGATTTGTGATACAGTCACTGCACTCAATTCCATCTGAAGGACAGGCCACAGAAAGCAAAGCCATCTCCCACAGTATCAGCAATAGTATGCATGCCATAGACATTTTTGACAGCCAAATTTTCTTTCCCATTTCTTCACACTGAAGCTATAACTTAGTTTATAGAGTCTGTGGTTATATTTATATACTTCATACCTCTTCTTGTTATTAAGTCGTAGCAGATGGAGGCAGGTCTTTAAGAGATCATTTACTGTTCTTTTGGTCTCTTCATAATTAATGCTTATTTCAGTATTGAAAATGGGATTTTCTTGGATTGCTCAATGTCACTAAAATCAGGTCACTAAACTTTATTTTGTTCCATATTAGTCACTACACTTGAAATTTCATTTCAACTTGCTCATTGAACATAAATGTTTGTGGTCGATCGTTCCATTCATATCTGTTAATTTGACTAACTGAAAAGTTGATGCATGGTAGTTCAATTGGCAAATAACTAAATTGTTATGTCACGTACTCTGTTGTTCAAACTTGACCATAGAGATGGGTCGGCCCGTGTCACATTTGACACTTATAGTTCAAAATTAGCAGACATAGATTGACAGAGTTTAAGTTCATAGGAAGAACAAAAAACAACATTACAATTACATGCATGAACATGCATAATCAGGTTGTACCTTTGGATGTTATTTTAGCTATGACATAACATTAACATACCGATATGAATACTGAAGACCATACCATAATGAAATTTTTTCTCTCTCCCTCCATGCTCTCTTTGATTATATTATGATAGAGCATTGAATCTGTTATATAGTGTGTGTAATCATTGAATTTTTAGCAAAATTTGATGTTAATGTTACTAAATTTCTTTTTGTTTCAGATTTTTCTAACTAAAATATTTCTTTCAACTTGACCACTCTGTCGTGGTGAAAAAACTAGCGTCACAACCTACTTGACAAGTAAACTACGTTGCCACTGAGATAGATTAGTGACTAACTAGTAATAACGTTTCACTTTAGAACTCAACTTGAAAAAAAAAATGTCTAGTGAATAAGATGAAAAATCGTCAAAAAATTCGGTGACCATCCGTGAATTTCACATGTTTGCAAATTAAGCAAGTCGTGCAATTTGGAAACTGGTCTACAAGGTCATGTTGACATAATAGTTGATTAACAATTTCATATAATGAATTATACGAACCTAACGAGAGTATAAAAGAAAATATATATTTATGTTAAATCTAACAGAACAAATAGGCCTCGATAAACAGATACATCCGTACAATAGTCGGAGTAAACCCGACAAGATTAAAAAGAAAGCATATAAAATGCTTATTTATATTATTTATTATTTTGTCCAATTTTTTCTAATTGAACATAGCGAATTTGCCACCATTCCTCATGTCCAAAAACTGTATGAGAACAATACAACTGCTGCAATGTAGACAAGAGCAAATAAAATATTATAAGCTCTTTTTGCTTTGCCTGTCAACAGAGCCTGAAAATTCAGCTTTTCAATTGCATTCATCAACAAAGCTATGGTTTTCTGTCCACAAAAATAAATCAAAATTTCTTAATTAAGACGAAAAATGACACGATTTGAAAGTATAGCGGCCGAACCCTAAAATTCCTGTATATATTCTCACCAGTCTTAGGGGTTCAAAGTGAAGGACTGGCTCCATGAACATGTCCATATTCCTGCAGGATCGAAAAAACCATATATATTGCTAAATACTCCAAAACTTCAAATGAAATTCAATTATAATCAACTTATTTCGTTTTCTCCTTACTTGATCATCACCTTTCCCTGGTAAACATGGCACATGTAGATGCTGTAACCCTTTCCCAAAGAAATTATTGGAACTTTATCCCATGCTGCAGGAATTTTTTTTTTATCAGTATGGAGGAGTGGGTAGGGTGATGGGGGTGGGTGGAGTTGAGGAGGTGGAAATAACCTAGTCTCCAGTTTACTCCAACAACCATTCCATCATCCAATGTGGGTTGCACTACAAATACAAAGTTTTTTCCTATTTTATTCATGAAATAAGAGAAGAATGCCAGTATTTGCTGCAAAGGAAATCCAATTCAGGTTAATTAGATTATACAAAATAAGCCAATTTACATTGAATTTGGCTGGCATGTAGCAAAACCACACAATTTATAAACAAAAAATTATTTACAGAATGGAGCTCAATTTCTTGTAGTTTGGCGAACCACCTCGACTGAAAATTAAAGTCATTAGACGAGGTGGTTGAACGTGGTATCTGAGCATGCAAAATTTAAGTTGTTATATCTGTGACGGTTTTAACTTTAAGATGAGCTTCGATGATCTATACCAAATTACTTACGTACCTCCTTACCATGCAAGGGTTGGAAAGCAGAAACAAAGTTGGAAATGAAGAGGCATTCTTCTGCAATCATATCAGACATATCACTAAGATTTCTATTCTTAATTGCTTCGAAAAGCTTCAGCACAGTCTCCATAGCTCTTTGATCGTCGGCAGGAGGTGGAGGTGGAGGCGGAGGCGGAGGCGGAGGCCCCGACTCCTTGCTATCGCACGCGACCCTCTTTAGGCCTGTTCTTGTGCAGATATTACCTTTAAAACTTCTGTAAGAATGGATCACATGAGAAATTTGTGCTGTTCGAGGTATATTTTTAAGGTTAAATTCCATGTCTAGGCATGGATTATACACAGGTCGTCTGGATCTAGATATTAATGGTGAGGAATTTGTGAGCGTTTTACAGAATGCCTTGGCAGAAAGGATAGAGATTGAGCCCATCTGATAATTGGATGATTTGAAAATTAATTTCAGAATTTAATAGAGCTGAAAGAGAGAATGGTATTGGGTGCATTGAAATTAAGGAATAAAGGAACACATTCTCGAATTGCAAGCTTAGAATCTTCCACAGCCCCCATTTGGCCCTCTTTCTCTCTCTCTTTCTCGTTCAATGTTTTTCTATTTTATTTTCAATCATATAATCTTTTATAAAATAATATTACATATAAATAGAAATAGAATTTTTTTTCATTTTTTTTCAACCCCCACATTCTTTAAAAAAAAAAATTATTCCAAACATTAAAATCACTATAATATATAAAAGAGAGGAAATTTAGTTACTATTCATTTTACATCATGCTCACCTAATGTTGATGTCATATATATGTAAATATCATATAATCATATTATAAATTACACAACTTCATATATATTACACCACTTTAAAGTACATTCAAACATGCCTTAAACCACACTTTAAAAGAATCTTGAAATTTGATCCACATTACACCACTTTAAAATAATTTTTTTTTGAAAAGGGCATCTAAACATGACTTAAACCAACTTTTGCACTACAAATATCTTGAAATTTGATCCACATTATATTTCATTTCACGTGAATTTCATTTTCATTTACATTGAATCTTCATTTAATGTAAATTTCAATCTCATAACATACATTATACTTCATTCCATGTGAATTTCAACTTCAATTTCATTTTCATTTACATTGATTCTTCATTTAACGTAAATTTCAATCTCATTTTCATTTAACATATCAATCGCTTTACTTTTCATTTCACGTGAACCCTAACAAAATGGAAGAGAAATTCCTTTCGTTCTTCTTCTTTGAGTATGCTGCATCTTGGTAAAATCACAGAGCTTTTGTTTTTCTTCATTGTCGCCACCACAGGTTGTATTTCGCTTGGAGATTGGACCTGGAGATGGCGACGATGGAGAACACAGAGTATTGTAGATAAACAAATTGAACATGTGGTTTTTGTTTAGTTTTCTTCTTTTTCAATTTTGTTTACTCACGAAATGTCAGATGAACAGATTCTTGCTTTTTGCTCTTCTTCATTGTCGCTATCACGTGGTTGTATTTCGCTTGGAGATTGAAACTAGAGACGGCGGCGACGGAGGACGCAGAGTATTGTATGTTGAAATTATAAAAAAAGTTTGTTTAGAACCTTTTATGAATTTTTCTGTTCTTTATCTTTCTTTAAGATTACTCCATAAATTTCGAGCTTATTATACCTCGATTTTGAGTTTGGTCTGCTTATGTTGGATTCATTCTTTAGGGTAGCTGCTTATTATTACAGTTGTTATTTACTTGAGTTTCAAATGAATTGGAAGTTTGTGCTCGGAATATGTGCACAATCATGGGGGTGGATTTAGTAGCTTCGTTAAATTGAAATAGACAGAGTAAGTTGATGTGTTCATATCATAGTAAAGTATATTAAGTAATTATAAAAATATGATCGAATCTTCATTTTTTGCTTCTACAATTTTGATTTCTCATGGATTTTTTGTTTTTATCTTTTTGACTATCTGTTTTCCTTAAATCTTCTTTGGTTTTCATATGAACGGAATCTTGTCATGCTTCCTTGTTCTTTGACGTTTGTTCAATGTAGCTTTCGTTTTGTGCAGAATTAATTTGGTTTCTTCCACTTCTTTATTTCTTTGGATGACCAAGACTCGATCCCTAAAAATTGAATCGATATTCAGACACTAGAGTAATCTATGCACAGTGATTGTTTTTACCATACTCTTTAACTTCGTGGATATCTTGGTAGCGATCATGTGCGAGTAAGTGTATCTATTTTACTCAAAGAATATTGTTTTCTTTTGAATTGATTTATCGTTTCCACTATCGTTTTATGTACTACCTATGCCAATTTTGTTGGGTTTTTTTTTTTTTAACTTTGTTTTTGTCTGTTTGGAAAGTAACTAAAATCACAATTCCTGGTAATCATACCGCTCAACACTCCTATTATATTACATTTGGTTACACAGTACCATTTGGTTGTGTTTGATTACATAAACTCTAACATCATATCTATTATTTCTGTTGAACCAAATAAAAAAATGGAATAATTTCATTTGAGAACACGATGCTATGCTCTTAAATAAAAATTTTAAATCAAACAACGGCATTCAAAATAAATAGATAAAAATAAATATTTCAAAATATAGAAACCGAAGTTTTTGTGAGTATTATTAAATTGTTCACACATTTTTTGAAATAGATAAAATCATTGCAAATAAGATGATTGTTGGATTAAATCAAATGGAGACACAATTCTGATGTCTCTTAATTTATATAAACTCGATTAATGTTCATAAGGTTATCGAAATTAAGTCGAATTCTTAATTTCATCCATTTTTTCCATGTGCCCTATTTTATTCATTTTAGTTTTTATTACTTATTTTTTTCTTTTCAGGATACTTAGGTATCGCCGCCTTTCCACTCGAGGCATCAAGGATCTGCTAGCGTAACAGGACTGTCATGCTGTGACATTTATACCCACACAGCCTGTGAGATTAGCATAAAATGCCCAAGTACAACTGCACCATGTAGACTCTCCTTTCCTTCTATAAATCCGCCATTATTTCTCCTCTCTTCAAGCTCTTTGTCTCCGCGACTCCGCCATTAGAGCATTTCTTGAATTTTCAAATTATAAATTTACGTTTCCAAGTGTAGTATCTTGCAAATAGAAACCCACCAGGTTACACTGTAAACCTGCTGGGTAGTCGCAGTAAATATTGTTATTTGCAAGTGTTTTAAATCATGGTTTATCTAAATGATTCGCACTCCCACTCGAATTCCAACAATGCTATTGACTCCCACCGGACGTCGCTGTGGTACCACACTCCGCCGTCATCTACAACCAGATCTTTCCGCTCCGTTGGTCGTTCCATGCGCACCATTCGGTCCAACTTCTTCCAGTCTGAGAAATCGCCACTGCTCTCCGAGAACTTGACCGAGTCAGTGATTGACCTTCGACTCGGTGAACTCGCCAATAAATCACATATTCATTCAATACCATCGTCATTCTCGGACGCCATAGACGATTTTTTGGAAATCTCACAGACATTCAGCGATTACTCGGCATGCTCCAGTGATATCTCCGGAGAGCTCCAGCTGCTCGCAAGTTTACCGAGTTCAGTAGATTCGGACCTGAACCAGGGATCGAAATCTGAACCCGAGCCAGAACCCTGTTCAGGATTCTTGCAGAGAGAGACATTTTCAACAGAAATTGTTGAAAGTATTTCTCCAGAAGACCTTCAACCTACTGTTAAATTATGTGTTGATGGGTTGAAGTCATCCTCAGTTGCAGTGAAAAGATCAGCGGCAGCTAAATTAAGACAGTTAGCGAAAAATCGGGGAGACAATCGGGCCATGATTGGAGAGTCCGGGGCGGTACCGGCTTTGATCTCGCTTCTTCGTTCCTCGGACCCTTGGACACAGGAAAATGCAGTTACAGCTTTGCTTAATATCTCCCTCCATGAAAGTAATAAAAGCTTAATTGCAAGTTCTGGTGCCATAAAATCCTTAATATATGTGTTGAAAACCGGGACTGAAATTTCTAAACAGAACGCGGCCTGCGCATTGCTTAGCTTGGCTTTGATTGATGAGAATAAATCATCCATTGGGGCATGCGGTGCAATCCCACCTTTAGTGGCGTTGCTCATAAATGGGTCGAATAGGGGGAAAAAAGATGCATTAACGACGTTATACAAGCTATGCTCAGTGAAGGTGAATAAGGAAAGGGCGGTGAGTGCGGGTGCTGTGGGGCCATTGGTGGGGCTTGTGGGGGAGCAGGGAACAGGCCTGGCAGAGAAGGCCATGGTAGTGTTGAGCAGTTTATCTGGGATTGAAATGGGACGAGAGGCTATCATGGAGGAAGGCGGTATCGTGGCTCTTGTGGAGGCACTTGAGGATGGGAGTGACATGGGCAAGGAATTTGCGGTTTTAACTTTGTTGCAGTTGTGTGGGGAGAGTGTTAAGAATAGAGAATTGCTTGTTGGGGAGGGAGGAATCCCCCCTCTCGTTGCATTATCACATACTGGGACGGCTAAAGCTATGCATAAGGTGAGTCTTAAACTCCATAACTCTTGAATCAGCTCATTAAGTCTGATTTTTACGGTGAATATAGCACTTTAGGAGGCAAGAAACGCAATTCAAATGCTAGTTTGTATAGATTGTTTACTAATTTTCTTAGGACCTATAAACTTTGAACATTTCATTGGGGTCCTATATTTATTGCAAATATAGCGTTTTAGGTGGTATGATATGCATATTAAATGCTGGTTATGTTATATTGTTTACTTAGTTTCTTAAGACCTATATCCCTTGAATCATTTCATTATTGTCGCGTGATGACTGTAAATGTAGTGTTTTAGGTGATACGATTGTTTACTTATTTGCTGAAACAACCCAATCGTTATTTTTTTGTATGTTTTACCCCACAGAATTGGGATCAGGACATGATATTTGCTAAGACTTAATTCATAATTGAACGAAACTTTCTCCAACTCCAATGCCAATTCTAATACCTCAACTTCTACCACCTAACTTGGTTTTAAGTAATTCATGGAAACATTCAGATTCAGTAAGCACACAGATCACAGTATTATTTGATTTGAATTTTATTAGGAGATAGGTGCATTCAGGCTGCTTAAGTTTTTTAACATTTTTTATATAGATTGTCAAACGAGGGGCCCAGAAGTTGCTAGGAGATTGACCTGTATTAGTTTTTTTAATACTAAATGATAGCACCACAAATTTATAATCGAAGTTAGGCATTAATCTTGTGGTCTAGTTACAACTAGTTGTTTGTTCTTGATTCATGACTAGCACTGTTGTCTGTTTCCAAAACTGGCTATGTGATATTTATATTTCACTTGGTCGATATCCACTCTTTTATGATATAATAAGAGAATAATGATTGGTGTCCACCATATTTTTGGGGATTCTTTAATAGCAAGCTGCAATTTTCTTCACGCCATTGTGTTTTTATGGGAAGAATGATTTTGATTGCGTGTGGCTATAATTGGCAGGCTGAAACGCTACTTATGTACTTGAGAGAATCAAGACGAGAGGATTCAACTCCATAGGGAGGTATTTTAGATGGTTTTGTTACTAAGTATATACAGCAATTGTTTTTGGTGGGTTTTTATTGAGTAATTTGGGGTTTATCATGAATGATTGGAAAAAAAAAAAAAAAATTAGAAGCTAGCTTTTGTTTTGAGTTGATGAGAAGTTTTGTTTGGGATATCTAAATTGTATGGAATGTTGTACTAATTAAGTTCATCATCTGGTTTATAAAAGGCTGTGTGGTACTTGAGTTTGGCTTAATTTAGTATTCTATATGCTCGCTCATGTTTAGATTTGATTCATTTTTCCTTGACCAGTGCACGGTTTTCATAAATGATTGTTGGCGAGACTTGAAATCATGACATAACTCGGAAAAAGCATAAGATGTTTTGAATAGAAATTTAGGTTTGAACACGACGTACCTATCATTTGAAAGAGACTCAACAGCTGGCCAACTTGCACTTTTGGACAATAAAGGTGAAGATAGTTTATTCACCTATCTAGATCAGCCCATGTTTTATCCTTTGACCTGTTTGATATCTCTCCAATTTGTTTAACATTGTTAAATTCAGTTTAGCTGCATGACAATACTACAGAGAAAGCGGCATTTTCGTGTAACATGCTATGGTCTTAACGCCCTTACAAGGTAGTGATGAGTTTCACGGGGACTATATAATAATCCTCAACATTGGATCAAGTAAATTATTCCATTACCTCAAACTAGGAGTAAGATTAAAACTAAAGGGATTGTAGGGTCACTGGACCCCTAAGTCTTGGTTGTTAAGTTGAGCAACCTACAATGTATTAGTCCTACCAAAATGCATGTACATATTCATTATGATAAGGACAAAAACCCCACAAGAAGATTATGTAATTTGCTACAAATTTTACGATTCATTTCTTGTGGTCTAGTCATTATTATTGAATTAGCTGGCAGTGCACTTATGTTTTGTCCTGCTGTTTGGAGGGACCATGTCTCCAACTCGAGTTTTCAACTTGGTATTGATGGATTGATGGGTTTGTTTGGCAAGATGGACTATAGAAGTGACACTTTTTAGCGGGTGTATTTCAAAGGGGAAAAGATGTTTGTACCGAGGGGGATTACCGAACCGTGTCCCCCCTCTCACATAATGCGCGGGTCTCGTGTGTATTAATTTATTTCGAGCCGTGGCCCCCATTTTCAATGTGAGTAGTAGGTAAACAATTCGGTATATTTCTTCGGTATGTTTAGCACGGCTCATTTCAAAATAAATTTGTAGGGTGTGTAATAAAAGAGAAATGACAGAAAATAAGGTTGTTTTGAAAAAGTTAAACAAATGCATAAATGATTGGCATTGACAAAGATGGAGATTGAAAGGTCAAAAGAACTAATAGTACACTCTCCAGCTGGTTTTTTCCCTATTAGGCTTTCTTAAAAATACCTAATTCTGCAGCAGCAATTTGAGAATGGTCGTGAGCCTGCTTGAATAATTCGGAGGAACGTTGGGACTTTTTTTTTGACATTTTATTTTTTATTTTTTTGTCATTGTTCTGTATGTATTCACGTACGATTCAAATTATTAAATATATTTATGATTGCAAAGTTATGTAACCGCTCGAGTGCAATCAAGTTCATTTCTTTAATGACAAGTTTTTTACTATCTACGATAAGAGTGGTTTTTCAGGTGGCGTAATAGAATTTCTTCGACTTTAGCTGTCTATTATTATAATAATCCTAGAGCCATGATAAAAATATCAATATATTTCTCTTTCAACATATTATTTTCTTTTTAATACTCTCATTTCACTTCTCTTTTATTTTCATCATTTTCTCCTTTTTATAAAAATAGATCAATTTGTAAATAAAGTTGTTTTTCTCTACCATTTCTTCCAATTTTTCTATGAAATTTTATTTGATAAAAATTAGATTAACTTGTAAATATTTTTATATATTGGTTGCATGTTTAATTTAATAACCTTTTGCGGGCTTGGACATATTAATAACGGAAGTGCTACACGTACATAATGCATCACACAATGCATTACACCCCTCTCACATGGAAGGGGGTCCACACACAATAAAATATTCGTGGGCCCTCCTCCATGTGAGAGAGGTGTAATACATTTGGTATACTAAAAAGTGTACAAATAGCATTTTCCTATTAATAATGTGTCTTGAGTTGTGCTATGAGTACACAAAGGCATCCACACTCTCACGTGAGAGTGAGGCCCACTTGAATAAAATAAATTGTGTAAACAAGGGTGTCCACACCCTTGTGCTGACAAAATTGTGTACTACTAGCATTATTCATATGTCTTACTACATGTACATTAAACTTTATATAAAAGAGGTTACATAATGTCACATGTCACTCTATCATTTGTTAATTTAAAACATATTCAATTTTTTCATCAAATCTTGTACATTTACACAATTTTATATAATCTCTTATGTACTATTTTTATGTATAAATAGCATAATCCTAATAATATTGAACATTAGGTGAATTACATTTTTTTATATTCTTTTAAAAAAACATTTTAATTGACATGAAAAATATAATTTTGATGTTGTGTTATGGATTATTTTGTATGCAAGTAACATTTTAGAATATTATTACATTGTAGTTCGTAAATAAACAAACCTATAAAACAAGAATGTATAATAATTTTTATATATATATATACACACACAAGATTTTTTTTTCTAGAAATGATAGTCTTTTATAAATCAAATAATTCTCTAAATGTCTCTAAATAATCTATAAAGTTCATCAAATTCTTAAAAATTCTATAAATCTTTAAATGTCCAAATTGAATTCACATGATTGAGCTATCCTATTATTATCCAAAATAAAATAAAAAAATTAAAAGCCCGTTTGGTACTCATTTTTCATCCATAAAAATGAAAAATATGACCGTTATCAATCAAATCAAACCACCATTTTTGAATTTCTATCTCTTATGTGGGATCCATAACGGTTATATTTTTCATTCTCATTCTACAATAAATGAGAATCAAACGAGACCTAAGTATATAATATTTGAACTTCGTTGTAAAAAAAAATCTCACTATCCATGAAGATTTTTTTATCTCTTGGGATGAGTTTCTAGTTCTCAAATGAAGAACAATAACGAGCATTCTTGATCAAGGTTGAGATATGTTGTAAAAGAAGAGCTCGACTCGGCTTGGTTCTTATCGGTCTAGTTGACAAAAGAAAAATGTGCACTAGGTGGCATGCATGCATGTTTTTAGTTTTAGTTTTAGTTTTAATTTTAGTTTTAATTTTGGTTTTAGTTTTTAGGAGAGGGTCACAAGAATTAAGGGTGCATTTGATTGAAGGGGTGAATTTTGGGTGGAAAGAAAACGAATTGCGGGTAATTGAATTGTCTAGAATTTATTTTAGAGAGAATTGTAATTAATGGTGTTTGATCGGTATAATTTTTCACCTAATCCGTTTGACTTTATTTTTCATTCAAATTGTTACTTTTTGGGATAATTTTTTTTACAATCTATATTAAAAATTGTTTGGATTTCCAAAAGGTAAAAATAAAAATAAAAAAAATATTTTCATAAATTTTTGGTGTTCGTTTGGTTTCGTTTTTATGCAAATTGTCAATTAAATGGATAATTTTTTTTACCATTGAATTTATAATATGTTTCTATTGACAAAATTTAAAAAAAAAAAAAAAAAAAAGGAAAAAGAAAAAAAACACTTAGTAAGATGGAAAACAAATTTCCACCAAAATCATAAGGAAATAAATTCCTACTTTTGTGTTTCAAGGGGTTGTACCTAGAAGTTGGTGACAAACATTTTTCATGACAAAAAATATCAATCAAACACCACAAAAAAATGAAAATAAAAATATTTTCCATTTTCATCCAACTTTCCACCCTATCAAACAGGGCCTAACATCAAAGTTGATTTTTTCAAAAAGAATGCTAAAAGCCCACAAAATGAAGGTAATTAGTAAGAAGCCCAGATAAATTTAAGGAGCTCAAAGCCCACCCCAAATCTCAACCTGAATGTAACGATCTGATCCCCTCTTCTGCACTTCGCAAAATCCCAGCTCTCTATTCTTGATCTCTTCCGCTCAAAAGCAAACCTCGGTCAAAGTAGGAATCTTTATCTTCAAATTGTGCTTCTGTTTCTTCTCCGTGAGTATTTATAGCTTATTCTTCAATTGTTTGGCTGATTTTATTTAATTCGTGCACCATATGTTAGTTGTATTAATAAGTCGACTTGAAAAATGTTGGGACTTTTAAGGTAAGCCTAACTTGATCTAACGCATAAACGCAATTGCAGAAAATGAACCAGATTGTGCAGATAGATAAGCAAAAATATGTCTGATTAAAAACTAATCATCAAGCTCAATTTGGGACTGCAGCGATCGAATTCTCTCTCCAACGAAGTTGGAGTTACCTGTATTTTGCTCTTCGGAGACCTCTCCAACCCTTTTCTCCAATGGCAGGTGAATTTCCTTTCATTTATTTTTTCCTGCTTCCGTTTAATTTGCATCATTATATTTAGTATCGCCAGTATTCTTTAGTCACATAAATTAATGATAAATTAGGCGATAAAAAATCGACGATCAGGCGTAGAGATAGGGCTGCAGTGGTGGTTCTTGGTGACATTGGGCGTAGCCCACGTATGCAGTACCACGCGCTTTCCCTTGCGCGTCAGGTATACTTCTATGCTTCTAGCTATACATACTGTGCACATTTGTGAGAGTTTGGTCTGTGTGTATGCTGGGTTGGGGAGTAGGGGGAGGCAATGGTTCAGAGTTTTATATTCTTGATTAGTAGGGGTACTCATGACTAAATTGCTTTTAAATTAACAAGTTCGGTTTTAATGCTACTTAACGTATTCTTGACTTCTTGGTGCTACTGAATAGCAAATGATTTGATGTTCTTGGTTGATATACATGCTTAAAAAAAAAAAAAAAATGGATTACATCTTATGTCACTGGAATAACAAATATTTGGGATGATTTTTTGTGCAAGAGCTGGGAGAATAATCCTGCTCAGTGTAATTGGGGTTGAAGTTATCAGCAGAACATCAATGACGAAATGTTCATTACTTATGATCAAGGAGATTTTTATGACAAAACACCAGTTTTCTCTATAGAAACGTTATCGGATTGTTGATTGTTTTTTCTCTACCCAACACTGTTATTATTTTGAACTTCTAATTTCTCTTGCAGGCTTTTCTAGAGGTTGATATTGTTGCATATGGAGGTATGGCTTTCCTTTTTTTTTTTTTTTTTTTGTGATTTCTACTCAGATTGAATTGTTCTATCAAATAATGCATGCTGTCTTGAACAAAAACTTTATCATATTTGGTTAGGTTCCGAGCCTCACACTGCTGTTTTAGAGCACCCGTCGATCCACATTCACAAAATGGTATAGTTACTCATTTCTAGACTGGCTGTGCTTAAAATTGTCAAGACATTAAGAAAACTCTATTTTGTGTCCGACAGCCGCAATGGCCAACTAGAGCTCAAAGTCTGCCGAAGATACTTCGTCCCTTAATGCTTATGCTCAAGCCAATTGTTCAATTTCTTATGCTTCTTTGGTATCTTTGCGTGAAGATACCAGCTCCTGATGTTTTTATAGTCCAGGTGAGCTTCAAACTTGTGCTTATTTAGTCATTTGAACAATGATTGCTGGAATCATAATCTTTTGTTAACTCAACTGTTGTATGATTGGCTATGCCAATGCCAAACTCTTGGAAAACCTCGTGCTTTTATATGCCAACACGTTCAAGTGGAGGTTGTACGAATTAAGGATAAATTAAGGATGACTTAAAGCATATTTGGCAAGTGTTTATAAACAATTTTATTTATGAATAGATAGAAATGAATGGTGGATAAGTGGGTAGTACTTGCGAGTCATGAAATGTGGATAAGAAGTGGTTTCACAGCTAAACATAGGCTTAGATATTTGGTTTGGAGCATTTTTTTTTTTTTTTTTTGTAGACCTAAGAAAATCTTGTTCACGAGAGTAATGGATCCTAGTAGAACAGGCTAGAATAGAGAAATGCATATTAAAAATAACATGCCTAATATGTTGCAAATGGTTTGATTGCCAATGGATCTTCCACTAGAGGTAGCCTTGGATAGAATAGAGTGGCGAAAATGAATTGATGTAATGGAGTTCCATATTTATTGGCAACATGCCTTAGTATGTCTAGATGTTTTTCTTCATAAGGCGAGAGGTTCTACTGATAACTCTGATTGTAGCAGTTTAAATCCATATTAGGCATGTTCACTTTGTTTTTCTCCAATTGTTTTTACGGAAATCTTGCCTGTGTTCTAATACATGGTTTAGAAGCAATTCCCAATTATCTTTAGCTGTGCTTGAGAGTGCATCACAAACTAATTTGACTGGCTGGCTTATCTCTAGCTGTGCTTGGGCATCATGTTCTAATTTTTTTGCTGGCAATCTGATTGGATCTCATTATTAAAGTATTTGCTGTAACTTACCCTCTGAATGCCTAGCTCGGTTCAGTTATGTGAATTTGACTCTTGCAGAATCCACCATCTGTTCCTACCTTAGTGGGTGTAAAGTGGGCTAGCTGGTTGAGACATTCGTCATTCATTGTAGATTGGCATAATTTTGGATATACGCTTCTTGCACTATCACTTGGAAGGAGTAGTAATTTCGTATCAATATATCATTGGTAAAATTAGATTCCTATTATATTAATTGAACTGAGGATCTATCTTTGCATTTTAGAAATATGAAATTTTGGTGTATGCCCAGGATTGAGAAACGGTATGGCAAGATGGCTCATGGTTCACTATGCGTGACTGGGGCAATGCAACATGAATTGGCTGAGAACTGGGGAATTAAGTAATAGTATTATTTCAAATATCTGTCATATATTTATATCTGCTTACTCATTTACTTGCTCCTAGTTATTTACCTGCATCCTCTTTGTTTTCCAATCATAGAGCCACAGTTCTATATGATCAGCCTCCTGAGTTTTTTCGACCGGCTTCCCTTGAGGAGAAGCACAAGGTAAGTCAACTTTAGTTGTCATAGAATGCTTTAAGAATGCATTGAATCAACAAACCTAAATTTAAACAGCAATCTAGTTATTTTGCAGGATCAGCAAAAGCCTCAGCCAGCCATCTGGTTTTCAGGATTGCATTAGTAGTGGTAAAGCAAATTGTAATACTGTTCTCTTGGTTCACCGTTTAAGTTGATGTTGAGAGTGTGCGGCTAATTTGGATTAGACATGAACACTTCTAGCAGGGATGACAGCATCAGATGACAATGATCCTAATGTAACTCCAATTACAGTTCAGCTTGGCACTGATATTTTCCTGAAGCAAAATAGACCAGCACTCATTGTTAGCAGCACGAGCTGGTATGTTAAATTGATTCCTCATCATCTTAGTTTACCTGAGCTTACTTTTCCTTTCATGACCACTGATGTCCTTGTTCTCAGATCATATGAAAATAAAGGAAAGAAAAAACATAAATAAACATGGGTTGGCAATGTAGCTATGCAATTGGTGTATTTTTTGAATATCATTACTCTATGATATGATTTTGTTCCCAGGACTCCAGATGAAGACTTTAGCATTCTTTTGGAAGCAGCACTTATGTATGATAGACGTGTTGCTGCACTACTAAACGAGGATGACTCGACCAGAGATGAAGTTATTTGGAAAGAAATCTGTGATGGGAAGCAATTCTCATATCCAAGATTGTTATTCATCATTACTGGTAATGACTGTTCATACGAAACAATCTTTTATTTGACTAGTAACCATTTTACATTTTAGAAAACTGAATATTATACTTACATAAGTGAAGGTAAAGGGCCAGAAAAGGAAAAATATGAACAAAAAATAAGGAAGCTGAGCCTCAAACGGGTAGCATTCCGTACTATGTGGTTGTCAGCAGAGGATTATCCTTTGCTTCTTGGTAAGTTGTAAATGGTTGATGGCTTATATTTCACTTCCTAGGGGTAATAGTTATATATCTAGGGATTGCAACGTGCTGGGCTGGCCTTCCCAGTCAGGTGCTGGGGCAGGGATTAGAGTATACTCATTTACCTCTCTGATTAATTAATTAATTATATTCTGATATTATTTCCTTTTATTTAAATAAAATTTAAAAAAAAAATAAATAAATAAAACAAAAGGAAAAGATTTGGTGCAGGGACCATGTTCCCCTTCCCCATCCCCGACCCGATTCCTAATGGTGAGGGAACAGAGTATTTTACCATCCCTACTTATATCTACCTTTTCTATACGTTCAGGATCAGCAGATCTTGGTGTTTGCCTGCATACTTCTTCATCAGGGTTGGATCTACCCATGAAGGTATCGTGTCCTTAAATCTGTTTTTTGCTGGGAAAAACAATTTTACAGCAATTCATTTAGCTCCTCTTTCTCTCGGAACTTTTTGGTTTATTAGGTTGTAGATATGTTTGGCTGTGGACTCCCAGTCTGTGCTGTTTCATATTCTTGGTAAGATCTTCTGGCGGGCTTCTTCATTAAATTTTAAAGATAAATTACATTTTAACTATACTTTTTGTCTATGTTAAGCATCAAGGAGCTGGTAGAAGTTGAAAAGAATGGCCTTCTTTTCTCATCATCTTCAGAACTAGCTGATGAGCTCATGGTAAGCTTGTATGTAGGAAGCTGAATAGCATTTTGGAAAGCCAAATAATTTACATTCCTCCAAGAACAAATCATAATGATGACATGAGGACAGTGGATATCCATTATATTTAGTTTCCATTTTTCTGCAATGTCATTATTTATTTTGCATGTATTCCCGGGGGGGGGGGGGGGGGGGTGTGATTTACTCTCTATCTGTGATATCTCAATGTAGGTATGGCAAGGCAAATCCATCTGGCAATAGGCATTGAGAACACAATCCAAAGTGTAAAGCGTGGGAAGTGATAACAAATCGAATTGGGGAAATGTCATATGAAGGAATCAATCTTGTGGATAACATTCATCACGCACAAATGAAATATCGCTCCTGTTTGGTTTAGAAGATTATGATAAAAGTTGATGAAATGTGTGGTTGAAAAATTGTGGGGCACTTGAAATGTGTGGTGAAAATTAATAGACTTTGATTTGGATTAAAATATACTTTTGTAGCTGAACGAAACAGGGGCATAATCTTAAGATTAAAGTAATGATAAAGGGCATCAGCTAGTGGTGATTGAAAAGTGAAATTGATGAGGAAAGTAGGAGGTTTTGGTCTGCGCCCTTTATAAGAAGGAAACATTATTCTACACAATGGGTTTTTTTGACAGCTATTGTTATTGCAGTCGAGAATATATGGCAAAATTCTAAAATTGATTTCTTGACCTCTACAGATGCTATTTAATGGTTTCCCAGAAGAGTGTGACGCTTTAAAGAAGTTGAGGATGGGTGTGATGGAAAGGGTATCTTCAGCAACGTGGGCAACTGAGTGGGAGGAAAATGCCAAGCCCCTAATATCTAAGGCAAGCCAACTATCCTTATTCTGGAATTTTTGATTACTCTCTTCTACATTTTCTGTTATTAAGTTTTCCAATGAAAAATATTTAGGCTTTAAGATCCTTCTGCCGTTGCATTTAATCCTATTCTTGATCACTGAATCAGATATATAATATGCACTGTTTCAGGTTATTTCTGAGAACTTCAGCTGAAGGATAACACCAAAATTTACGGGTCTGGTCATGCGGGGATACTCTTGCTCGCCCCAACCCCCGGCACTGAAAGCATAGCTCAGAAAGATGGATCATTTCTGCAAATGAGTGTGAAATTTGTTATTAACACCTTATACAACTTGGATGTCAAAGATGGATCGGGTTTGTTTCTATATCCGGGAGTACAAAGTGACTCGAAGTAGAAGTGTTAGCACTGACGTGTAATGTATAAGGTGAAGGCAAACATCACATTATAAGCTAGTTTATGGTGACAATGTGCACTCTATATTATTATTATGAGAGGAAAAGGAAAAACTTAAAATTTTGTATATTATTATTATATCAAATCCTATCCAACATTACAACTTACTTAAAGAGAGTGTAGCTTATGAAAAAAAAGCCAAAAGTAAAGCATAAGAAGATGCTCAAGTTGAAATGAGACATTACAATGCATATAACGACATTTTTAAGGTATAAGAGCTCTCTTTGGTTTATCTCAATCCTATTACTCTGGCAGGATTTCCAACTGCTGTTGCACCCGCTGGGATTTCCTTTAAAACAACTGATCCTGCTCCAATTTTTGCATTTTCTCCAATTTTAATGTTGCCCAATATTTTAGCCCCCGTACCTATCAGAACCCCATCTCCAATCTTGGGGTGCCTATCCCCTTGAATCTTTCCCGTGCCCCCTAATGTCACATCATGTAAAATTGTAACTCTATTTCCAATAACTGCTGTTTCTCCAATCACAATTCCAGTGGCATGATCAAATACTATGCCAAGTCCAATATTTGCTCCTGGATGAATATCCACTGCAAAAACTTCTGAAACTTGATTCTGAATAAGGATTGCTAATACAGTTCTACCATTTATCCAGAGTTTATGTGCTATTCTGTGGGCTTGCAATGCTAAGAATCCCTTGAAATTCAAGAAGCAATGATCATAACTAAGGCAGGCAGGGTCGCGCTCTTTCACTGCTTTGAGGTCGTCTATGATAGCACCATGGATATTGCCATCTTCTACCAGCACTTTCAAGAAAACATCGAAAAGGGCTTCTCTTGATAGATTCACTTTGCATAATTTGATTGCTAACTGATTTGCTAATGCAGACTCTAGTGACTTATGAGATAGTATAGATGAATAATAGTACTTTGACAAGATGGGCTCTTGTTTTGTGTATACTTTAGCCGCCTCTTGCATTTTTTTCCATATATCATCTTCACTACATTCTTGAGGACTCACTTTGGAAGAATCTTTGGAACCATGCTGACATATGGAATTGTATGAATCAATACGTCGAACACTTGGTGTGCACATTCTGATGAACCTGCAGAAGTTCCTTACGCATCTACAGTGTGAATCCGCCATGAAATTTCTCTCATGGTTGGTAGGATTATCAATACTTGCTGCCATATCTTTCCAAACACAAAGAAAACAAGATTTATCACAGAGAAAAAAATATATTCTAACTTGTTTGAGCTTTCATAGCATCGAGGATGAGCTCCTCTTATATAGGACTGGAGAAGGAGAAAAAAATTAATCAATCGGAATCACAATGAAATTCAACGGTAAATTCATACTTGGTGAATATTAATCATATCCCTTCTTATAAAATAAGCTTGACAACTGACAAGGTTCCTGAAAAGACCAGTAATTTACATTCAATGACTTGCAGACTAAAATGAAATTCCAAGAAATTGCCCAAAGTCATCTCTCTGTACAACACGAGTCTAAACAATAATATAAACAAGATTTTAACTTAATTTTTTTGTATTTTGTGTACCCAACATGCATGGCTGATGGCACTTAGAATGAAGAAGGTAATTAGAACAAGAACTCCTAAATAACGTCTTGCGTGACGCTTTCTTTGGGGACAAAAACAAAAGAAACAATAGAAAAACTGTCTGCTGACCAAGAATCTGCTGGTATTTTAAGGGCAATAATACTCTGCCATTTTCTTTCGAGAAGTTTCCGTATGATTAAAAAGTAAGTAAAGTTTAGCTTCCGTTGACCTCTTGAGAATCCTCCCATGGGATGGCATATGCGCTTACAACTTTGTCGTGAATTAGGCTTTGGGTTATTTTTTTTGAACTGAGCAAAATCTCAATTGAGCTAAGAAGGTCAAACTACCAAATTTAAGATAGTCCAAATCTACTTCTACACGTCCCATCATTTTTTTTTTCTCTCTAATAGTCAAACTTGCACCACAAGTAAATTAGCCTCCGAATTATTTTATATATTTTATTTATTCAAGTGGGGCTCGGTTGTGATTTTGAATCAATGCGATTGCGAACTGACATTTCGTGTATTTATTATACAGCTAAACAACCGTCGATACTCGACTTGAGAATCCAATTTGCAATTTTTAAAAATTTGTTCACATGACACGATGACAAGTCCCAACAAGTAGCAAGACTCAAATAGTAATCGATTTATGGATAAAATTAGAAATAACGTTTCGTTTTCAAGTTTGATTTCAGTTATTACATGGGCCCAAATAGTTTCATTTGCGAAATACTTGAAGTGCAATTGGTGATTCCTTTTATTAAAGTATTCGAAATAACCCGCTCGACATCAAAGTCTACTAAACTTTATGAATATCTACTTAGTGAGCGCATGCATAACTTTTCGTCTCAATAACTAGGGTGTCAAATGGGTCGTTTGAGTGCTTTCCAAGAGGCGAACAATGGCTGACCCGTTCTTTCTGTTCGTCGTTAATTTCCCCAATAATCGTTGATCACACAAATCATTATTCATTCCAAAAACGACAACATAGGATTTTCTTTTTCGTGCCTATTAACGTAGCTAGTGAAGTTGATCATGGGAAAACATGAAATTGTCGAAAACCTAAAATTTCATAACAACATAAACATAGATTTACATCATCAACAAACACTTAATTAGGGAAACAAACACACAAAATTCCATCAGAACTCATAAAAACCATGCAAACCCTAGCATAACATTTTACGTGCAAGCTACAGATGACACTGTAAGTGGATACTTAAAAGTATTAGCATACTGAAACGAAAGACAATCTCCAGGATTCATCGGCTCCCCATCATTCACAAGGCAATCATCGTATCCAATACGACGAAACACGTTCGGATTAACCAACCTCGCCGAGCTGAACCATCCACAGCTGAGATGAATATTGGAAATTCTACAACTTCCTGAGGTACAAGCATTCTGGACATCGACTGTGTACGTCGGAATTCCATTTGGTAATGGTGTCGTTTGACCCTGGAATACGAGTATGTTGTCCTTCGAACATATCGACCCAAAGCCGTTCATGTAGCCATCATCGTCATCTCCATTATCCTCGTCTACTGCAAAACATATAAATGTTAATGTTTTATTATCAGTTTCAAAAAGATATTTTGATTAAATTTTACCAGATAAGCCAAATAGTTTCCTAGATTTGACTGTATAGTTTCCCTTGGAAAATGCTGAATCTTGATTGCCACCTTCGTTCACTGGCTCCAATGCACCATAAGTACTATTAACTGCATCATGAAATACTATCAAATGAATATTACTATGTTATTGTAAATTGAGCAAAAAATTACCCAAAAAAGGAAAATTTAAAAACTAGTTTATCACAAACAATATTTCCCAACATGCATTGAGATATTTCAATCTTTCTTAGTTCTCTTTTAAATTTCAGTCTATGAAGAAAATACAATGTTATAGCCAAGCAAAGGACCCAAGTTCAAATTTTAGCACCTCTTATGAAAATTGTCTGAGTTAAAAAAATGTCTTCACGTGAGAGGGGAGGAACCTTGAAGACAAGATTTAAGCTTCTAGATAAATAAATCTCAGCAATGAACTGGGAAAAATACATTTCAAAAAGGTAGAAGATAAAAAGAAAGTTTCGGAGAAGTTCTTTTTTTCTCAGTCATGTAATTTTTTGGATTAAACATGCCAATTCCTGGAGTATATTTCTTTCTACTTCACATAAAGAGAAAGCGATAGAGAGATATACCGAATAACACAATTATAATCATGGAAGCGAAACCCTGAACCAAGAAAACATTGCAAAGGTTAAGCTCACGAATCAGACTTTTCATTTCTTAACCAACCTGCACATAAATATGATAAAGAATCATTGTTAGAATGCATTTGTTCACAGATACATTTGAAATTTACATAATTTATGAAAAGCAAAGTATGTTTAGCTTAAAATGCATTTGTTCATGTGTCAAGAAAATGAAGAGTTGATTTTGGAGGTGTTTAAAGTGCCTGGAAATTGTGTCAGTAGCTTTCACTGTGATGGCATGCCGACTCTATATTTAAAGAAATCTAAAGAAGATAGTATGTGAATCTGGCTTGGAGGTTCAAGCAATTTATAGAACAAAGGAACTCATTAAACCTCTTTTTGCAAAAATGCACTGTGGGTCCCAACCTATTTTAACATATAGTATGCTGGTCCCCAGCATTATTCTTTTTATTTATTTTATTTATTTATATTATTCATCTTTAAGAGTTGATCAATTGATTCCGTATGTGTACAAATCATGCAGGTAATAAAATAGATTTTTCAAATCTAAATTATCGTTCCCACAAAAACTAAATACTTACTCTTATTATTCTAATATAGCTTTACTATAAATTAATGTGGTAAAAATTATCACATCAAGAGTTTATTTTCTAACTAATTTATACTAATATAAGTTATGGAGAACTATTGGAATTAAGTGGTTAGGAATTCCGATTTTCACTTAGGTTGTTTAACGTTCATCCAATCCAATATTATTCACACATTTTTCTTATATATTAACAATTGAATTAATCAATTTTAACTAGTAATCTATCTCGAGCAAACTATTTATATTCACGTGCCCAAATTTTTTATTTCTCCGTGTAAAATCATTTACTTTTACAAATTTAATCATGATTTCATAACACATAATCATCTCTCGATCTCTTATAATACCTACGTTAATTGTTGCACGAACTAGATAAAATATATCTTTCAATATTGTCTTTAGACCAAACAATTGGTTATCAAGCAATTGAATGTAATTAAATCACAATAAGTAATCAACAAATAATCGAAGTTGACATGAAATAAATATAATTAAATAAATATTAAACATCAACTACATCATTTATCCTAAAAATGAATTTTATTTAGCCAATCATATAATTAATATTAAATAACAAAAAATGGAAAGTATTATCAGGTTTAATACAAGGAATAAAGAAAATAATCTTAGAAATTGTTATTCCTTGACACCAAATTCCAACAATGGATAATCAAACTCTTCTTCAATTCGTGTATATTTCTCGACCAGTTGTATTCTACAACCTTCAAATTTCAAATTGAGATACAAATCTTAAGAATTCAACGTATTTGATTTGTAATTTGGCCTCAACAATGTATCTTTAACCTCCCATTTTGTTGGAATAAAAAATTCTTATTTATAGACATAAGTTAGGAATAAAATAGCGTCCCAAAATGCATTAGGAACCATAATCTTAGTCAATTTAAGATATATCAAATTGCTAAAATTTAATCTTTACTTGTGCAATTTGGTCTCTGTTTCCTCTATTTGTTCATTTTGAATCCTTAAATATTGTAACCGAGGTCCTTCAACTTCCAAACGTGACTCCCTGGTTTCCAACTTTCAGAATATGTCCAATTTTGGTCCTTGCTCAATTATTGTTCATTTTTATCCGTTCTCATCCAATATTGAATTTTTTCCTAAAATAAATTAAAAACCCACATAAGTTAAATATACCCTCAAAAGCTATTTTTTATTTATGTTTACCATGTTTAATTTAGAAAAAACAAAAATTAGATTTTTAATATATTTTGATAAAAGTTGATGGAATGTGAGAAAAAAAAGTTGTGAGTCCCAAAAATATGTGATTAAATTTAATAGTTAACTTTGACTTAAATTTTAATATCGAAGTTTCAAGTTTCAAGCCGGGAATGAGTGAATGATTGATGAAACCGAAGAGATAAGCAAGAAAAAGATGAAAGTTGAATTGAATGTAAAGGTGGATTAGGTCAAAGCATCTTAAAAACGAGTAGAAGGATTTCAGTATTGTGAAGTGTGAAGGCATGCTAATGCAGTTCAATTTGACACTTGAAAACATTCCCGGTGCCACTCAATTAATACTCACTGAAAGGTGGTTGGCATTTATGCTCCTCGTATTACTCCACAAATGCATTGGGTACGTGATCGGGTTAGTTACTTTTCACGACTCATCGGATTTGAGGGTCTACACCACACTATATTTCACTTATTATAACTTGGGAATTAGATTCAACGATATGGGAAGTCGAGTCGTTCCTTGAATTATCTTCACACCACCAATTCACTATAAGGTCCTGTTTGATAACCAATATTTTCAATGAAAAGTGAATTTTTTTTCCATTTTCCACCTTTTTTATGTTTGATAGGATAAATTTTCCTACAACTTGTTTTCTTTCTTTCAGTGGTCCCCACTGCAAATTCCACCATATTTATGAAAAGAGTTTTTTTTTTTTTTTTTTTTTTTTTGGCAATTGAAACAAATTCTAGCCCCCATTGTAAAAATATATATCCATTTAATTGACAATTTTTCATTAAAAACAAAGTCAAACGAATGATATTCGATTTTCCTTTCCTTTTATTTTTTTGATAATTGGAATAAATTTTATCCCCAATTGTAACAACGTATATCTCATTCAATGGATAATTTTTTATTTTTTTTTTATGAAAAAAAAAAGTCAAACGAATACCAAAAGATTCAAAATTTTAAAAAATTTCGGGTGAAAAATTATATCAATCAAACACAATTAATCGACAATTACCAATAAAACAAGTTCTATGTAATTCAATTCCCTGTAATTCATTTTTTTTCCACTCAAATTTCTTTCTCACATTCAAATGGACTCTAAGAGCATTTTCAATCAAGAGCAGATTCAGAATCAAACCAAAATTTTTTTTTATTATTATTTATTTTAAGCTGGCTAATTTTTTAAAAAAGTGACTTATAAAAAAAAAAAAAAAAAAAATTTACCCATAAAACATAAAAATTGAAGGGTTTTGATAGCCATATTGTACAGAAAATTTGACAGCCCCTCACAAATAGGGGGCCACGATTTTTTTAAAAATCATGGGCCCTCCTATTTGTGAGGGAGATGTCAAAAATTCTATACAATATGACTGTACAAATAGATTTTTCCAAAATTGAAATGGGTTGGGACTGGTGTGGGGTGGAGCTTAGCCCAATCCCCTCTTAATTCGCCAATTTTTTTAACAAATTCTCTAAACATGAAATACTCTCTATTTTAGAAACTCTACGCATAAAAATAAATTCTAAGTCCCACTCTTTGTTATTACTTGTATTTAACAAATTACATATTTTAATACTTTATTTTTTTTCAAATTATTTAAACCTTATTTGAATTGATTGATCAATTACATTTCAAAGACGTGTTAAATAAAAGATGAGGGAGAAAACAACAAATATTTATTGAAAAAAGTAAAATAAAGAATATTGTTGAAACGTATATACAATTTTACTTTCTAAAAATTGAAGAAGCTTTTCTACCATATGATGCTATTTACAAAATGAGACTCTTGAACTTAGGGCTCAGTTGATTACATGGGTGGAAAAAAAATGAATTTTAGGGAATTAAATTGTCTAGAATTTGTTTGAGAGCAAAGTGTAATTAATGATGTTTGATTGGTATAATTTTCCACCTAATCCGTTTGACTTTATTTTTCGTGCAAATTGTTACTTTTTGGATAAATTTGCTTACAATCTGTATTAAAATTTATTTGGATTACCAAATTTTCGAATTTTTTTGTTCGTTTGACTTTGTGTTTTCACGCAAATTGTCAATAAATGAATAATTTTTTTTTTACCATTAAATCTAGAATGTGTTCCAATTGCACAAAATAAATAAAAAAAGAGGGAAAACCTAGAATTGCTTTTCCAGCCAATATGGTGGGAAAAGCAATTCCTCAATTTTGAGGAAAATGGGTCGCGTGCACCCCCAAAGTAGAAAATGAATTCATAGCAAAATATGGCTATCAAACATGCCATTTTATATGGAAATGAAATTTATTTTCTTTTTTCATGGAATTTGAAGTCAATCAAACATGGCCTTATGGTTCGTTTGATAGCAAATTTGGAAAGACAAACATTTTCTATATAAGTTGAAAAATAAAAACTCACCTAAATCATAGAAAAATATTTTCCATGAAATTTGTTGAAGACAAGTTTAAAGTGGTTATACCTTGAAAAATATTTTCTTTTTCCACGTTGCAATCAAACGGCCAAAATGAAAAATATTTTCCTTGGATATGATATTTTTCATGGAAAATGTGGCAATCAAACAAGGAGGATTTTCAAATAAAGAGCATAATTATTAATATAAAAACCATTTTGATGAAAATTATTAATAAAGAATTGAAACTTTTTTACGAAGGTAATTGACACAAAACGTCCATACTTTTCAATGTTATTGTGCAAAATATCACTATCTTTCATTTTTTAACATTTTTACCCATACCTTCCACATTTTATTGCGTAAAATATCATTTTCATCCTTTTTAAAAAAAAATAAAATGACGATTTTACCTTCTATTCAAATAAAACAAAAACAAAACAAAACAAAAAATATATAATTAATTGCAATCATAGTCCTAAAATTTTCAAAATATTACAGCTTAGTCCTAAATTTTTCACCGCCACGATTTCACAACCCTACCAAGCCACCATCTATTGATCCACATAGTACCACCTTCCAGCCACCGCACTCGTCAGACTCCACCACCATCAGGGCTGTAATAGTGGTATCAATTTGTAGGAATTATGACATGAAGCGAAATAATTTGCATAAACAAATCAGGTCTAAGTATTTGATCGAAGTTGATATGAAGTCACACTTTCCAATTTTTTATTTTCGATTATTAACCAATTTCCCTCAAGTTTAAAATCAATTCTCAACAAATATAAAATACGTGGTGTGATTTTTTAATTTAATAAGGAATATTTTTATCTCTTCAGCCATTTGTGATGACATATTTGTAATTTTTTCTATCTTTTTCAACAAAAAGTGTTTTTCGTTACCCTTTGATAAAATGTACGTTAATTGGCACAAAACATCCCTAACCTTAATTCGCCTTTTAAAATCACGGTAGACAAATTGTAAATACAATCTATATGCGCAGTGTATTTTGTTAATTTCTCTTTCTCTCTCTCTCTTTTTAATCTCTATTAATTTATTTTAGGTATTAGATCTTTTTCCTATGAACCAAGAATCTGTTTTGCTAATTAATTGACTATGGGTGGTAATAATATATTTTGGAGGAAATCCCAAAGAACAAACGTGTTAGAATACGAATTTTAATGTTTGTTTCCCTTAGCATAGGGATTGGAGAGGCATTTTTTATCTTACAACTGGCTCAAATCCACTGTTAGAAGGAAATTCTACCTCCTCATAGCATTTTCTATTTTTAGTTCCTTTTTTCGTTAATATTTTTGGAATTGTAATTCAAGATCCTATGTTTCAGGATTTCTCTCTTACAAAAGATAAAAAACAATTCTTGTCAATTTTTATCTTCCAATTCCAGTTCCTTAAGGTACGAAAGATCTCTCCATGTCCGTTCAATAGCCTTTTGTTCTTAATTTGGATTTAATGTTTTGCTGCATTTATTTCAAGACATTCTGCTCAGGATAGCCAGGGTCATGATCTATTAGGATCCCAGTTCATGGATTTCTCGGTTCAAGAAATCTTGATACACTTTTTTGTTTCCAATTGTTTTGATTCTCTTATTGCTCAAAGCCATTAGAAATTTAGAACTGTCTCCTTATTACTTCTTAAGGCTCAAACATAAACTGATTGTTATCTTCAATTATGGTATTCGTGCATAATTTAGTCATAACTGAATATGGCGCGAGTTTCTTATTTTCGCAGGTCAGCATATTTATTACAAATTATTAGACAAAATTTTAACGTCCTTTTCATCGTCCAGTACTGTACAATTTATCCTATCAAACAAGCTAAAAATGGCTGATCGTGATGTTGAAGATCCATTGCTAGTAGAACCTGTGGATTCTTCACGCCAATCTAATGGAAACAATTCTTTGAAGAGAAGAAAGTATCGTCGTTCTAGGAGTACCCCGACTGAGGATGTCTGTGCAGGGCAAACCAGTGTTGAATCACTTCAACACCCGGAGTCGATTTTTGGCAGTAAGATCCATTTCAAGCAAGTACTCGCGTTATTGAGCGCATATTTAGGTGCAGGAGCCTTCTGTTTCTTCTTTGTTCAAGATCAGATCAAAGGGCGGAAGACGAATGTAGTACTTGATGCCGTTTATTTCTGTGTCGTTACAATGACAACCGTTGGATATGGGGACCTTGTTCCTGATAGCATCTTGTCAAAACTCCTTGCTTGCATCTTTGTGTTTATAGGAATGGCACTTGTTGGATTTCTCCTAAGCAAAGCAGCAGATTACATAGTCGAAAAGCAGGAAATTCTTTTGGTTAAGGCAATTCACATGCGCGAAAAATATAGTGCTAACGACATTCTCAAGGAAGTCGAAACCAACAAAGTCGAGTACAAATTTCTTACGGCCCTCATTTTTCTTATAATCCTCATCGTTATTGGATCATTATTCTTACACCGAATAGAGGGATTGAATCTTTTCGATGCCTTCTATTGTGTTTGTGCTACCATCACGACGCTCGGGTATGGGGATAAGAGCTTCTCAACTTACGCAGGGCGAATATTTGCTTCTTTTTGGATACTCATAAGCACCATTTGTTTGGCTCAGTTCTTTTACTGTCTCGCGGAATTATATACTGAGAGACGACGAAAATCACTGGTTAAATGGGTACTTACAAGAAAGTTAACAATCTCAGATCTTGAGGCTGCAGATCTTGATAATGATAAAGTTGTTAGGTAACTTATTTTATGTGTTATTGCTTAAAACTCATAGATTATACATATATTTTGCATTAAGCTCGAGTGTTTCGAAATCTCTTGATGCAGTGCTGCAGAGTTTGTTGTGTTTAAACTCAAAGAGTTAGGAAAGATAAGCGACGAAGATATCGATATGGTGATGGAGGGGTTTAAATCTCTAGACGTCGATCAATCAGGAACACTTACGAAAGCGGATTTGGTTAACCCCAACTCATCGAATTCTTAGTGATGGTATGATTCTTATGTTTTACCCCTACTTAAAACCTCGTAGTGTAAACCAAATGTTAATGAATGATAGAGTTCTATTTAGTTACTATGTATACATTTGAATCACTATGGAAAGAAATGAACCCTCTAAAAGGTATGTCGGAACATATAGTATTGGACTTGATTAAAAAAGAAAATGAAATTAAAATGTCGTCCAATTCAGAAATATTTCTAATTGATGACTATTCACCACTACTTTACTATCTGATCCTTGCAATTCTTGGACACACCTAGTGGCGTCGGGGGGACTTAGGATCCATCTGGCAGGGATTATAAAAAGTGAAAAACTGTTTCTTACGAAGTTACTTTAATGTTTAAAAAAAATTTAAAAGTGCTTTTTTTTTTTTTTTTTTTTTTTTTGCTAGAAGATCTTTTAAAAGAAATCGAAGTAAGATTAATATTTTCAAAACGTTTTCTATAAAAAAAACAAAATCAACGTTCCTGCCAAACGACCCATAATGTTATATCGACGATGAAATTATGTTATTCGAAGCCCCCCTTTAAAGTCTAAGTCGAATTGACCTGCGTTACACTTCTAATTAGACGTGCTATTCGAAGCCCCACAAAGTTTGGCACAAGAGTCGGACAAATGTAATTATGTAAGTTCCAAACACTGTCAAATTTCACTTCATTAATGCATGGATTAATCATCTTTACCACTTGGCGCCCCTGGTATACATGGGCCCTGGTAACCTAACAGGGTCTTTAATCCATTGATTTGCCATCTCTTTCTGGCCCTGCTGTCAATTGAATGTTCGAAATATGAAGAATAAATCTAAATGGCCAGGGACATACATGGCGCCCCTCTATTTGCACACAGACCACCCACAAATAGAGGGCGCCGGCCAGGACCCATGTGACCTTGGCCATAAAGCAAAACTCAATATGAAATCTAATTTAAAATTCCCTTTTAAAAAAAAAAAAAAAACACTAATTAAAAATTCTGTAAAAGGGGAGGTCTTTAGGCATGCACGAAGTTTCGTGAATGTTCGCAATATGAAGAATAAATCTAAATGGCCAGGGACATACATGGCGCCCCTCTATTTGCACACAGACCGCCCACAAATAGAGGGCGCCGGCCAGGACCCATGTGACCTTGGCCATAAAGCAAAACTCAATATGAAATCTAATTTAAAATTCCCTTTTAAAAAAAAAAAAACACTAATTAAAAATTCTGTAAAAGGGGAGGTCTTTAGGCATGCACGAAGTTTCGTGACCCTTCAAACCTTTTTCCTAAAAAGTAATTTTTCTTCAATAATTGTAGACAAACATTTTTCAAGGAATTAAACCAATGTTATTCTATAAAGTTATTTCGTCCCTAGTATATTTCTGAAAAATTTCCAGAGAAAACCGTATGTTTGATTGTTATATTTCCTGCCAAAAATAAATATAAAAATCTTGTTGGAGCGTAATTGTTATTAGTCAAATTTTGATAATGTACTTCAACGATACTTGATTTTTTTCTCTTTCGTGTCCCTCTTGTCCATCTCAATGAAGAATTATAAACAAAACAAGATTGCAAATGCCAATAATAGTAGAAGACTTCTTATCATAGCCATCTGGCCACCGACGTAATATCGTAATTGAATAATGCTAAATAAACAGGAAAAAAAAATAGACTGTTGTGGCAGTCTATGATTGAGTATTTTTATATTTTTTTTTTTTTTCAATTTCCAATGAAAACCTACCAATTGTTATCTGAAAATGAAATTTGACTTTGATCATGTAACATGATTGTTGACAATTATCATCATGAATTACATGACTAGATGACATTACACGATTGTTCAACTAATCAATAATTGTAAAAATGTTAGAAAATTTTATCCAACATAAATAACGATATAATCATTACTTCGATTAAGCAAAGATGTGTTTGCTACATTTATCATAATGTTGTTGATCACTTTGTCTCTCATCTCTTTATCGAAGAACCATGTTATAAGTACAATATTGATTGACAATCACTTACATAGGATATTAATCGTGGACCCTCCCTTTATGTGAGATGATTATCAACAAATATTATCAATCAATATTGTACAAGTAACAAAATTCAATAGAAATAATTAACAAAAACTGAAAATGCAAATGAGTGGTAGAAGACTTTTTATTAATAATAACAACTTATATTATAACAAAATATTAATTAATTAACATGTGGCCACCGGCCCACCGACGAAATATGGTAAATTATTCCTTTCCCCTCACTCATATGACTATAATTTTAACAATATTTAAAATTTTTAAATATACCCCAAGATCCCTTGAAAATCTTCAACAGAAAAATCCCAATTATCATGAAAATTACGTAACTTTGTCACATAATTGTGCACCCTGTAGAGTTCTCTTCACTGAAGTAATCGCACCTTGTAACATAGCAAGGCCTGCCATATACATATTCAGGTCCATAGTAGCCGTCGTAACACGGCTGCGGCGGCGGCGGAAATCCATAACCATGGTAGCATGGCCCGCCGCCGCGACCTTCGTAGCATGGCCCACAACAAGGATTGACTGGATGAGCCGGTGGCAATCCCACTGGGATAGCTCCAGGTGGTGGAGCTGGGTTCTTCGGTGGTCCGGGCTTAGGATCAACTTTGGGCTTATCCGCCGCCGCCGGTGGTGGTTCTTTCGGCTTTTCGGACTCTTTCTTTTTCTCGGCCTCCTTCGGCTTCTGTTCCGTCTCCTTCGGCTTTGGAGCCTCCTTTGGCTTATCGTCTTTCGGCTTGGGAGTCTCCTTTGGTTTATCGTCCTTCGGCTTATCGTCCTTCGGCTTGGGAGCCTCCTTTGGCGGCTTGGCAGGCTCTTTGATTTCAATGCTCTTAATAATCTTGCCGCCCTTGCACAACAATTTGTCTCGAATTTTCTCAGGGCTGCAGCATATTACACTGATCATCACTGTATTTGTCTTCTCATCAAAATACCTGTCGCTAACTTCTGTTGTCCCAATTTTTTCACATCACCGAAAAAAAAAATTAAAAAATTAAAAGTCATAGTCCAAAATATTGCTTATTACTCGAAAGCAGATTTTCTTGAAAGAATTGTAAAAAAAGAAGGCTTACGAGGAGTCTTGCAGAGAATTTTCTGGATCTTCTTGTAGCAGCAGGGACATTGGAGATCAACTTTCAGCACCATTGCAGTTTTCTATTACAGCAAATGAAAATGAAGGTCAGAACACAGGCAGAATCAAATAGAAGTGAATGAAAATTACTGGGTTGTGATCGAAATTGATACCTTCTCAGCCATGGTTGATAGTGAGGAGTGATAGATCTAGAATTCAGAGAAGAACAAAGTAAATTGATTTTGATAACAAGTTTGAGAGAGACTCTAGAGAGAGAGAGAGTATAATCCTATAATGTTGATATATATGAACTTTGGAAGAAGAGAGTGGGAGCTTTTTCACGTTGAATTTCATGAAAATAATCAAGATTGATTGTCCTGTCTATGGAGTGGGGTAGGAGTGGTTAGGGGTACATTGCTGACTCTTTACTCTGTGTTTCCATGTGCTGGTATTGATAGACTAGACACTACTAACCTTCCCAACCAAGTTTTGACAATATTTTCATAGACAAAGCGAATGGATTTGGATTTCAAATTAACCCTTCTGTCATACAATTATGAGCCATGCACCCCACATGGCCAACCACATATATAGACGAGTTATATAATAACCAATAATATAGGCGTGAATCTTCATACGATCATTAACAAATTTGATTTTCCTAGCTAAGTTTGGTTTCAAGTATTTTTCAACAAAATCGCCTCTCGAGAAAGTAAAAAGGTCAAAAGTTCAACTAATGAGTCAATCGAAATCGAATAGTTTTACTTGAGAGTCAATTGATTTTGAGATTGAATGAGTAAGTTCTTTGGTTAATTTATCGGTTTCTAATTTTTCAATTTCTTTATTATTGGTTTTCAATTTGATTTGTGATTTTTGTTTGATTTAGTCGGCTAATCTAATCATGTTGTAATAACAAATAATTTGTGTTACCAAATTGATTGATTGACATAACTATTTTCTTATATATATATAATGGCTTTAAAGAATATTAAGGCACCGTTTAATTGCGATAGAAAATGGTAGAAAAAGAAAATCAATTCTTTTTTCATGCTTAATTTTGGTGTTTGATTGTATAACTTTTTCATGAAATTCATTTTCATCCATTTTCTAGGTACAACCATTTAAAGCACATTTTCACCTTTTATTTTCCCATGATTTTGGTAGGAAAGTGTTTTCCATCTTTTTATTTTTTATTTTTTGGCAATAGAAACATATTTTAAATCCAATAGTAAAAAAATTTATCCATTTAATTGATAATTTGCATGAAAAATAAAGTCAAACGAACACAAAAAAATTTTAAAAATTATTTTTAAATTATTATTATTATTATTATTTTACTTTTTTGTAATCCAAACAAATTTTAGGCCCCGTTTGATACACATTTTTTTGTAAAATGAGAATGAAAAATATAGTCGTTATGAGCTCCACACAAGAGATGTAAAGTGAAATATGGTGGCTGGATGTGATGAATAACAGTCATATTTTTCATTTTTAGGGTAAAAAATGGGAACCAAACGGGGGCTTAATACAGTTGTAAAAAAATTTATTTCAAAAAGTAACAATTTGTATGAAAAACAAAGTTAAACGAATTAGGTAAAAAATTATATCAATCAAACATCATTAATTACAATTCCCTCTAAAATAAATTTTAAATAATTTAATTTCTTGTCATTTATTGTTTTTCATCCAAATTTCATCATTGCAATCAAATGCTAATCTCAGAGAATCCAAGGTTCATGAATTATGATTAAGTGCAGCTAAAGGAAATGGCCAAATAAATAGTAAGGGAAACACGACAACGCTTTCGCTTTCAAAGACGGCAAATAATTATTGGACCTAACAAATTAAAGGTCCCTTTTTTTCACCCATAAAATTGAGCACCCAAGACTTAGAGAGCCCAGGAATCCGAGGTCTAAATACCTTCGGACTATGTTTCATATGCAATATTCAATTTTTAAAAAAAAAATTATGAATAAAATTTTTTAAGTAATAATTTATTCGTCAATCTTTTTTAAATTATAAAAAGTTATACGACCTGTCAAGATTTAATTTTGGAAAAATTACAGCAACGGTCCCTAATCTTTTACTTTTTTGCAGACTTTACCCTAACATTCACTTTGTACCAACCACAATTCAAAACATTTCAAAAATATGCAGTTGGGATAACCATCTAGTTGACCAATACAATTGAACTTTGATCAATTTAATTTAAAAGGGTAATTGTGCTAACTAACGATCAAATGGACGGTTTCCATTCATTTTGACCCCAACTGCATATTTTTGAAATGTTTGGAATTGTGAATGGTACAGGGTGAAAGTTAGGGTAAAGTCTATAAAAAAAAGTAAAATATTAGAGACCATTGCTGCAATTTTTCCTTTAATTTTTTTAGTATGTCAAAAGAGGCTAATAATTTGAACTCCTTTGTATTTTTATTTTATTGTTTCTATTACACTTATTATATTGTTTAGGAAAAGAAAAAAGGTTTCTTCTCATTCGATAGAAAGTTGACTTTAGGTAAAATTATTAGAAGTCGGCTAAATATTTATATATGTCGGAAAGAATGGCTGATAATGACTTTCGTTACCAGCACATGTAGAAGGTTTGTCGTTTTTATTTTTAAGAATTTCATGTATTTTTTATTTTTTGTCTTTTAATTAACAGAATCTACAAAAATATTTCTATCTAAAAAGTATATATAAATGTGTTATTTCTATTTTAGTGCTGTTTACGTCAATTTTCCTTTATAATAATGGACATGCCCATACTTCTAACTCCCCAAATTGAGAAATGCTTTTTCTTGACAATTTAAAATGTACCTAATCCCTTCGTATTAGTGTCGGACTGTCGGTAAAGGTTTATGAGAGTGTTCATGCATGCCCTACATGATTGTTTGGAATAAAAAATAATAATAAGAATCGACCCCTTTCTCTATTTTTAAAAATAGAATCAATTAAATATTAATAAGAATCGAATCATACTAATTGTTTCCTTCTGATTTTATTTTGATTCGTATAATTCAAAAAAGAAAAGTTTCGTCCCAATATTTGATAATGACATTCAACGTTACGAGCACATGTAAAAGTTTTGTTATTGCGTTGTGGTATGTTTGGCCTTTTTCATTAATAGAATCTAGTCTACCAAAAAAAATTGCTAGAAAATGTTAAAAAGAATTCTTGTTTTAGTGCTATATTGGTAAATTTCCCTCTTAATAATGGGCCTGCCCATACCTTGAACTCCTCCCATCTCTGGTCCGCTTACAATGTACTTGATCCCTTGTATTAGTGTAGGTAAAATTCTATCAGATTTGGCCTCGCATACCCTAAGGCCCTGTTTGATTGTAAAGAAATTTCATTGAAAAGGAAAAAGAATTCTGACTTTATGCAATTATAATTGTTTGATAGACCAAATTTAGAGTGGAATTACCAAATTTGGGGTGGAATTCCAATTTCACCGCATCAGGTCATGAGTCTCAATTCCCTAAAAATAGAAAATTGCCTTTCACACCATTATGGTGGGAGCATTTTTTTTTTGTTGACAATTAAAACAAATTCTAAACTTAATGGTAAAAATATGTATCCCTTTAATTGGCAATTTGTATGAAAAATAAAGTCAAACGAACACCAAAAAATTGTGATATATATATATATATATATATATATATTTATTTTTTTATTTTTTTTTACTTTTTAGCAACCAAAACAAAATTTAATACAAATTGTAAAAAAAATTATCCCAAGAATAACAATTTGCATAAAAAATAATGTTAAACAAATTAGGTGGAAAATTATACCAATCAAACACCATTAATTACATTTCACTCTAAAACAAATTCTAAACAATTCAATTATCTGCAATTCATTTTCTTTTCTCCCAAATTTCACCATTGCTATCAAACAGACCCTAATATGATTATTTGAATTAATTAAAAATAAAAAGTAATCCTTAATTTCCTCAAATTTCTTAAATGTCTAGACTTTCGATGTACATAATATCAATGTTTTATATTGACGCGAAAATTAAAAAAAAAAAAAAAGCTCAAAAATAAAATTGGGTTTGAACAAGTTATCAAATTTAAAATAAATAATTTTTTATTTATTTATCAAATTTCTAGTTCTTGGTTTTCCTGATCGAGCAGTTTAGTCTGATTCAATTTTTAGAAAAAATTATTTGCAAGACATATTTTCCACGACTTTCCTACTTGATCATGTAACACATTAGATAGTGCTAGCCAGGACCAAAGAAAAATAGTTGTCAAATGACTTACGCATCACATGCAGACAGACACCTACCCATTTTTCTTCTTAAACTACTTTCTTTTCAATATGAGATTGTCTGGTGAGATTTGGTCAGATTCATCGAATGGTTGGTACTACCATCCAAATAAAGATCCAAAATCGACAAACTTTCTAAATTAGAAATTGTGCTGGTATAAAAATAAAAATAAAAAAAATTCAAATCCCAATCCTTACTGAAGAAAAAAATTTCAGCAAATTAATATTCAAAATATATCTCGTTATCTAAATAATTTCATAATTTATTTTCTGAGAACCGTAAAATTACGAGTAATCCCATTCTAAAATGAAAATGCAAAAAGCTTTCAAAGGGAGCCATATCACTTCTATAATTTGCCAACCTCTTTCTTGCATAACCCAGTTCAAGATTCTCAAGTTTCAACCTCTAGTCCAGATACTTGCAACCACAGCTGAGAATCTGCCAGTGGTCGATTAAAAACTTTTATTTTTTCCTACATGGGTCGAGAAAGTCAAAATTAGAACACTAATTTCAATTGAAGGCAAGAACCTTGACCAAAGATCAAGAAAACAAAAAGTAAAAAGTTATTTCTCAACCAGAGGGCGAAAATCTTGATTAGAGGTAGCTGTGGAGAGAGAGAGAGAAGAAAAACAAAACACAAAAACTAAGGGCTAAGAGACCGGGTTCCCCAGCAGTGTTATCAAACTGATTAAAAGTATACATATGGTTTTTTGCCAATGTCCAAACAAGGAATTAGCCTCATACACTGTTTATGTCTTTATGCTCATGATACCAATTACACTAAAAGATGATAACCGAGTCCACTTCCATTTTTCACCCCCGTGTCTGTGTGGATTTGTAAAGAACAACCGTCACATATTTGGAACGGAACCGAGTAGTCGAACCGAGTGCAACCACAGACGGGGTGCTTGCATTTTTCTGCATGTATAGATGGTCCAGCACCACGGGTTGAGGTTTTGAAAGAGGAGGTGGAATCTCCATGTGAGGCGATGGGGCGTTGAGCAAAGTATACTCCAGATGTGGAGGAACTATCGGTGGATCCTTCTCATAATCCTCAGGGCAGGGGTACGAGTTGTTGTAGCTGGAATTTGGGGATTCAGGCGATTCAAAACTGGCAATGCTCTTGGTGACGTCTGGGACGTAATCCTGTAGCAGAAATCAGTAAGCAGTTTTTCAATAAATATCACTTCAACAAGGATGGAAAGTATCTACTCATTTTGCTTCATTTTCAGTTTTCTTTATGTTCTTTCTTCATAGCCAAGCATAAACGTCCAACAAGCTCAATTATTCATATGTATGGAGAATTTGAATAAAATGTAACTCTGTGGATCAAGGCTATAGCAGGGATAAGTTGGAAAGTGCCCATGGGGCGTTGGTTGATCTACCAATTATGATAAGATTTAGAAAAGGAACCTTCAATTTTTCCATT
Organism: Osmanthus fragrans; assembly: GCA_019395295.1. Taxonomy (NCBI): domain Eukaryota; kingdom Viridiplantae; phylum Streptophyta; class Magnoliopsida; order Lamiales; family Oleaceae; genus Osmanthus; species Osmanthus fragrans. The sequence goes on along the minus strand of CM033341.1, from coordinate 45,822,832 downwards.
GAAGAGCCGTGCTAGGACCAAATGTGGGCAGTCAAGAAACAATATTCATGTAGATTTGAAATTAAAGACCAAAACAAGAAGAAATAAAGAACGAATAAGCAGATATTGACTTGGTTAAAATCAGAATCTATTGATGATAAATTGTGAAAAAGGTAATTGGTTTAGGATCACATGCATGGTTGCTAAATTGACTAGGAAATGCGGTTTTTCCCAATTGGCAAAGATAAAATAATCTACAGCATTTAATTCGAATGTTAGCACAACTAGTCGAATTCGCCTTTTTTCGAGTAAAATTCTCCTTATTTCTAGAAATGTCTTGTATCTTCGACTTCTAGCTCAGTAACCAGTAAAGAGACACGTGGCAATGGTTGCCTCCATATTCTTGCACCAAGATGCACATGAAAATCATTTTACAACATAGGGTTAAAAAGAGATCATTTTTGGGATTGAACCAAGAAGTTCACGCTGCAATCCACTTGTTAAATTATTTGTATATATTCTGAAGGCCGAAGAAGGAAAGATAAAAAAAAATTCAAGGGATACAGAAAGCAATTTTCCTAGGAGAGATAGATGGCAATGATATTGACCATAATAAAGGTTACCACTTTTTATTACTTTCGAACTAGTATGGAAAAGAAATAAGTAAACGAAACTACAGGAAATTAAAGAAAGAAATGGACGGGTTCATGCATGGATAAGCAATACTGACGAGGAGACAAAACTAGATGATAAGACCATAAGTACCTTCACATCTCTAAGATGTTGCAAACATTGCCTGATCCATCCAGCTCCCACGGGATGTCAGGGGCATACCTCCACTGTCTATCAACAATGAACCTGTATTGATAAACTCCTGCAGGAATTTTTCTCATAACAACGAACTCCTTCCTTGTTCTCCTCATGCGCTTCCTGAGAAAAAAGATTACAGCATATAAATCTCCCATTAAATCGAGTTCGGCCACGTAAATCCTCTTCACCATTCTATAATGTTCATTGCTAGATCAACCAATGTTAGGTCGACATAGAGCGTAATCCAGCCACCAAAGTGAAAAATTTTCCTCATAATATGTGAGGCTAAAATCAGAAGCAAAAAATTGAATGGTTAAGATAAAACAGTAACTCTTGCCTTTTTCTCCAATTATCCCATGATCCCACCACATAAACTTCCCTGCCACCATGAGTCCATGTGATAATTGTTGGAATTCCAGGCTCATCATGCATTTCTTCTTCATACATTGAGGTAGTGTTCATCAATGAAGGGCCCGCAATGTTCATCTCTGCACTTCTTTGTAAGCGAACCACAGGAATCTTAAGTACAACAGAGAATGAAAATTCACTACTCTTGCACTACTCCCTTTAAAGCAAGCAAAGAGACGTAACCACCCGGACTTGAATACTTTTATAGGAACAACGTTACAAACTAGTGACGTGCATGAGGTAATATTTTTGGTAGCGGTGCGATAAATGCCAAGTTGGTGACGTATAAAAGTCAGAAGTTCCGTCTCAAAAGAAACTCTCGCTGCAAAATGCATATGAAGACAAAGTTTCTGAGTCGACCTAGCCTTTACAAATTTTACGCCAAATTAAATGCAAGCAACGATTAACCAATATACAACTTTTTGTCACCATATTCATGTTTGGGTCCAATAATTAAAGTTAAGAAGGACAACCACTTAATGTCCCTTCTAAATTATGGTTTTCGACCCTCTAAATAATCTACCATTTATAAGAGATCTTTAGCATTAAAGTCATACAAAAGCCCATCTATTTCGACTAAAAATCTCAGAAAATGTGATATAGACTATTTCCAATAGCATTGGCAGAAAGAAATATTTTTTATCCAGCATGAATTCAAAATCAAAGCTATAGCCCTCTTCAGACCATCTTGCAAATTATTGCATGCTACAATCCTCCATGCATAAATCAATCAGCAGTCTAAAACTACTTAATTCCACAGATTTTCACTTTAATTTGAGCAGAAAAATCGCTTATTTACGGCCCACTTTCAGTACAAAAAGTAATTTATGCACACAAAAATTCATATAAGAAATTGAAATGTCGTAAAAAAAGGGAAAAGAGACAGACCTGAGGTTTGAACATCATTGCACATTGACCTGAGGTTTGAACATCTGGCGCACCACCACCACCACTCCCAACCCCAGAAGGACTGTTGTTCCCATCATCTTCCCTTCCATTCACATTACCCCCTTTTACCCTAATCATACCAATTTCTCGAATTTAATTAAAGAAATGAACCCCCAAAAGTCTCTATATACAAATTCCCCCGCTTCTAACATCATGTAAAGGGGTGAATTTTTTTGAAAAACAACTGGGGTTTCACTGAATTCCTTCCTGCGATTAAATAGTGTGTTGGCAGTATTAAATGCCATGTAGATTGATATTTGGAATTGGAGCTTTACTAGGATTATTAATGTAATCCTATGAAGTCCTATGAGCTTGGAACTATGGGTTTAATTAATCTGATGAATAATTTGCGGGCGGGCAGGATTGGGGCGGGGTGCCAATGAGAGACGCCAGTCACATCATCCTCTTCAATGCTTTTACTCAAAAGTAGATATTTTTTCTCATTATTATTTTATTTTATTATTATTTTTTTTTGATATCCCGATTTCCCAACTTACGTCAGACTATATCTTGAATCACCAATCATCTGCTCCTCAGTAACTGGCAGAAGTAATTCGTGGGTTATGCCCAAATTGACTAGGGTCCGTGCACCCTTTATATTCCTGATCCCAAAGAAACCACCTCCATGATTATTATCTTTTTTTTCATTATTCGTTCAACTATACTATGTGTACAATCAGAGTTGACAATCTCTCGCATTGGAGGGCCACGATAAATAAATAAAAATCGTGGATCTCCCAGTGTGAGAGTGTTGTCAACCCTGATTGTACAAATAATAAAAATTCAATATAGGATTCAGATGTGTAGTTTTTTACTAGTATATACTGTATAGTTAAGCCCGCATTAGTCAGTCCAATTTTGAGCTCTTACATTTTGAGTACATTTTATGATTCGACATACAATTTTATCATTGATTTGAACAACACTTAAAATAATAAATAATCTCAATTTTTACACATTATGAAATGTCTTTGTAATTTGTACAAGTAACTTAACTCTAACCAATTAGTATGGATAAAGCTACTTGTACGCCTTATGGTGTACTAAATAGCTTACACATCTCTCAAATGGAGAGGAGCCCATGAATATTTTATTATGTGTGGACCCCCTTTCATGTGAGAGGGGTGTAAGAGATTATGAAAGATATTATGTACATGTAAACAAGTCCAGTTAGTATAGGCTTAGGGACAGAAGAATGTCTTAATCTCGCCTTGTTCCATTTCGCAAGCACATCCTCTTACTGCTCTCACCTTATTTAGGACACTGATTCTTCGGTTAGTTGACGAATCGAGACAAAAACAAGAACATGATTGTCATTCTATCCCACTTTTTGAAAACTTACGATCGAGCGGGGATAAGCTGGGTCACCCTAGCCCTACTCCATAGTGATCCCTATAAATTGTCATATTTTTGGAATTATTTTTGTAATCATTTGTATGTGTGGTTCTTGTAAATTTGTTTGGTTTGTTATTTGTCTTAATTATATGTTTTTTTTATAATTTTTATCAGTGTAATTAATATTAATTTTAATTATAAAAAGAAGGTAAATGTAAAATAATGATTTTTGATATAAAATGTATTAAATTTAAAATTATAAAGTTATTACTTTCATGAGAGTAGTACAATGGACCTGTCTGTAGGGGGTAATTTTTTAAATGGTCGGTTTACTATTGCTATTTTTCACAATGGTCTTAATTGTTAAAAATACTATTTTACCCTTAATGAAATGTGTTTTTATATTGCAGGATATATCCTTATCTTTTAGAATAATTTTTCAATTTTGTCATGTATTATTTCTATCTCGAATTCTAGCATATAAATTCATCATTTGATCTAATAGATTGACATAATCTTCCATATATCTATCAAAATTTTCTCCAAGTATATAATATTCTTCAGACGATGATTGATCTATTCTATCCATTTGAGAGATGATATTATTTATTTTTCCTAATAAAATTTCTAATAAGTTATCTAATCCTTCAATTGTATATCCTGACATATTATATAAATCTTATCATGATAAACAATGCTAATAAATACAAACATTTAGATAATTTAGCCATGCAAATATTCAGATAAGTAATCCCAACGATTCTTTAAGATTTCAGAAAATATCTTTCTAAATTTAACAAAAATAATAGTTTTACCTTAGTTTTGATCTCAAATCTTTATTCTTAGAACCGAGTAACCTTCAGGTTCTGGATCTGCAAATAGCTCCCTTCAATGGCCTCCTGCCTCTACGGGATAATTGTTATTCCAGCTTTCCACCTTCACTGTGTCAGTCCTTTGAATTCGGATTGTAGAATTTAATTAAAGAAAACTCTCCTTTTGTTAAAGTAAGAAATGAATTCTTCTTCAATCTTTCAAGAATCTATGAGATGGGGTGTTTAGAAACTCATGATATTTTTTAAAGACAATTTGGATCTGAAATAATTTGGAATTTTATTGATATCTAAAGGCTGAAATATGATTACAATGGAAGACAGGAATTTGTTTGGCTTACTCACAGTTTGAGTGCTCAACCAACTCTGCCTTTTTCATTAGCCCAAAGGCTTCTATTTATACACAAATCTAAAGATAAATTACACCATTGCTTACATCATACTAATAATATTTTATTGCCTCGTGCTTTTCATCAAGAGCCTCATGGCCCCTCCATCCTTATTGTTTTGTTACATTTTCTTTGATAAAGGACACAATCCTTCTATAATTGTCCTTCAGATCTTGTTTTTACATACAGTTGGAAAGATTCTCCTGTAGCAGCTTGGACACCTTTCCTCCATGTGTTTATCATTTTTGTCTTCTTATCTTTGATTCTGTCGGCAAGTGGGGCATTCTCTTATTCTGCATGCCTCTTGTATGGTTGTGATAGGTCCATTGATTCGATGAGTATCAAATTTCTCAATGTATTCTTTCAGAATTGTTGATTTTTCTCCTCCATTGTTGGTGAGAAGAGTCCATCCTTCATATTGACACAATCATTTGAATTTTTTGTCATACAAGCTTTTTGCCATTTTATATAAGACTTTCATCCCTAAAACTCTTCGAGATTTTATCCATGATCTGGTGATTTTTTGTAATGGTTTTTTATTGTGACCGACATCAATCTGAAACTCTCTACTAACATATCCGATTGTTATAATATGTTCAGCAGGATAAAATATCATTCCATCAATTTCTGGACTGATTGAATAAAATTTTATGTATATGGACCTTCCTTTGGCAAATTTGGATACTTCAGATTTAAAAATTTCATCGAATTTTTCAATTTCTTTTAGATCTTTTTCGGGGTAGATAAGATCTAAAAATTCATAGTCTGCTGCCATTTTGACCATGACAGGGTCTGCATCATTGGTAATTAGTAACCTTGGATAAACATGATCTCCTGAAGATATGAAATAGGAGTCATTTTCTTGTAATTCATAAACAATTTTGGCAAAAAATCTATATTCTTCTTCTTTTGCTGATAAAGGGGTGTCATCATCTTCATCGGTTCTGATTCTAATAACCCTTGTATGTTCATCATTGGATTTTATGGTCAACTTTCTAGGACTTTGTGTATCCCTTTTGATAGTGCTGGGTCCACTACTGCTTTCGCATTGTGGATCACTCCTTGGTACCTGTTGGTATCCCTGTTTGGTATCATAGGATTGTGCCAAGACATCAATCCTTCTATTATTTGTATCAGTGGACATTAATTGTGCTTCAAGAGCATCAATTTTGTCTTTCATTTCGTTTGTAACCTTGGTATGGGATTCACTGATCTCAAGTAATAATTGAATATTATGACTTAAGAGCTCAGCTAATGTCTCCATTCCAATTTTTATATCATCTGCTTCTTCTTTGGCATAGGCTGCCGCAGATTTCATTTCTGATATCATTTGTTTGATATTATCCATCTCCAAATTCAATGTTCCTGCTTAAAAAATCAGCAAGATAATTATTTGTACCTTTAATATGAATAATATCAAAATTATAGAATGACAAATATGCTTGCCATCTATGTAACCTTCTATATTGGGGTTCCATTGGTAATTTATTTCTAACAAGTCCTGCAACTTGAGAATTGTCAGTTTCAACAATAAATTTTTTAGATAATAAAAATAATGAAAATTTCTTTATTCCTCTAATAATTGCTAATAATTCTTTTTCATGAGTAGTATAATTTATTTCTGCTTGATTGAAAGTTCCACTTGAATATCTACATATTTCATTTAAATCTGTTTTTAATATTGCTGCCCAATATTTATTTGAGGCATCAGTATTAACTATCAAATTATCCTTTTCATTTGGTAATCTTAATTTTGATAAATTTTTACATTCTTCATTAAGCAATCTTACTATTTCTGTATGTTCTTCATTCCATCCTTTAGTATTAGTTTTTCTAAGTAAAATTTGTATTTTATGTCTCTTTTTTGAAAGATTTTCAATAAATCCTTCTGCATAATTTAAACATCCTAAGAATTTTTGTATTTGTTCCTTAGATTCTAATTTATCAGGAAAGCTTTCTATCTTTTTAGATATATGAGACTGTAATTTATTCCATTTTTATCTATAATTAATCCAAGAAATTCTATCTCAGATTTTTCTATAATAGCTTTCTTTTCAGATAAAACTATTCCTTCTTTTTGACATTCTTTTAGGAATTTTATAATATGATTTTTATGATCATTTTTATTTTCTGAACATATTAGTATATTATCAACGTATACTAATAAGAAATCATTATATTTTCTAAAAATATTATCCATTCTTCTTTGAAATATTTGAGGTGCATTTTTTAATCCAAATAGCATAACTATCCATTCGTATTTACCTTGAGGCGTACTAAATGTCGTATATGGTATTGATTCTTCTTCCATTTTGATTTGCCAAAATCCTGACTTACAATCAAATTTTGAATAATATTTTTTTCCTTTTGCAAGGTTTATTAAAACATCTTTATTTGGTAAGAAATATCCATCAAATTTTGTATATTTATTTAATTCTTTATAATTTATTACCATTCTTGGTTTTTCTCGTACTTGTTCAGAGTGTTTCATTACCATAAAGGCTGGACTACTATGTGGTCCATTGCTAGCTCTGATTAGTTTCATATTTTTTAACTCTTCAATTTGTTTTCTAAATTCTTGAGTATCTTGTATAGTGTACATCATTGGTTTTACTCTTATTATTACATTTTCAGTTAATTCTATTTTTGCCCTTGGATGTTCAGGTTTCCAATAAGTTAATGGATTTTCATTATAGACATTTCCTATCTTTTTAATTATTTCTTCTATTAATTCTGATTTTTCTGTTGTTTGTATTTTTTGTATTTTAATAGTTGTTTTTATTGGTATTTTTATTGTCCTTTCACCACGCTGGGCTGGCTGAACTCTGTATGGTTTAAATTCTCTTGAAATTTTTAATAGATGTCCACATGGTGTTTTTAACATAATCATATAGTTATTTTGTTGGTAATATTGGAATTGTTGAACAAAATCATTTCCTAATAATATATCACATTCTAATACATCATATGCATATACTTTGTTTATAGTTATTTGTTTACTTCCTAATAGGATTTCTACCTTTTCTTTATTTTTAGTAATAGGTGTCGATATTCCTGTGACACCTGTTATTTTTATAGTATTATTATTGTTCCAGTTTTTTAACAAAAATGTCTTGATAATAGTTATATCACTTCCTGTATCTATTAAAGCACATGTTGTTATATTAGTTTTTACAATGGTAATTTGTATATATACTGCTAATGGAAATGTTATTACATTATTCATTCTTTTGGACAAAACAATGTCTTATTATTATGTGTTATATAGATTTCTTCTTTATTAATATTATAATGATTTAATGCTTGTAAAAAACTCATTCCTAATAACATATGGTAATGATCTCCCATACTATTATCTATATAACATGGTATTATCATTTCTTCTCCATCTAAAACTATTGGTATTTTTACTTCTAATTCACTAGTATGTGTTTTTCCATCAAAATTGATATATTTATAAGGCTCTACCCTTCTTTTTATTAATCATTTATCTCTATTTCCTGATATATGGCAGTTCGCTGCTCCTGTATCAATTATGATATTTTTTCCTTTTATATATTCTATTCCATTATAATATTCTCCATATATTTGCATACTTCCTATATTCCTTTTTACCATTATTTCTCGATTTATGTTCTTTCTTGGTATTATAGATGTACTATTATTTCTTTTTAATTTTCCATCTTTAAATTCTATTAAAGAATTATTTTCTATTTTTTCTGTTACATCTGGCTTTGTTTTAGATATTTCTAATTCATAATATTTCTGGTAATAGGTTTAGTTGTTTGTTTGGTTCTACAATATTCAATATGTCTTTACATTCTTTGTGAATTTCTATATAGGGTTTTTTAGAATAAATGTTTCCATAGTTTGAGTTAGTAAATGTATATAATGCTCTATATTCTATGGTCATGATATGATTTCCTTCTTCTATAATATCTTTTCTATGTATTTTAAAATGTAATCCTAATACTTCATTAAAATCTTTATCTTTTATTGATACACAATATTTTGGATAGCATGTGAATATTAATTTTTTATATGCTAAATTTCCTTCTATAGTTCCTAGGTGACTATCATTAGTATTTAGTATTCTTCCATCATGTAAAATTACTGTTATTGGTGAATCTATTTCTTCTCTAAATAGGGATTTGAACATTAATTGTATTCCTGCTAAATAAACATATTGTATCTTTTCTTTTTGTCTTCCTTTTACTTTTGCCATTAATTGGTCAACTGTGAATTTTGTTAGTAATACTAATTTATGACTTCCTGAAGCTGTCCTTATATCTATTGATTTTTCTATCTTATGATATTCACTTATAGATACTCTTTCTCTTCTAAATATTTTATCGAATATTTTCCATTCTCCTAATTTTAAATCTAATGATAATTTTTCTATTTTTCTAAATGTATTATTATCGAATGTTACCTTTAATCCATATCCTTCAGAATTTTCTATTTCTTGTTTTTCTTCTATGATTTCAGCTTCTTCTATTTCGTGACTCATTCTGATTCTGATATGTAAATCTCTTCTCCTTCATAATTATTAATATCTATTATTTCTTCTAATTCACTTTCTATTTCTTCATATTCTTGTTGTAAAATTCTAACTTTCTTTTTAGTACAATCAGGGCTTATATGTCCTATTTCTCCACAATTCCAGCATTTGCATTGTTTTTTTTATCTTTTTTAAACTCTTTTCTTTTTGGTTGAAATTTTCTTTTATAATATCTCCTATTTGGTTTTTGATATTTCTTTTTTGTCTATATTTTTTATACTTTTTTGGTTTGAATTTTTTTTTTATATTTTCTTTCCGGTCCACATCCCCAATTAATAGGTCTCTCTACTTCTTCGCAACAAATTCTTGTTAATTTTTCAGATTTTTTCATTAGTTGTCTATTTTTACATATTTCTGTTAATATTTCAAATAGGAATTTTATTCTACTTCCTAATGTATCTGGTACAGGATTATCCTTTATATATCTTTCATATTCTATTTTAAAATATATATTCCATATTCCTGGTAATTTAGCAAAATACATTTCTAAGTATGGTCCTTGATTTTCATTACTATAAAATTGAGTATAATAGAAATTTTTAAATTGACATGTATATTCTTTTATTTTGCACATATCACATATCATAATGTTTATTAATCCTAATCTTGCTTTTAATTTTTCTCTTCTAGCTTCTTCTTCTGAATTGTTTATCCAATTTTCTCTTAGGAATTCATCTGATATATATTCTACTAACTTTTTTATTCCCTCTTGTAAGGTTTTTTGCATTTCTGTTTGTATATTTCTTTTCATTAATAATTTAGTATCTTCAGTTACTCCTTCCCACCAATTTCTTACATCTCCTTCAAACGATGCTATTAAATAGTCAATTCTTCTATCCGTAGATTCCCATGTATCGTCTTGATTATATAAAAAGAATAATATCATTGCATCTGCCCACTGTAATAAGGCTTTCTTAATATCTATTTTACAATCTAAATCTAGTTTTGCTCCTCCATGATTTATTGGTTTATTGTAGTCTGAGTTTGGGGTAAATTGATCTTTATATTTTTCTATTCTATGTTGTGGTATAATTCTATCATAGTACTGCCTATAAGGTCTATGTGGCATTGGTGCATATCCTCCTTCTAATTCAGGAAATTCTAATTTTGGATTATTATTTGTACTTCCTGGTGCTGGTGTTGGTCCTCCACCAGTATTCATTAATATTTCATAATTTTCTAATTCTTCTATGCTTAATTGGTCAAAGTTTTCTATTAGATTATCTATTTCTTCATTCATCATCTTTTTTATTTTTTCCTTTTTTTTTTGTATATTTTTCAAATTCTTTTTCTTGTTCTAGGATTATTGGTAATATTTCTTTTCTAAATCTATCATCCATACTTCCAGGTTCATAATATCCTTCCGTTTCTACATGTTTTTTTCCTATTCTTGTCATTTCTCCTTTTATTCTATCTTTATCTACTTTTTTGTCTGTTGGTTTCATATTTTGTTTCATTTCTCTAATTTCTATTTTTAACATTCCTACTTCATCTTTTAATTCTTTAGTTTCATTTATTAATTCTTTCATTAATTTCTTTAGTTCATCAAATGATTCTAAAAAAGCCATTATATTTTTCCACTTTTTATTTCTAATAAATATGATAATCTGCACTTTTTATCTTTATATTCATTGGTGATTTTATTAAGATTTTCTATTGCTATTCTATTATTAGGTAATTGATCATCTCTTACAGTTTCAAAATATTTTGCTTTTAATTCTAATTTTTCGATTTTTAGTTTTCCTAACATTTTTTCTTGTGATTTATTTATTTCTCCTGGTATTCTTAGTATATTTGAGGTTTTTCTTGTATTTTATTTAGATTTCTAACAATATTATTAAGCTTTCTAGCTACTTTATCATTACTCATTTATAACTTATGATGATTCATATATTTCTCTATAATATAAAATACTTTCAAATTCTTTATTAATCATTTCATATATATATCTATCTTTTATAGATCCTATACTTAATTTATGTAGTATTTGTTCTTTTATTTCTCTAGGTAATTTTTTAATTATATCTAATGTTAATATTTTTGATTTATTAGGAATAGGTTCATAAAATATTTTATATCATTTTTTTTCTTCTAATTTATAATAGTTATCTATCTTTTTAATTTTAATTCCCATAATTACTTATATTGTTTTATATTATAGCAGCCATTTCTTCTCGATCTATAGTTTCTATAATAGTTTTCCATATCATAAGGTCTCTTATTATACTAATTTCCGTCTTTTCTATTATCTCTTTTCTAATATCTAAAGGTAGATCTTTTAATTTTATAAGTATGATTTTTAAGATTTCTTTCTCTATTATAGGTTTTTCTATTATTATCCCAAATCTCTCTTTGTTTATTTTATATCTATTTCCTAAATCTTCTATTATCATGTTATGATCTATGGCTCTGATACCAATTAAGATGGGGGGTACTTAGACCGTCTTCAAAATCTCAAAATTTATTATTTTCATAAATATTTAATAAATCGCAATAAATTTTATAAAATTCACTATATTTTGTTATGACTTTTTCTTCAATGATTATGTTTAATTTTTCAATTCTTCTTTCTAGATTGATGATTTCTTTATGTATATTATTTTCAAATCTAATTGCGTGGCTATCTACATAAGTATTCTTATATCTTAATTTTGGATCTAAATAATTTAAAAAGAAACTTTTTAAATCTTCTTTTAAATAATTTAATTCTCTTTTTGTTGCAGTTTTTAGGTCAATAAAATTTTGTATAATTTTCAGGTTTAAATTTATTAAAGATTCTGAATTTATATTTTCTTGGGGACCTAATTGAAGTATTTTATACATTATAATAACTTTTGTTGCAATTTTTATGTGAGAGGGTATTTTTGGAAAGATTGTTGTTCAAAAGCTATTTTTCAAATTTCTAACTTTTTGATGTCTATTTTCACAAATCACCTATTTGAAATGACTATTTAGGGGTATTTCCTCCTGTCTGTAGGTTGAGAGGCCTGCATTTGTATGGCAGGCTAGTTGGGTTGCATGAGCCCAACGAGACATACAGTCCATTTCACACATTTTTACATTTTTAAGGCTGTTTTTCCAGAAATATATATAAGTGACGAAAATTTTAAGTTAATTCACACATTTTAAGAAATTCATAATTTTCAACATATTTTTATCAAAATTTACAAAAATTTGATTTTAATCTATACCAAACAGGAGCTAAATTGCTATTATGACCCCCTGTTTGAGCCATATTATTTTTTTCATTTTCATTATTCAACTCATTTTCAACCACATATTTTTCAATAAAATAATATTTTACATCACATCAATAACTTTTCCTTAATTTTCAACCACATTCTTTATCACATAAATAGTAAAAATTCATTTTTTCTCAAATAATATGACTCAAAGAGGGGCTATATAACAAAAAGTTGTCGTCGGGTTAGGAGAGTTCCGGGACAGGGATTACATGTTTTATGTAGGTGGGTGCAAATTTCGAAACTCTACTTATGAATCTAGCGATAAGGTAAGATTGTACAATAAGTAAAATAAACTTAATATCTCATCATTACATAGTTCAAACACGTTCAACATTACATATCAAACATGCTCTATATAAACATATAATGTTACTCTCCTTTTTTTCCCATTTCTCGTTTTCTCAAACGCACACGAGTAACAGGGTTATGGAATTTACATGCAACTCATGTTGTGACTAAAGCAGCGCCATCCACACAAGTCACGGGTACCTCAATGCACCATTGTCTTACACATTATTCCCGGTCTTGGCTCTTCTATTCACGTGCCTTTTCGCAGGTTTAGATAGCAAATGTATTTTATGGGCCTTGTATGTCCGAATGCCTTCGCCAATCGATGTTAATTCTATCCCTTTGTGTTTTCCAGTAAAAGAATGTCTACAAGAACATGTTTTGGGCAGATGAAGAACTTCAACGAGACAGATCTTTTCCAAGTTCGGAATGGCGTGGAGATGGGACGGAAGATCGATGTGAAATTCCCCGTAGCTATCTGTTCTGCCCATCGCATATGATTTCCTCGTCTTAGCGCCACTGGTGCCGCAGAAAACAGCAATCGATGCACCTGCGTATTTTGTAATAAATATTTAGAACATGTTTAGTATGCAATATTGAAGAATTAGACGTACAGTGAAAAGATTTTGGTAATCACAATCTCGGCAGCAGCAAAATCCTTAGTTCTGAATTTTAAAACGTGTCCGGAATGAAGTCTAGAATATTCTATATTTTTTTGAAACCTAAATACCTTGAAGGTTACCTTAACAAACAAATCTCTGTTCACGATAATGACGTGCCTGAATTTTGGGCACTGAAATATTAATTCTTTAATACTAAAATGGAAATCTATGTTGATGACCAATATTATCTTTTGACTCCAGAATTTTATGTTGGGAAAATAAATCTTAAAAGTCAATAATTAAAGATCGGACACAGAATTGGTGATTTTCCACTGTCAGAAATATACTTGCAAACCATTTTCTTGGTCAAGAAATTGCTCCATAACTTGAAACTACCAAGATTTTTTCCAGTTTGATAATTAATTAATTAAATAAATGAATTTTAAATCTATATGTTTGAACTATGAGATGAATTAGTAGTTCAACATGTTTGATACTAGGATTTAGTGATCGATCTTACCGTGCATTTAATGAAAAAATAACTTTGATACGCGCTTCATGAGATTTTGATAAAGACAAATTCTTAAAAATAAATATGTTCGATATTTAAAATCTTATAAATTTAGACGTTTATCAACATTTCAAAAGTATAACCATTTAAATATTATTTTTAACATCACATGGAGACTGAATTCATTTGTGATCAAAAGTCTTACGTATTCACAACTTTCACAAATGAGTTGCAAAAGAGCTGAATTATGATGATCAGACCATGCTTTTAGATCATGCAAAATTTCAACAAAAAAATACTAAGCCCTTGTTTGGTGTAGCTAAAAACCAGAATTTCAGTATATTTTGATAAAAAATTGATAAATTGATGGTTAAAAAACTGCGAGTCTCATGAGATGTGTTATTAAAATTAATCTTTAAATTTTTATCAAGATTTTAAGTTACACCAAATATGAGCTAAGAATACTTGAAGGATAGAAGAAAATTATACAAACCAGAAACTGGCAAAGGATGAACTGAATCTTTATGATTTCTATCACCATGGCAAAGAAGTTCCCCTGTGATTACAACCCTGGACAGTTGCTCTTCTCCATAGCCAGCCCAATTCACCAAGTCTTCATTTATAGTAGGCAGTTCAATAATCGACTTTTCTTGACCGGCCACCCTCGATAGAGTCCCAGGACAGAGGAGGAGGAAGAACGTGAAGAAAATCATATTCACGAGACTGTTACACCCGCGAAAATGGCTCATCATCTGATGTTTGTTTGTTCACAAACTTTGAGTTAAAGTTAAGAGGGAATGAAGGAACAATGAAAAGTAACCTACCACATTTGGTTTATTTATATAGGAAACCTGCATGGTTCATATGCCCTTTTCAAACTAACCAAATTACTATTTTAGCCTTTAGAAAATGATACTATGATTTTTTTTTGGTTCAAACATTTGGATTTGAACAAGAATTTGATGAGAAGTTATATTACCACTCATAATGACACTTTTAATGTGTTCATTTGAAGAAGATTTTTATCAACAATCGAAATTATGATTTCATACTTATTTCAAAATGTCTAGTCGAAGAATGACCACAAAAAATAAGTCCAATTTGCATCAAGAGTTTACAATATTAGGTTTGTTTGTTTTATTGCACAACAATTCGAGGTATATTCTTGTGACCCTATTCTGAGTAGATCGTGTTTTAGATGTTATCACGCAACCCTCTTAAATGTTTTTGTAAGATTTACATTTGCTACAACTTTGTGATTTTTTAGTATGTTGAAGTAGACAATACCGAATTAAGGAAAAAATTAAAAATTGAGGGTCATAATAGTCATTCCACTTGGATTTTGTCAAATATTAAACTAGTTGGAAGTTGGGAAAATGGAGGGCTAAGTGTTTAGGTTGGTAGCCTAATCTTATCACTTACGTCTTCTTTGAATAGCAAGACTAACGTTTACAAGCCGAAATCCCACCTTTGGTAAACAAGCACTCTAATATGAGTCAATTGTCAAGCCTGCCCCAACTATTTCCGTCTGACTCAAATCTACACTTTTTTTATAATCATCTTCTTGTCCAAACTTATTTTGTACAAATAAAATATCTTTTTTTTTTTTTTTGAAAAAAAAAAAAGAATCAAATTGTTTAGACCCATTCGACCTGAAAAACAATAATGGTCGAAACAAGATTCAATTTTCAATTGCCCCTATCAAAAATATGATTGATTGGCGACTCCAAAAGAGATGGAGTTACTGCATTGGTTCAAAAACTCGTATCATTCTCTTTTTTAGTCAATGTTCTAGCTGATTTTAACCTTTGATTATCCACTTAATTTAAAAGTCCGATAAGTCAAGAATACAAGAAATATTTTATTTTAAAAGTTTAAATTTTATTAATAGTTTATATTAAGAATGTGCATGTGTAGTGGGATTAGACCAACTAAGAGGGTGTCATTACTCGATTTAAAGTAGTCAAAATAGATAAGAACCTACTAGTTTATTCGGAGATCATCCACTAACTTATCGAAATTAATTGAAAAGTACAAGAAATTAATTAAGAATAGTTGGTCAAAAGGTTAAATTTCACAAATGCTAATAATGTGAAATATTTCAAACGATAGAGAATTACATATCTTCTAGGCTCTAGCTCTTTTCTTATTTTTTTTCGTATTTTCCTTCCAAGTAGCCTAATTTCATGTCTGAAGGGGAGGGAAGGGTTGACTGGTTCGTAGTCTTTCAAGTCTCTTACCTTATTGAAGAAGTTTAATCGACAATATTTTCATTTTTCTTTTTAGGTCGAAATTTGAGTCGATTTTTAAAACACGAAGAATGAGGACCAGAAGAGGCAATGGAAAAGCTGATTAGATACCCGCAGGGTACACCAAAATCCTGGGAGGTTAAGATATCGTATCTTTCCTCTCCACGGGTCACTCATCAGACGGTAAAATCTTTTCAAGGGCAACAACAAACGTACTATGCTAACTTGTTTGCCTGTTGGGTGTTTTGAAGAAAATAAAATTAGACTTTATACTAAAAGCCTCACAAGTCACAACCCTTACCAATAGCGGGGATAGCTCAGTTGGGAGAGCGTCAGACTGAAGATCTGAAGGTCGCGTGTTCGATCCACGCTCACCGCATTTGCTTTTTAAATCTACCATTTCACAGCGAAGACAGCAAAAATCATTTTTAAACTGTAAGTTTGCCTTATACCACATTATTTAAAACTAAAATGCGTTCAATCCTCAATATCTAACTCCCAATTTTGTTGAATTGACATAATAAATAATGCTATTTGATGACATGTTTAGCAGAATTTAACATTAACGTTTATATCTGAATTACCATTAGTGTAATAATTAGAAATTGAAGTAACTATTACTGTAAGAATAACCATTGATGAGAGTAATCCCGTATTAAATAAATATTCGACTATTCGTAAATTATTGACTGTTATACAGAAAAAAAAAAAAAAAACTGTTGATCAACAAAAAGGAATATAAAACAATAATGGATAATGTTGCTATTTCTGGTTCAAATGTCAGCTCACATACAAGCATACAAACGCATAAAGGCTACAAAGTTGAGGGCTCATCTAAATTTGGTCCTACTATGTTTCGAAATTAAGAACACTTTCCTAGAAATTATAAAAATTATACATTGTACTAAGGTTATTAACTGTTACAGCAGCAACAAGAATATACAAAACGATAACGGATAATGTTACTATTTTTGATTCAAATGTCAGCTCACATACAGGCATACAAACACATGAAGGCAACAAATTTGAGGGCTCATCTAAATTTGGTCCTACTATGTTTGGAATTTAAGAACACTTCCCTAGAAATTATAAAAATTATACATAGTACAACTCTAATGTCATGAACTGTCACAGACAGCAACAAGAAATATACAACCTTTTATAATCTACCATTTAACAGGAATCCCACCAAAATGATCATCAATATCCTAGATTGTCCAGAAAAGTTGTCCCTACGAACTTGAAACAAATTCTGAAAATACTGATATTACCTAGAAAAAGTCGAACTCCAGATATTTATAGGCTTTTTGATCTGGGATATTTGAAGCAACAGTAGCCTTTTCATTGACTGATACTGCTGGAACGGTTAATTTCTCGAATTCTACAGGCTTTGGGATCTCAGGAGGTGTGGCACATCGTATCAATGCCCAATTCACTCCTTCGAAGAAAGGGTGTTGCTTAATCTCGGTTGCACCTCTTTTATAAGCCAACCTATTATGTGGTTCTTTCACGAGCAAACCCCTAATTAGATCACGAGCAGCAAAACTGACGATGGGTGATTCTGGGAATCGAAGAGGCTGTCCAACAACGTTGAATAATGTGGCCCGATTATTAGGACCTTTAAATGGAGTTTTACCGAACAAAAGTTCATATAGAAAGATCCCAAATGTCCACCAATCTACTGGACTTCCATGACCTTCATTTTTTATAATCTCAGGCGCCAGATACTCGTGAGTTCCTACAAAAGACATCGACCGAGCATTGGTTGGTTCAGCTATCAGCTCGGGCAATGGAGTAACTTGGTTTCCAATTTCGTGTTTTGGCTTCCTATCCTTTTTAGATTTGCTCGAAAAGAGACGAGGAGAGAAGCAAGTTGTTGGAACAACACATGATGGCTGGATGCAGGCAGGTTCAATGCACGCCGGCTGGATGCAATATCCGGAATTTTTTTCCACGGGTTCCGACTCCAAAGGCGAGGTCTTGACCAGTGTGGGACTGACAGCACAGCGAAGTGAAAGATCAAAGTCTGAGAGCATTATGTGCCCATCGTCCCTCACCAGGATATTCTCTGGCTTAAGGTCACGATAGACAATACCGAGCATGTGTAAATATTCCATAGCAAGCAGGACTTCAGCAACATAAAATCTGTCACAAGCGACAATGGAATCACAACTGTTAGTTACTCGAGGATCTATTATAAATTTTGATCACCTGATGATATTAGGCAAGGATCATACTTTGCATGGGGAGTAGTACATTGATGCAGATAATGAACCTATTACAAATCAATAAGAAGATAACTACCAAGAACAATAAACATTTAGCTCAAGGTTTATCATGTCCGGCTAAGTCTTGCCCGTTAAAAATCGAAGTTGAGGTAATCACAGTTAAACTTGCCATCATTTCAAATATTAACTCGAGCCAATTCAAAGCTACATAAAACTCCGCACTTGTGATGTTATTCATGTACACAGTTGAAAATCGCTACGTGAAAATCACTTAGATAAGTACATCACTTGTAACCAAAGTCATGACTTCATGAGATGTATAAAATAGAATACAAATTGAAAGGATGCATCTCACAAGAAGAGTTTGTAATTACACAAGACACAGGATAAATAATTGATGATGACACCCTATTATCTTAGAAGGTAAACATCCTACAGTAATATGAGTAACATTCAAAAGTAGAAAGACCAAAATCTTTAATGATGAAGTTGATGCATTACAGAAAAAAAAAAAATTCTGGATACTTTGATATCAACACCTGTATGAAGATGGAATAATTATGACAGATGAATGTCACAAAATTTGTAGGTATTAATATGATCAACAAGATAATTACGGACAAAAAGAGAGAGCAAATTATGGTTGAAAACTAGAAATTTTAGTTCAATATCCAAGAAGAGTTGAAGATATCATACTTAACTACTTGTTCAGAAAAGTATTTTCCGGGTTGTCTCTGTCTAAGAGAGTGCAGGTCTCCTCCGGGGCAGAATTCCATCACCAGACACGAAAACTTATCAGTCTCAAAATGCGCATATAGAGTTGGAAGGAATGGATGATCAAGGGACTGCAGTATCTCTCTTTCCGTCTGAGCACGAAGAAGCTTCTTACGACTTGCTAGAGATGCCTTATCCATAACTTTCATTGCAAAATAACAATTTGTTCTGCTCAATTCGGCCAAGTAAACACTCCCAATATCTCCACAACCTAATCTCTTCAGCAATCTGAAATGACTCAAACCCAAGACACCATCCCGGGCTCGGATCGCTTGGATGGCTTCCCATCGTAAATCATTTGCTTTATGGGGTTTGTTGATACTGCTACTGAAACTGCTAAAAACTGCTTTCATCACTAAGATCAGTACTCGTGCTTCCTCGACACATACTACTCTTTCCCACTCTCGAAAAAGTTCCCAGGATCACTAATTTTGGCACTTCCGCCCATATTTGCAAGGCTGCTGGCTCCATCACTAATCTTAACGGAAAATGAACTGCTCTTTACACTCTCTTGCTCCGACATTCTCTTTTCTTGATTAGCAGGACTATCCATATCACCAAATCCTTTAGAATTATTTGGAGATCTTGAAGGGTTTACAGCTCCAACAGGCACTGGCCACCCTGTCACCTTAATTGGTTCTGCTGAATGTCCAGGATTAGCCAGCTCGGGCTTGCTCGTATTTGAGACCTGGGAAGGGATATTTCTATGATTTTTTGCTAATATTGCTTGCTTAGAACCAGGAGCTTCTATTTCCCGTTCTGGATAAGGTCTAGTGACAGTTTTTGAGGCCATGTGAGAAACAAAGAGAGTATGGTCAAACTATATCCAACTAATAGTATTCTGCAGCTACTACAATATCACATGATAACTTCAAAGAATTTCCAAATTTCTGTCCTCCCTTACGCTATAAAATTACAGACCTGTCAAATGAAACAACTACAATTAAGTAAACACTGTTTCAGCATAACTGCATAAAACTACTCATTAATCAATATAGTCAAGTCATAATTTGTAGTGATTGTGAACGAACCCATATGAAGTTTTGCCATGAGTCAAACATAGAGTGTACCAATACCACCATATAGCTACAACGAGTCACCATTATAAATATACGATGTGGATTCATGAAATAAATGGAAGAATCTGGAAAAAAACTACATATTACAATATGTTGGGGTTCAAGTTTCTATTACTCATTACTCAAATTCTAGATCCCACGCTAAATTGGGGAATGAAGTAGTGGAAAATATCAGATCAGAATTCTAAACCCTCAAATCATAGCAAGCTGATCCAAGTTAAAACTCAAGAAACAAAGCAAACAAGTACTCAAAATCTCAATTACAAGTACAAATTGAAAGCTATATACTCTCAAAAAGGGCTGCATCCGCAATTTCTTCAAATTTCAATAGCAAATGGAGAGAGAAAATACCAATAATGGGAGCAAGAAAAGAGACTGACGCATATAGTCAATCACACAATTCTACACAGATACTTTTTTCT
This sequence comes from Osmanthus fragrans, assembly GCA_019395295.1. NCBI lineage: Eukaryota > Viridiplantae > Streptophyta > Magnoliopsida > Lamiales > Oleaceae > Osmanthus > Osmanthus fragrans. Next base: position 45,802,174 of record CM033341.1, on the reverse strand, counting down.
AAAAAAGAGGCTTTAATAATTTAAAAAATCAAAATCACTTCCCAAGAACTGAAAAAGGAAAAAATGCAGTACTAGAGGACCACCAGAAAGTAAAGAACTGAATCTGGTCAGGTCATGAGAACATGAAGCAAATTTTATGATTTCAAATTCAAAAAAAAATTCACCAGAGGAAAATTCATGAAAAAATTATATAAAAAATGGATCTTGATCCAAAAAACAAAATCTAATGGCATGCTTGGTACTGTCTATTACACAGCAAGGAACAGTGTCAAAGAAAAATGTAAAAAAGAAGTTAAAATCTAGTTATTTTAAAACATGCGCTGCAAGATGAGAGAATAACCCAAATGCATAAATGGAATCTTGGAACTGACTAACCAGAACCCAGAGGAAAAAAGAAGTTAAAAGAAGAGGAGAATGAAGATCACCTAAAATTTGCTAAATTCAGAGGCCAAAATTTCAGGGCTTAAGCTTTGGCAGTGAAAAGAACCCTGTAGGAAGAAAACTTCCTCATTGAATACCCAGTTTCTTTGTTCTTGAATTGATATATGTGGCAACAAAAATTACAAATTGAGGAGAGAGAAACAGAGAGAAGATGTTTCAAAAGCAGTAATAAAAAACAGACAGGATCTTTTTACTTTAGACTGTTAGTTTAGACGAATCGGAAATACAGGCTTGAGGTTGTGGTCAAATTTAAAGCAATTAAAACAAACCATTAATTAAGACCTTTTTCTTTTCTGTTTTATCCTTTCTTTTGCTTTTTCTAAAGTTTGGTTCATTGTTTTTTGGTCCAAAAAACCTGTAAACTTATGAAGGACATGGTGGACTGTTCCATCTCACTGTCTTCCATGGCCCAAAGTCGATGCCAATTTCAAGTCGATCGAGTCGAGCCCATGTTTACAAAGCTCTTCATATTCAGACATTAAACAAAGCAATAGATGGCTCTATTGTCTCGAAAGGATGTCCTGAAAAACCATTAAAAATAAGCAAGTATTCGATGAATATTATTTACTCAGTAGAATCAATCAAAGACACGTCATTCCATTCTTGAGTGAGCTGAAGCACAATCATTTTATCCACTGAACTTGATAGAAGTTATCACTTCGAATCAAAACATTACAAGAAAATAGCCAAAGAAGACCACGATATAAGAACAAAAAATGTACCCATTTCTAAAAGAAGGACGTGTACTAAGATACAGAGTTATGAGGAGGCTTTCATCGTCGTAAATTGGTGCCATTCTTTTCATTTAACCAAAAAAATAAAAACATCTTGATGGAAATACATACACTATTACTTCCTAGTTAATCATATATATAATCAAGATTCCCTCGTATGGTGAGTGTATATTACAAAGAAATATAGCTATATAGAAAAAGATGTGGGAATAAAATAGAGAAAAAAGCCAATTCACAAAGCTCCATGCATGGATGTGCGAGCTTAAGCATGCTCAAATCACATGCAACCTTACAAAATGGAAAATAAAAATAAAAATGACATGATGGTGACACGTGTCCCCGTAACGTCTGACCCGTTTCAACGTTTCTGATTTTTTTAGTTTTCATTTTAATTTTTTTAAACTAATATTAAGAGTATGAATATCATCATCTTTTGATCCCCGTGGAAGACAATAGTTTATGAATAGTTAATTTTGTATGAATGTATCGGGCTAAATCAGGGGCGGAGGCGGGGGGGGGGGTCCTGGGGGAGTCCTGGACCCCCCCATTTTTTTGAGATTTTTTTTTTCTTTTGAGTTTTTTTTTTTTTAAATTAGAAGGATTGAAGAATGGTAACTTCTATTTTATTAAAAATAAACTTGCAAAAAAATTAATCTTATTTCTTCCACTTATTTTAGGTTAATTCTCAACTTATTAGTAATATTTAAACTGATGTATTATCCGCAGAGAAGGTAAATGACTCAATTAGTGAGCTTTTATTTCCTCTCATTTTTGTAGTTTTCTTCAAAAAAAAAAAAATTGGGGGCAGCTCCCGTCAGCCCCCACCCCTTCACCTATATATTTTCGAATCTAGACCCCCAATTTCCAATAAACTCGCTTCGTCATTGGGCTAAATGCCACTTTATTTGGGGTGTGCATCATTAGTTTAGGAAGGAATAAATAATTTTTAGTAGTGGGCTTCAAGTTATTTTCTACAATTACTTTTTCTTAGTAATTATTTCACATTAAAGAGGAGAAAAAAATAGGTAGGGAGCATGCATGGGGGAATAATCATTATTCATTTCATCTATAATTATTTCTATGTATATAATTATGAAGTGATTATAATCAGTCTTTTCACAAGACGAGCAACAGTACTAGGTACCTGGTCTAAAGTAGGATATATGTTAATAAAAAAAAAAAAAAAATGTTGAATTCCAACTTTGAGGGTCGTCCACTGTCTCATCATATTCCTAGAGGATTGTGAAAGAGGTAAATTGCGGGACGTGTCTCAGTAGGCCAGAGTATAAGAGCTGTCATATTGGTGTCCACAGAGAGTCCAATTTCATACCTTGTAAGAGGCAGGAATCGAACTCTCACACTGCGGCTGCCAACTCAGGTGAGACTATCTCACTCCTTTCATTTGCAGCACTAAACAATACCTCGGGGGCAGGATATATGTTAATAGTTAATACATGGCAATGAGTAGTTACAAAATAAAAACCTTATTTCTATACACTAAGAGCAATAAAATCATACTAATTAAATAAAGAATAAGCAAAATCTATAGATATTTATTTCAATGCGAGACTACATCCTCATTTCATTCACTGTGATGAAAATGCGTTTATAAGAGAAAATCGCACATCCTATTTTCTCTAACTTCTCTATGATTTACAATGATATAACTCTAATGACGACTTCCTCTTTGTCTTTTAATCTAAGACAAATAGAAAACGAGACAATAACAAAATCACGTAAAATATTAATAAGTGTAAGTAGATGCATTAAGGATTCATTTATTGGTATGTAGCTATATATACTCGATGTCTCTTGTTGGAAAGAGTGGCCGAGGTAAAATTAGAGAATGTTGTGACATTAACAAAGTTGGATTCCGAAAAGAATAAGCATATTTACCATATTAGTTGTGCATATAGTTTATAGAAAACAAAAGTTGTGTAAACTGAGCTATTAACTCTTGATTTGTTTGGATACTTTATGCTCCGTAAACAAATCCACAATTACTAAACGCATTTTCAATTTGTATAATAGTTATTCAATATCTTTTGTTGCCTCGTTTTAAGAAATGACGATAATAGAAAGAGTAATGCTATGTAGCCCTATTGAGGTTGTATACTCAATTTAGGTGACGCTAGATTATAGACTAAATGAAATGAATTATTTAATTACGTTTATCTATTAATGTCACATTAGCGCCACTTGAACTGTAGTTGCAATCACAGTGAGACTAAATAACATTACTTTAATGAAAATGACCATATATATTATTCAATTCGTTTTCGACAATTATTCCTAAAGTCTAGAACAAGAGAGATGAAGAGATAGCGTTTATTTCTAACTAATCTTCTTAAAAACACTAGTAACTCTAAATCATAAGTTATATGTTAATAAAATGAAAATGAGAAGTTCTAACGCGCAAGATTTCACCGAATACCATGCAAAAGTGGAACGAGATAAAGCACTTGAGTGGTACCACCCATGTCCAACACCATACCATCCATATCTTGGTCTCCCTCCACCTCCTCTTTCTCCTCCACTTCCGCCACCTCTACTGCCACCACCACTTTTAGCCGCCACTGAGGTGCACAAGACTGCCATGAGTGTGAGCACAATGAGCAGCTTCATAACCCTTGTTCTCTTATTTCCCGAAGATTTGTTCTTCATTGAACCTAATCAAAGCCAAACGAGAAGTAAAAGGCCAAGTGGCTAGCTCATTAAGGGAAAAGAAAGATAACAAGGCTATTTTACGTAGTATTAACTATACAAGTTAATAGAAAATCTATAATAATATTTGTTTATATGTTCCCTAACAAAGAAAGATATATGTATTAATGTATACTCTATTCTTTTAATTTGCCATTGTTTTACACAATTTTAGTGTCGTCTTTTATATATATATATATATATATAAGAGCCTTCATATACTGATAAAAAAATTCATTCTTCCTGAAAAATGATACTGAGCTCTAATCAACCTAAATACTTATATAATTACAATCTTAAAATTTAACCATCTTCTACGATTACTTCTTTTATTTTCTAACTATTTCTGAATGTTTTCTTACTATAAATGCTGCTGATCTATGTGGACTGTCTGATTTTCTTATTACTCCTAATTTTAATAGATCTGTAATATGCATTTTAAAATCTTCAATGTCTTGATTAGTTGCTTCTATATTTTTAGTTTTAATTATATATTCTGGATTCTTAATTTTTTAACTCACAATATATCTTATCTTTATCCCAAAATTTTAAAACATTTTCACCTAAAATTTCTAATTTTTCTAATTTACTAATCATATTTTCTATGTCTTGTTCTGTGACTAACAAGTCATATACTCTTTCTATTTCCACAAATTCTGATCTTAAATCATTTTTTTTTTTTTTTTTTTTTAAAACAACAAATCACATTCAAAGATATCAAAAGAAAAGTTTTGATATTATAAGAATACTCTGGGTTGCATTCAGTATTCTTTATAACACTTTCAAAACTATTTTTCAAAATCATTTTCTTTGAAATGATAAAATTATGCCATCTGGGATATATGAACTTTGACCTAATTTCTATTTTATAAGGACAGGACTTTTCAGACAATTCCTTACAAAATAATTTCTATTTTTTTTTTTTTTTTTAAACAACAAATCACATTCAAAGATATCAAAAGAAAAGTTTTGATATTATAAGAATACTCTGGGTTGCATTCAGTATTCTTTATAACACTTTCAAAACTATTTTTCAAAATCATTTTCTTTGAAATGATAAAATTATGCCATCTGGGATATATGAACTTTGGCCTAATTTCTATTTTATAAGGACAGGACTTTTCAGACAATTCCTTACAAAATAATTTTAAAACAGTATCCTTTTCTCTCCTCTATAGCGCTTCTTAGCCTCTCCACTGAGCCTTTACGCTTTCTGGGAGGTCACTCAGGACTAATTTTAAAACAGCTTTTGAAAACTTAAAATTAAGACATGCTTTTATCATATACCCAGTATGAAGCATAAAATCTTTTTACAAATTATTTACAAAAACAGTTTCTAAAATTTTGATATTATATTCTAGCCAGGGGTTGCATTCGACATTGAATATAACACTGTTCAAAATTTCTTCAACATCAAGTTTCCTCCCAACAATGTTTTAATTTCTTTCCCTTCCCGAAAGGGAAATCATTATCTTTCTTTTATCTTTCAGTAATGTAATATCCCACAAAAATATTTTAAGTTTTTGTATAGTTTGGTTTGAATGTTCTAAGGAATGGATCTAATAATTAATATTAGTTCCAGATCCTATAAGAACATATGTTAATAGTTTGTTTTTGCAAAAGTTGAAGAAATTTTGAACAGTGTTATATTCAATGCCGAATGCAACCCCTGGCTAGAATATAATATCAAAATTTTAGAAACTGTTTTTGTAAATAATTTGTAAAAAGATTTTATGCTTCATACTGGGTATATGATAAAAGCATGTCTTAATTTTAAGTTTTCAAAAGCTGTTTTAAAATCAGTCCTGAGTGACCTCCCAGAAAGCGTAAAGGCCCAGTGGAGAGGCTAAGAAGCGCTATAGAGGAGAGAAAAGGATACTGTTTTAAAATTATTTTGTAAGGAATTGTCTGAAAAGTCCTGTCCTTATAAAATAGAAATTAGGCCAAAGTTCATATATCCCAGATGGCATAATTTTATCATTTCAAAGAAAATGATTTTGAAAAATAGTTTTGAAAGTGTTATAAAGAATACTGAATGCAACCCAGAGTATTCTTATAATATCAAAACTTTTCTTTTGATATCTTTGAATGTGATTTTTTGTTTTAAAAAAAAAAAAAAAAAAAAGGATATTATATTATGAAAAAGCCACATCAAGATACACTAACATAAAACTTTGCCATAAAAAATATTACTTCCTGTCCCATAAAGATAAATCTGTTTCTATTTTCACACATATTAATAATATAATTACTATAGTCGAAATATATATATATATATATATATATATATATATATATATATATATATATTTTAACATTTTTCCTAATAAACTCATACATTTAATAATGATTTAAATAAGATTAGTTTATATTTATTGCTAACAAGACACATTAAATAGGGACATATTATAAAACTAAAAAATATCTATACTTTCAAATTTCAATAAGAAAAATAGCCTATAATTAGGGTCGGACGAAAAAGAAAATTAAGTCTATCTTTATAGGATAAATGTAGTATATAAATTTTACCAAATAATCGAATAAATTATTTAAATCCAATTCCCTCTATTAACTTGTCATTTCCAAATTGATAGATTCATAAATGGCAGATGTAAGACTAGTATATTTGGGAAATATTATAAATTACTTACAATTTTCAGTCAAACTTTAATTTTAACCTCATACTTAAAACTATTCACTTATTATTTGACGCATTCTATGGATCCGTTACTCCACATTATTTCTCTTTATTCTTCTTGAAATGACATTATAATGAAACACAAATACAGTAAGTACCTGTCTGTCATAACTTTGAAAAGACAAAAAGAGTTTTTCAAACTCAAAAGCTATTTTTGAATTCTTTTAGATAATATAAAGAAATTACTTTTTTAGCTAAAAGAGTTTTTAGAGAAAACTAGTCCAATGTGAATTTGTCTAAAAGTACTTTTGAAATAGAAAACTTTTTAAAAAAATTAGTTTTCAAACAAAAATTAAAATAATTTTCTCCAAAAACTCGTTTATAGGAAGCAAAAGCAAAATTCTTGCTAAACGGACCCTAACTTATAAAGAGATTATAATAAGAGTATGAATCTTATGAAATGTCTAGAGAATAATTGACTAATAAATATGAATGTATAGTTAAAATTAAGTATTTACTGAAAACTATATATTACTTAGCCATCGTTTGGAAAGAATTCATAAATAACAAAAGTCATTGATGAATAGCCAAATGATAGATTCATAAGCTGCACAGGTTCAAGTTTCGCCTTACATTTATTTATTTATTTTTATATGTGAGCAGTCGAATTCCAATTAAAAAATTTATTCTTCAAGATAAATATTCTCAAGATTTCTATTCGACGTAAATACTTTATGTAAATTAGAACTTAAATTCCAATTTTATTTTTAGCGTAAGATCAAAAAACTCATTCTTCGAGAAAACTAATAATAAGGTTTTCTATTAACCTAAATACGTTTCCTATGTTAAAACTTAACCCTAATTCCATCTATAACTTGGCACCTCCAAGTCTCAGGTTCATAACCAGTACATATTTATGAAAACAATATATAAGAAAATCACAAACTGCAATAATTCGTAAAAACAGTAAATAGCGAGAATGAACCTAGAAATACATTAGTATAATTAATTTTTTTTTTTTTTTTTTGAGAATGGTTATGTTTTTACGTACCTGTTACTCTAGAGATCTTTCGGAGGATGGGGGAAGAAGTAATGGAAATAATAGACGTAATATTGGAGGACATTCAAAATTACCAAATTAATAAGTTAAGAATTTTAAGGAAAGAAGAAGTCAATTACTGTTTAACTGCATCTGCATGTATGGATGAGCTTAAAATTTTACTTGTAGATAAAAAGTTTTTTATTGGTCAAAATTAAAAATAAGTAACGGGGTACTAATTGAAAACAATAGATTAACGTACACAAACACGATCATGTGTCAAGTCCCATTAACCTTCTCATTGAATACCTCAAAAACTCATCTTATATAGGGAAACGTGTGATATGATTAAAAAAGTAATCGAGTCCATGTTTGTCAAAATAAATAAATAATGAGATTTGAGTTTTGCTATTCAAACAGGGTCAATGACTAGCCCTATTGATAGGAGTCGAGGTGGCAAACACCTCAGTCTTGATCTGATTTGCACTAGTCATTGGCCCCTTTTGAATGTGTAAACAATAAGGGTGTACTAATCGTGAATGTGTAATTAAAATTTAAAAGTAGTATTTTAACTTTGATTTCAAATTAAAAAGAAATTATAATGAAATTCAATCAGAGTCTATCTATAAATAGGGGCAATATTTTGGTCATTTTCGGCTGTAAAATACTAAGATGGTATTTGGTGGAGATTAAAATCAGATTTTTAGTAAATTGTGATAGAAGTATTTAAAATGTGTGGTTAAAAAGTTGTAGAATCCAAGAAAGATGTGGTTAATATTAATTATTTGACTTTAACTTAAATTAAAATTAAATTTTAATCTAAAGTAAACAAACCCTGAATAGGAGAAAGGAAGACATGTTTCAAAGCGATAGATTTTCTATTTTGTTGGCTTTTCTTTTAAATTTTTTAACTATATTTCTCGGAACAAAACTAGACTAAAATTCGGCGAGTGTCTAATCAAATATTGAAGGCCGCCATAGTTGGACCGGGCCATATCGGGCTATAATATAAGGAAAATTTACAAATATATCCTTCTCCCAATATAAAAGGGAAATTTGCAATATTAGCTCTCAATCTATTGTTAGAGTAGTAAGTTAACCTTAATAATTCACTATAGTTATACAATCAGTCTTCAACGACGAATGCTATCTAAATATTGTAAATTATCATGTGAGTCTCACGTATGACGTATCCAACTTTGCAAAGCTAAATTTTCATTATTAATTTGGTTAGATATTAAAAATTTTGAAGTGAGACATTTTTTTCATAGAGGTCACGTGGAAAGGTGGCATGCTCATTGGGAATGAATTAGGCAATCATATGAAAAATTCAGGAACAATTTGCTCTTTTATAAAAGTTGGAACCAACTTGCTAGTCGAAAACTAAGTTGGTACTAATACTGCAAATATTTGACTCCAAAACAAATCGTTGAAAATACTAAGAACCTAAAATATAAAGAACCATAGTGGGCCGGGGTTGTTGGGAAGATTTGGCCACTTATCAATTATATCAACTTAAAATCGTCATTCAGATCGATTGTTTAACTATCTCACAATTAGAATTTTGACACCTCATTATGTTTGTCTTTTTTTTTTATAACAAATTCTTTAATTCTCATACTCATTTTCAAGCATACATTTACACAATAAAATATTTTGTACATAATAAAACATTTTCAACCATACATTAAATATTTGGAGGTTCAACTAGTCTTTGTCACTAATAAAATTTTGACACTTCTAAATTGTAATGAATGGCGGCGCCAGTAATAGTAATCCCAAAAAAAAAAAATGACAGCATCACGGATGGTACCCAGGTAATTTGTTCAAATACTTTGCCCATTTTTAAAAGGCCATCAAATTTGACTTATATAAGCATTTCAATTTTTGCACTTTCTAACTGAAAACAGAGTACAAAAACAGAAGGGAAGCAGTTGAAGACGCAGGCACATTTATTGATTTCAGGCTCAACTCTCTCCCTTTTGCTGTCTGATTTTTGTATTGTCGAAACAGAATCAATGGAAAATCAGAATGGATCGACGTCGCAGGATCTGCTATCGGCATTCTTGAATGTGTACTCCGTGCTGAAATCTGAGCTCCTGAATGATTCTGCTTTTGAATGGAGTAATGATTCTCGTCAATGGGTCGAACGGGTAAGATTGTCCTTCAAATTTTTGTTGTCTCCAATTGTGTTTTGTCTAGTTAATTTCCATGGTCGATCAGGTTGAACTGGCTGGTTTAATGTGTTTCAACTCTTTCAAGTGTTTGACAAAAATTTTTAGACTATAACAGACTGATTCTTGGTTTTTCTGGTTGCACCGGTCGGACATGCTGATGAGATCCTGGATAGGGGAATCGCATGGAATTTACGAAATTAGTTTGAAAACGTCGAGAAAGCCCAAATTCAGATTGTAGACGATAGGATCTTGACCTCCAAATTATTGAACCAAGTAACCAAGACAATTACATGAATATCTTGACCAGTGTGATTACAAAATCAACGAACCTCGATTTGCGAACGTCACAAAGGGTATTGAAAATAAATCCTATTTATACGAAAACTTTAGAAAAATAATTAAAAACGAAATTTAAAGAGTCCTAAAATATAGAAACTACCAAAAATAAGTATTTTAATCAAAATAAACAATCTCGCGAAAAAAAGAAAAACTCGTCAAAATTTTAACCATGCGGTCCCATGGTTTAATTCCATACGGCCGCATAGAACAATATGTTGGCTCCCTCTTCATCTCGGCTCATGCTGTGCGACCGCAAGGGTTTTATCACCATGCGGTCGCATGGTTCAACCCTTGGTTCTCGACTTCGTCCACTTGAATTATGTTACTCCAATCCGTTTCGGCCTTCGACCCCAACATGAAACTTGACATTTTGCATGTTAACTTCACATATTTAAACTTCATACTCGATCCATCAATTTGTGTGACTTTATTGAACCCAAATAGTCTCGAACGTGTCCTTAAACTCTTTTCAATGAACATTGCATTCTCAATCACCGGGGGCCTATCCTGGATCATATCATACTCTCCATCTTCAAAAGGGTTCGTCCTCGAATTTGTACATTTAATGCTCAGATTATAGCCCTTGTTTCTAATCATGACAAAAACATAAAAATAATCCATCTCCCATAGGATGCAATTTGGACCTCTTTTGAATTCGGACCCGCCTCTTTCGTGAGAACACCCAATAATCAACACTTAAATCAAAGTGCTCGTCCCAACGGTTTCCTTCTGAAAGTTTGTGACACTCCAAAGACCGAATAACTGTACTTTCTCCATATCTTACCTTGCCCATGTGATTATAGTAATGACACTGCAAATGGTCTCATCTCTCACATCACTTCACCTTAGTAATCCAACTCACTGCATAAGAGTTCCTTCCATGGCATCTTTTTTACCTCTTCAGGGATCACAAAGTTGACCTCCAATAATAAAGACATTTTCAAATTGGAGATAGACAACGGATTTGCCTTCATGGACCAAGTCTCCAACATCCTGCAAAATAGAAATAGCAAAACTAGAGAGGGGATTATTAGTTCTCACTAAAGCCCTCTCAACTTTACTTTTATCTTCTTGCAAGCTCACCTCTAACTTTTCTTCACTCTCTCCCTCTCGTGACTCTTCTTTTCCTTTTACCACCTCTCCACTCTCATTTTCATTTTCACTTTCTATTTCTTTTCTCTCTTGTAGAGTCTCATTTCTTTTAACCACCTCTCCAATATTAACTGTATTTTTCAAATCACCTTCCTCCATCTCAACTGTCTTATCTCTGGGCTCCTCTCCCAATTCAACCCCGGTGTTCTCTTTCGGTGTGATCATCTTCCTCTCTTGATTTTTCCTTTCTACCTCACATCTCACTTTCCATTGGTCTGCAAGGGATTGTTCTAATGTCAAGCTAGTTAGAGTGATCTTTTCCATATTCCGAAGAAATATATACATATTCCTCCCCTTATCATAAACAGCTTTCCTCTCCTTCTTCCAAGGTCTCCCAAACAAAATATGAAAAGATTTCTATAGCACTACATCATACCAAACCTCATCACTATATCTCCCAAGGGTAAAATTCACTTAAACCTGCATAGTCACTTCTACCTTCCCACGCTCTTTCAACTAAATCATCCTATAAGGACTAGGGTATTGTTGTAAAGGTAACCCCAAATTTTCAACTATCGTGATATTAGCCAAGTTTGATATGTAATACCTATTAATAGCTAGAGTACATACCATACTACCCACAAAACATTGAGATTGAAAAATATGTTATCAATTACCATTCATGCTTAAATTTTTTTTGACTCAAAAACAGAAAATTGAAAACTGCTGAAAATTCCTGGAATTAAATAATAATAATTTTTTTCAGAAATTTTTTTGAATTTTTTTTACTTGGAATTCGATTACAAGTTCAGCGAAATAAACAAAAATTAATTTGGACTCTTAAATAGCATGAAAAATAACTTTGACTCTTTTTTTGTAATTTTTTTGGATCGAAACTCAAAACTATTACTGACTCCAAGAATAATAAGAACAATAACAAAAGACTCAAAACAAAAATAAATAAGATAGAACCTAAATTTGGAGCCTGAGCTATGATACCATTTGATGAGATCTCGGGTAGGGAAATCGCATGAAACTTACGGAATTAGTTTGAAAACGTCGGGAAAACCCATTTTTAGATTGCAGACGATAGGATCTCGACCCGCAAATTATTGAACAAAGTAACCAAGACAATTACATGAATATCTTGACCTGTGATTACAAAATCAACGAACCTCGATTTGCGAACACCACAAAGAATGCCTAATCCTTTGATAAGTTGTAAGGGTTTGAACGCCACAAATATAAAATATTTGATAAGTTCGAAAAGTTCATCAAGAATCATTGGAGAGAAAATTCTCAATTTTTATTCATAATTAAAAGCTTCTATTTACAATGAAAATAAATCACATTTATATGTAAACCCTAGAAAATAATTAAAACGAGAATTTAAAAAGTCCTAGAATATAAAAACTGTATAAAAAAAAAGTATTTTAGTCAAAATAAACAATCCAGCGAAAAAAAAGGAAAAACTCGTCAAAATTTTAATTATGCGGTTGCATGGTTTAATTCCATGCGAGCGCATGGAACAACATGTTGGCTCCCTCTTTGTCACGGCTCATGCTGTGCGACCGCAAGGGTTTTATCACCATGCGGTCGCATGGTTCAACCATTGGCTCCCGACTTCGTCCACTTGAATCATGTTGCTCTAACCCATTTCCGCCTTCGATCCCAACATGAAACTTAACTTTTTGCATGTTAACTTCACACATTTAAACTCCATAGCTCGATCCATCAATTTGTGTGACTTTATTGAACCCAAATAGCATCGAACGTGCCCTTAAACTTTTTTCAATTAACATTGCATTCTCAATCACCCGGGGCCTATCCCAGATCATATCACATGCTGTTTCAGATCACGGGACTCATAACAAGTTAACAACCCACCATTTCTTATAAATTAATTTGTAATTAAGGAGCTTAGAGCTTAATTATCCTTGTTTTACTAGAAGAATGAAGGTTCCTTGTCCCAAAATAAAATATTAAAAAACAACATTTTCATTTCGCATATGAGGTGGAACTAGAACTGGTAGGTTAAAATTTAGAGATGGGTTGGACATGGATTTTGGGGTGAGCTAAGTGTTTGAGCTAATAATATGTAGTACAGCTGTTGATCCCTTAATATTTATATTGGATTTAACTTTTGAGATGAAACAGATAGAGTTGTAGAAAAGGATTCATGTACTCCGCCCAATATTAAAGGGAAAAGGACTTAGTTTGTCGATGATGTTGTACAAATATGCCGACTGTATGTAGTGCTTATTGTGTATGCAATTCTATTATTGATTATTCGTAGTTTCTGATATGATCTTTTGTGTATTTGTGGCAGATGTTGGACTACAATGTACCTGGAGGTTAGTTACGAGTGATTTCTATGGGACTTTATTAAGAAACAAAAATGAATTTAAAGTATTTGTTATACTATCCACTATTGCATACCAGCGTTCCATGCTAATAATTGCGAGAATGTGTTGTTATTTCCAGGAAAGTTAAACCGAGGAATGTCTGTTATTGATAGCTACAGGTTGCTAAAAGAAGGCAAAGAGCTAACCGAGGATGAAGTTTTTCTTTCTAGCGCTCTAGGCTGGTGTATTGAATGGGTAGGTCGAAAGTGGTTTATGATGACTTCTTTTTAGTTGCAGAAAATGCTTCCGGCTTTGGCTGTTTTTCTGCAGCAGGATCTAAGCTATATTTTCCCATAAAATTGCAGCTTCAGGCATATTTTCTAGTCCAGGATGATATTGTGGATGGTTGTCATACGAGACGTGGTCAACCCTGTTGGTTTCGATTGCCCAAGGTTTGTGCTGAATGTGAATTCTCTCAATTTTCTATCTGGGTTTGTCGAAGGATTTGTCATCAAAAGTGTATCTTCTTGACTGATTTTCATGTTTTAGGTCGGTCTAATTGCTTTAAATGATGGAATCATACTTCGGAACCACATTGCTCGAAATCTCAAGAAGCATTTCAGAGAAAAACCTTATTATGTGGATCTGATAGATTTGTTCAATGAGGTATACTGACAATTGAGGACCCTGATTAATAATTTTTCATGTTTACTTTAGATATGCTAAATTTGATTTGTTTTTGGGCTTTTAGGTCGAGTTCCAAACAGCTTCAGGACAGATGATTGATTTGATTACAACTCTTGAAGGTGAAAAAGATCTATCAAAGTACTCGTTGCAACTGTGAGTCCGAGAATTTGTAAAATCTCGTGTGTTTATGCAGTTTGAAATTATGCAATGTGTACATCCACATCCACTTTCCATAATTCAATATCCAAAATTTCTTGTAGTTTCTGATAAATTAATTGAATTGCTTGAATTATTGCAGTCATCGGCGCATTGTTCAGTATAAGACAGCCTACTATTCATTTTACCTTCCAGTGAGTGACAAATCTGTCATTCGACTAATCCATGTTGTCAGGAAAATCATGTTTTTGAATTGAGACAATGTCTAATTCCTGATGTTTACACAGGTTGCCTGTGCATTGCTTATGGCTGGCGAGAACTTAGACAACCATGTTGTTGTCAAGAACATACTCATCGACATGGGAATTTACTTTCAAGTACAAGTAAGCACGCTAGGCTTGAAATTTACTTTTAAGTAACTTTTTTACTAAACATGTTTGATGTTTTCTAAGAGTTAATTTTTAAGATTTTTGGTACAAAATCTTACTGAGAACAAAACTGTCAAGAGTGATTTCCTAATTAGAAAGCTAAGAGATAGGCCAAGAAAATAAATGAGATAAATGATAGGTTCCACATTTTCCTCAAGTTTTTGGAATTCGATTAGAATGATGAGATGAATTCCAGTTTACAATTTCATAGAATATTGTTCTCTACATTTTGAACGTCTATGAGAATTTTGTTCATTTTAACCGTTACTAAATGTCATTCCTTGAGAAGTATACAAATAAAGCCTGATGATCGGCATTCAATTTCTGTCATTTCAATTTATATGGTAACAATAATTGCACGCAACGGACTTTTAGTTTTCCTTGGTGTAACGTGTTTTCTGTTTATTTAGGACGATTACTTAGACTGCTTCGGAGATCCCGAAAAGATAGGAAAGGTGAATTCCTGCATTTTCCATTCCTAACATCGAAATATTCTTAAAATTTTAACATTGTGATTGCTATTAGTTCTTACTTCATCGTGATGCCTCATCAGATCGGAACGGATATTGAAGATTTCAAATGTTCATGGCTCGTTGTAAAAGCCCTGGAACATTGCAATGAAGAACAAAAGCAAATTTTATATGTAAGAAGCAAATTTAATTATATTGTATTCTAAAAATCTGTTTCATATCGGACGAAAAATATGTATTAACATCTGCATTTTTATTACCAGGAGCATTATGGCAAGACAGATGCTGCTGATGTAGCAAAAGTTAAAGCACTTTATAATGATATTGATCTTGAGGGCGTGTTTTCAGAGTACGAAAACAAGAGTTATGAGAGAATAACGGGCTCAATTGAAGCTCATCCGAGTAAAGCGGTTCAGGCTGTGTTGAAGTCCTTCTTGGGAAAGATATACAAGAGGCAGAAGTAAGGGGTGTTTAGCATATATCAATGAAGCAAGGGAAGTTTATATGAATCTAAATAATCCCGATACATATAATGATTTTTATCTGTACTCTCTAAATAACAGTTGCCTGGATTCATGTTTGTATCAACCTGTTATTGTGTTTATGGTTTTCAATTTCGTGGTCTCAGATTAATTATATTATATCTAACCCTCTTCTGCCACCACTTTGAGTTGGGACGATAAGGTGCTTTAGCTTCTCCTCGAGTTAGTGTAGTAGGAAAAGAAGAAATATCCAATTCGAAAGCTTGTTATTCTCAATAGTCCCGGTAAGCTCATCCTAAGATCGAATATTCTCTCCTCGGCCACTCTCAAGTGCTTGGGGGAAATCCTCGGTAGATTCCCCACGAACACGAACACTAACTCCAACTCCCCCCCCCCCCCCCCCTTCCCTTCTCTCCCTCTCTCTCTCTCTCTCAGACCAACTCGATCCCTACTAGCCCATGCAAAACACTCTCTGCAGTAACTGTGCAACCAAAACCAACCCTCGAAGCTATTTTCCCTATAGTAGCTCATTGTTTAGTCTTCAAAAAGTAGTAACCGGTTTGTTGTCCACTATCACCATCTCGTGCTCTATAACAAGTCATGTTAGGTCACCGCATTAAAGTATCCCATTTTCGCCATCTCGTTCTATACTAACGTCATTTCCTCAATCATCTCAATATTTTAAACTTATTCTTAGATATTGAAGTCATTTCTATACATTTAGGAGTTCCACTTGGTATGGGGGCAGCCTTGAGTTATTCAAACTCATTAAAATCTTGAATAAGTGCACCAGACTGGAAAATCTGAGTTCTCTCAATCATGAGTGACAGAATTTTTTTTTGGATATATTTGATTCTAACCCTTCATTAATTACTTCTTGATATTCTGAGTAGTCCCTATTTGCATACATTTGGTCAATCTTTGTTTTTTTGTTTAAAAAAAATTTGAGTTATTACTTCGATGTTTGTGCATATTACCTGTAATTTCCCTCTTGTATTACTGATAATGAAATGAAACGTGACAATAATGAAATTTTTGCTCATTTTCGTTCTTGACAACTAATTTATTGCACCATGAATGTAACATCTTTGGAAGCCAACTCTAGTGTGGTGGTGCTGGCATGTATCGGAAGCCAACTCTAATGTCGGAGCACCGACATGTTTCATATCGTCGTATACTAGATTCAGTGACATTGAATAAAATTGTGAACCATGCTTCGTTAGATGGGAGTTACATATTGTCAAATGACAACATTTCATTGAAGCTTGGCCAAAATATAATTTTAAAATATCTAATCAAAGGGCTGCCATTTTAGCTCTGTATTAAGCACTTGGAAAGTCCTTTAACAAAATATCTCTCATTTTCCCCTCGATTAGATTTTATTTATTTTTGGATTCCATAATGACTCTTGTTATCTTGTTTTGAGTGGGCACTAATCCTTTAAATCCCCAAGGGGTTATGATACCCCCTCCAAAAAAACAACGTTATCTTTCAGACCTTTCAACCAATCGATTTGATCTTGGAGAGTTGTTTTTGCTAAAATTCGAGTAGCTTCTTGAAAACTCATTTCAAATATGAAACTTTTAGTATTGAGAGATGCTCTTGTTATTCCCAATAAGACGACTCGGTAATAGATCGCGCACTTTGGATGGATAGTTATCTCTCGAGCACAGGTTTAGGTTCAGAACAAAAAAATAAATAAAAAAATGAAGCAACTAATAACGAATTTTCACAAATCATGAACTAAGAGATGACTCCTTTCATTCTGGGGTGACGAAGGAAATGAAGATCGTATCATTCAAATATTTTTCTTCTTATACGTTTTTCGGAGGTTCGAAAATAATAACAAGAGAATTTTCCTAATCCTCTCTTCCCATACAAGAGCCTATTCCTAAAATTATTCAAATTAATTGTCATAATAGTACATTCTAAACACGCAAAACGGCGAGTCATCGTTAGTCTCGTGCAGCAGTGTCACCACACGTGAAAACAACCAGCCTTTGCCACATAATATATACACTATATATACAGCTCAACCTTCACTATAACATCCCGACCCTAACCCCCATTCTCCCTCTAAGTTTCCATTCCAGGGGTTTTATTTAAAAAAGTTGCCCCATATTTTTAATTATCTTTTATCGATTTTTTTTTTTTTTTTTATCTGTTCATTAAGCAATCCCAATCATTTGCTGTTTGATTTAATTTTTTTTTTTATTTAAAAAAAAAATTGAAATTCAGAAAAACCCACAAATTGATAAAAGTTCGCATTCGACTTTTCAAACTTTTTAGGGGAAAAGTGATTCAGAAGCAGAACCCACAATGTTCTTTTTTCCCATCATCTCATTTTCGTCTAAAAGGTAAATCTCTTTTTTGTACTTCTGTTGGATATGTATGCATATAGTTGAATGTATATAGAGATGCATGGAATATATATGTACACACATATATAGTGGTCCATTGGCGGGTTTAATTCCCGTTGGATTTTGATGTCTCGGGGGATTTTAAGTGCCGAATTTGAGATTTTTTTAATGGTTCGGGTGGTTTAGCTCTTGGATCGAAGTGGGAAATGTTTGTTAGAACAATGCTCTTTGTATTTTGATTTGGTCTTTTTAGATTCTTTGCCTGGTTTTTACCTCTTAAATTGTGTTTCTTTTCAATTGAGTTTATATTGAAACATTTCAGCGTTCTCTTATTCCCAGTTTCCCTGTTTTTAGATGGAAAGTTTACTGTAATTCACAGGGTTAAACTGTTCTTTCTGGATTTTTCTCGTTCCTTTTGTGTATCCCTTCAGTAAGAGCTAAACTTGTAGTAAGATCAATTTTTTTTTCGGATTTGTGAAAATAAAATCAAATTAGCTGTGTGTTAAATGTAATTATCTCTCTATTATCAGCTATCAGTTTCTGCTCTTTAAGTAATTATTTTTTTTGCAGTTTTGGTGTGTAAATTTAGGAAAAAGCACCTATAAGTACTAAACCCTGGTGTAATGCAGAACATGTCACTCCTAATGGTTGAGGTGCAAAATAACAAAATAAACGGATGAAGAGACTGATTATGATCTTCAGAACACTTAGAACACCAATATGTGGAATATCGAATCTGTCCAGTTACAATGAACATTAAATTCCAACTTTAGCTGAACCTATAAGCCATCAGAGTGTTTTGAAACTATATTTTTTCCCCTGTGGTTTTGACAATAATTATCTGTTGATCTATCTCGAAACCATTTTATTGCAATTTTCATGTTGATTTATTCTTTGGAGTTTTTGGATGGATTCATAAATTGCTTGCATGTCAAAAGATAAGGTTGTTTGACTCATTTATTTTATTTATTCTGCTTTGTGGGATATCAAGAATTTTGACTTTATTTGTGTTCAGGAATGGAGCATATTGATTCCTAGAAAAGATCATGGTGCAGTGCTTAGACGGTGTGAAGCATCTTCTTTCTGCTGTTGTGAATTGCTGCGATTCTGAAATATATAAACAGCCAGGTGGCTTGGAAAATCCTGAAGCTCTAGCAAGGGAGACTGTGTGTATGTCTGGATACTTTCCATTTTTAAGCAGTGGTTGAATGCTTAATAAATGCTGCCTGCCTCAGTTTTACATTGCTGCTTTATGTAAAGATATCATTTAACTGGGTTATCGGCTTATCACAATTAATTTCAGCCGTCAACAACATTGCTGAGAGGAGTAATGAGATATTGAAACAGAACTGATGAGCTAGCAGTCCCAACAGTTGCTTCTTAATATAGTCTTAGCATATCTGGCTATAATGAACAAATATGCTTATGAAGATCTACACATAGGGAAAACAGAATACGCATAAAGGAAATATTAAAACAGTTAGTTGGACTTGCGTCTATTATTACATATAAAATTTTTAGCAGTTCTCAAATTATTCTGTCCTGTAATATAGTTTTCAGGTATCATGTTCTGCTGCATATTTGTATAGACCAAATTGTGTGGAAAAACTAGGGGTGGAAAAGTGATGCCGGAACCATCTCATGTTTGGATCTGCCAGCAGGAATAGCAGGCCACATGAGTATTAGTTCTGTGGGTGGAAATGGATTTGGTTTTATAACTAAATGGGCTGGTAACTAGTTGGTCGCAGTTCTTTCAGAGGTTTGGTAGAAAATGTTTGTCAAGCAGATAGAAAGATTCGTTATATTCAAGGCTAACCAAACATGAGTTTTTCAGATGTAATCTTTTGTGAGTGAAAACTAGATATGCCCCTTTTTTTGTCTCCGTTACTTGCGTTCCTTCAGTCATATTGTACCAACATTAATACAGACAGGACCACCCATTTGCAGCAATGTAGTCCTCACCTCCCCCAGAATGAGGGACATCAAAGCATTTAAAGCTTTTCAGTAAATGGAAAAGGGCTGGAAAACGAAAGTTAAAAATTCCAAAAAGGGTTATGATGTGTTATTGAGTAGGTTATTTGAGTAGGTTACCAAAGCTAACAGATCATCCCTGGGAAACATCATTAAATAGCTGTTATTATGGTTGCTGCGGTCATAAGTTGAGAATTCAGTACCAGTAAAGTGTAAGAATGACAAAAACAAAGCCTTCTTATTTATTATTATCCTTTTTGTATGTCAGCTGGACATACTCTTGACATAGTACTGAATTGACTTAGCCGCTAGGGGTGGGCGTGGGTTGGGTTGGGTCGATTTTTTTTCCAACCCACCCAACCCAACTTGGTCGGTTTGGGCTTCGGTCCAATTAAAGTTAGATTCGATTTATTTGTTAAATTTGGATAATTTTTTAGAATTTGAAATTACTTGAAAATCTACGCTTTTTAAACACACATATAAGGAATTCTTTCTAAAAATAATGTATAAATAAGTTTAAAATTTAAGAAGCATTTTCTTTTTTACAATTTTTTGAAATTCAATCACTTCATTATCATGTCTTTAATTTTTACTTTAATGTCAAATGACATTGCATTTTAAATAGTGTTCATGTGAATCGGTTTATATGAGGAAAAATTAACATTTATATATTATAAGTCATTATTTTATCTTTACTATTATATCTATTTATTTTATTTTTTTAATCTTAGATATTAATTTTTTTAATTCATCGGGTTGGGTCGGGTTGGGTTTTAATTCATAACCCAAGACCCAACCCAACCTTAAATTCAATTTTTCAACCGAACCCAACCCAATTGAACTTAAAAAATCGACCCAAATCGATCGGTTTGGTTTGGGTTGGTCGGGTTTTTGCCCAACTCTATTAGCCGCTATCATGATCCCATATTCACGAATCAGCTTTGTGAATAAGAATGGTAGTCTATAATCCCAAAGATTGATTATTTTACCCTTTTTAGGCATATAGGTTAGCTTATTAGCAACGAAGTGGACTTGAGGAGAATGTAATGTGTAGGAGCAGGACGGAGGAAATGAGAAGGCTTTAGGGTTTTATGTGGCAAAAAGATACCTCTCTAAAGTTAAAAAGGCAAGTTATACAATATCCTTTAGGGGTCAGGCTATTAAGGACAAAATATTTATAAAATTAACACAGCGAAATGATGATGCTAGGATAGTTTGTGCGATCTTATGAAACTAGACAGAGTTAGAGATGAAAATATATGCCCACAAATGAAGATGGCACCAATTGATTTAAGGGAATGACAAGTTAGATTGTTGAGGTGTGTCTTGCTTAGATCTAAGGAAGCTTCCATTCGCAAGAACTATGCAGTCCTAGTAGAACAGGTAAGAAGAGCTAGATTGAAATTAATATGACATCATGTGGTTGTCAAGACTTTGGTTGCACTGCATCTTGTAGAGATAGTGATAGATAGAATGGAACGATGAAAAGGATTCATATGTCCGACCACAAATTTATTGGAAATAAGGCTTTTTTTATTTTTTTATTTTTTTTGTTGACTTTTTTTATTTTTTTTCTTTTTTTGTTGACCATTATTTTTAAGCAGTCAAAGTGCTATTTGACTTGGAATTTTCTTTCCATGGTGTGTTTGTATTTTTTAGGTCATTGTTTGGTTTATCGGGAATTAAATTTAAGCTGGAGAGAGCAAAAAGTAACTGTCAGTATGGCACTGCGTATTTTTTCTTATAATGTGGATTATAATTGGTCAAGGAGACTTAAATGCAATATCCTTCAGATTGTGTTAATTTCTGATTATATTTCTCTTTAAATTAAGCACTGTGATTGCATGCTAATAAGGACTGTTTTAAAACTCAAATGCAGTCAGTGTTAGTGAAATAGAAGCATTGTATGAATTATTTAAGAAGATCAGCAGCGCTGTGATTGATGATGGACTCATCAACAAGGTAACAAATGTTATCTATTGGGCTATTAGTTAAGTTTAGTTAATTAGTTACTTTATTTCTTTGCATCCACATATCAGTATTATAAATTAAATTTTCCCTGTGATTTTTATCTTTTCTCTGGTTCAGTTACTGAATCTTTATCCTGTACTTCCTGCTTTCTTCATTTTCAGGAAGAGTTCCAACTAGCTTTATTTAAGACAAACAAAAAGGAGAGCTTGTTTGCTGACCGGGTTAGTTTTCACGCGTCATCCAAATTAGTTGATACATTGAATGTCTGACTTTATTTTCTCCACACCACATCCTAAGCTGCATACATGTTTGACTGGGTGTTTGTGTCTAATTGAGCCATTGAACTCTTTGGAAGTCTGGGGAGGTCATGCATTTGCTCTCCAGAAACCATGTTATTCAATGGGTGTGTTTCCCTGTTGAGTTTTTGACAATGGTGTTGCAGGAAAGCATTTATTATTGCTGCTTATCTCAAAATCTCATTACATTCCAGGTATTCGACTTGTTCGACAAAAAGCACAATGGGTTATTAGACTTTGACGAGTTTGCCCGTGCTCTTTCAGTCTTTCACCCCAATGCTCCCATTGATGATAAAATTGATTGTGAGTGCCATCCTTTCATAGCTATTATTTCCCCTATACCATTTTTGCTTGTCTGTCTATTTTCTTAAAAATTTTGCTTGTAAAGTAACTTAGAATGCCAGTGTTTTTAATTTTCTATTTATGCAATTTGGTTTATTTTTTTCATTTTTTGTGATTTTTATTATTTGGGTTTTGTGGGGGGGGGGGGGGGGGGGGGGGGGGGCTGGGGGGGGGGGGGGGGGGGGGGGGGGGGGGGGGGGGGGGGGTCGGGGGGGGGGGGGGGGGGGGGGGGGGGGGTGTTAGGTGTTAGAAAGATGTACATTAACCAAAATGATGCATCTCATATGAATGCATCTTCACTATAACATCAGGGGATCTTGGCAATTATTTTGTATCTCACGTATGTTTGAATCCTACCTGCTGTTTGTCTTTTAAACCTGGGATTACATTATGATGCTAATTTTGCTTCTAGCTGGTGATACCTAACCTTTTCTCTTGCAGTTTCATTCCAGTTATATGATCTCAAGCAGCAAGGATTCATTGAAAGGCAGGAGGTATTTTTTAAATTGACAGAGTCCATTCTCGAATATTATGTTCACACTTCACTGTAGTTTTTGTTATAAATATGAGGATGATTTTACTTTTACAAGGAAAATAGAATTTTAAAATTTGCCTTTCAAGTTTGGGGTGGGGATGCTGTTGGATGGTAAATTAAGTTTTATGGCGGCTGTAAGTGTCCCAGTGGCAGAACTCAACACAGTTGGGATTTTTTTTTTCTTTTATTGTTTCATCATAGGTAAAGCAAATGGTAGTGGCCACACTTGCTGAATCTGGCATGAATCTTTCGGATGATGTAATAGAAAGTATTATCGACAAGGTGAGCCTCTAGGCTGGTTAATTTTGTTCAAATTGTATCTTATTTCCATGCTTGATTTGAGGTTTACTTCTTATTCTCCCCCCACCCCCCCCCCCCCCCCCCCCCCCGCATCTCTCTTTTACTTCATGAATAATAGACTAGGGAACTTGTAATGACATTGATATTCTCTTCTTCTAAGCATTATAAATGACACATTCTTTTAGGATGGAGCACTTAAGAATGCTTCTCTTCATAGCGACTTCTTAGATTTCTGAATGGAAAAGAATGAAAGAGGTATAGTTGTGATATGAATATTTTATCCAAATTCTTGCATTTCTATTACTAGTCATTATCCAGGAAAAACTAATTTGGAATTTCAAATCTGCAATTGGCCACTATGGAAACTGATTTAAAGTAAGGTTGATAATACCACACTCCATGAATGTGTGGAAAGAAGTGAGGAAACAACTATAAAGGAGTATTTTCTGGTAAAATACAAGTTCTTCTTTAAACAGCCAGAAGAGTCAGTAATGAAGTACAAATAATTGTTTAGGTCTTTCTTTAAGTATTTTCAGACGCAATCAAACCCTCAATGTGATGTCATGAATTCCTCTAGAATAAGTTTCCACTATTTGCTCACGTACACAGACATTAATCACAAGACTACATATCTACTTTGTTTCAGACTTTCGAGGAAGCTGATACCAAACATGATGGGAAGATTGACAAAGAAGAGTGGCGGAATCTTGTAATGCGACATCAATCTCTCCTTAAGAATATGACTCTTCAATACCTCAAGTAAGTTGCCGTATCTTGTTGATGTGATTTTATGACCTTTTAGCATTTTTGCTTAGGATCAGATAATACTTAACAACATTTAAAAAATGCTAAAACCCTGTTTACTATACTGGCAAGAGTACTGCTTACTGAAGATGCACTTTAAATCGATCACTCCATACAATTGAGCAGTTGGCATGACCAAGCTGAAGCTGGTAGGTTTCACATTATAGTTCTATTGAAATCGAGTTTTCAATTTTTATGCACCATAATGTAGTTCACAAGAGACTGGGGCACGGACCTTGTGCAGTTGTGTTTGAGTGATCCAATGATAATTGCTCCTCCATTACAAGTATACACACATAAAGATGCACAGAGTTTTTTTATGTTGTCGCAGTAGTTTTTGCGGAAATGTGATTGGTGCAGTGCATTCATTGACACACTCATTATATCCTGATTCTGATTTTCCATTGACACGCTCATTATATCCTGATTCTGATTTTCCAACAATATTACAAACTTTTGTTGTCATCTCATTTTTCTTGGAAATTAAATCTGGTGTTACTGACAGCTTGTATTTCTCTACTATACATCTATAGTGTTATTCATATGGATTTGTCTCAGATCTCAAAAACCATATCTAGGTTTCAGAGAGTGCTTATACTGGCCTAATCAGTTGCGAGCAAAATTTGAACTGTCCTTTCATGGTTATTTTGCTCTTTGAACACAAATTCTCAGCCACTAATCCTGATTTTTTCTTTAATGGACAGAGACATTACCACCACATTCCCGAGCTTTGTATTTCATTCTCAAGTCGATGATACCTAAGTTGAAGACCTCCTCTAGTCTCTCAGTCCTGGACAGTAATGGTTTTTTTGCATCTAGGCAACTTTTTGTTCTGTGTTCCTTTGATAACCATCAACCTATCGGATGCAGAAAGGAAATGGTGAATTCTTTTGTTCCTTTGATAAGTGGCAAAATGATGGCTTTATTACATTTTTCTAAGACTAAACATTGTATTTATTAAGTATTAGACTTGTAGTTTAAACCGATGCTCTGTATTTACTCTGTTTTTTCTGGTTTGGTTTAAATTGAAAGATATGAATGAGACTTGTTTTTTGTAAGAGCTTTATACAATCGTTAAAGCTAATATGATAGAAAAATCGATGTCTTTTTTGAGAGGTTTAAAAAAACGTTATTTAGCGGGCAAGAATGCTGTGTGGTCTCTTTGGTACACATTTATGTGGATGTATACGCACACAACCATTTTTCATGGAGTAGACGTGAATACAAATAAGAAAAACTTTGGTATGTCGAGTTCTTGGAGAGTAGAACTATGCGGTATAAGGAAAAAGAGGGACGGGATTTCTCTTCCATCTGGTTATGATTCTTGTTAAATTAACTTTGAAGACAAGGAGTTGTCCAGAGTCGAAATAACTTAAATACAAGTGACATGATTTTGAGAAATTGAATTTGGTAGGTTCCAAATTGTTGAATTGTATGCAAACAATCATAGAAATGAACATGAAAATATAAAATAAAATCATTGAGAATGAACATGAACGCTCTACCATTCTACCCACTTTTCTAAATTTATCGATATTGAATCAGTCGAACACATCTAACCCGAGTAAATGTACAAGTTACATGGAAAAATAGTAATGTGTGTATATTAGGAACAATGTCTCTTCCAGGCATAGGATCACATTGTCCCCTCGAAGTTTTCACTTTTATGAATATTCGGATCACATTGCTGCACAAATTCTGAACTATATCTCTGCAGAGACTTGTAAAAACATAATCTAAAGCATGAGAACAATAAACTAAGAAAAAATTATGCAAGAAGAATTGGAGTTGTGAAAAGTAGCATACTCTTTATTACAATGTTGTCATGTTTGACAATGTAATGGACCTGCTTGACTCCCTTGACGCCAAGTGGGAAGTCATCAAACTTGAATTTGATAAAGCTTCTTAGGTGGCATCCAGGGAGCCAGGCAGATTTCAATGTCAATATTCACTGTGTCAATGCCCAAAGCCTGGTTCATGAAACAAATTAAATATCACTCTCAGTAAATTTGAAGCCGGTAACAGAAATGCTTACTGTAAATATGCATCGTTGATAATTGAAACGAGCTCGATGAAATGCCTCCTATATTTTCTCAGAGTTGGTGTTTATAGAGGGTGGGTTAGCCATGCAGGAGGGTTTGGTCCCTCTTCTTTATATATTCTTCATCTACTCTGTAAAAGAATGAAGAACAGAAGAAGAGTTGAAGGCCAAGACAAGAGAAAATACATTGGAATGGAGAAGAGGAGTCATCGAGAAGACGGCAAGGAAGCATTGTTAATTTCTAACAAATATATAGTTCAAATAGATGTATACAAAGATGCATGGGTTTTGCAGGTTGGATTTTTGGACTTTTTCTGCTTATTAAAATAAATAAGTAGATCCATCTTTTATTTTACCACATTATTTTCTAACATGTGCATCAACATTTTCACCAAGATCAATGTGACAATATTTACATAATTATATAATTATAAACCGTCCCGTCTTTTTGATGTTTTGGGCTTAATTATTCTGTTCACTTTTCTTCTTGATTGTAAATCAACATAATATTTATTAGTTTGCACATATGTGCCTTAATATTTTCTCATTATTTAAAAGATAGTAAGACGAGTCTTTTTTGTTAACAGAGAGAAAAATGAGAGCCGTGAGATTAAAAAATTATTATAACCTGCTTCTTCTTCTTCATCATAAAACTCTCCAACGGCAATGCAACTTTTACTTTGAAAGTGAACCATTTTAAATCATGTGTTTTTTACCTGCAATGAAAATGTAAGTTCAAATAACATCATATTGGGAAAACTACTATGTGCCAACTTTTTCTTGCAATAAGATTGGTTGAATGTATCATCAAATAAAGGTTTAGAACCCATTTGTACTTCATCAAAAGGTTAGGGATCTAACTGTAATTTTTCCTAATTAAAATTAAGGGCATATTGGTCTTTTTATCAAACAAAGTACCAATTGATTACGATGTTCATGCCAAGAATTAAACGTTAGGAACCATTTGTTCACTCAAGGCAAATGTGAAGAACCATTGGTTCCAAAATCTCTACTCTTTCAATTGAATGGTGGAAAGAGGGTAACAAGAAATTTATAATTTATAATTTTTTATTTTTGGAAATTTTGATCTTATTTCTTTATTTTATTTATTTTGATAATTTCAATTGAAATACATGTTTTCGACTGTAATTTAAACTTTTTAATGGCGACGCAGATGGAAACCAACTACAAAAAATTAACGGGCTATAAACTTGAAACTATTTGAGTTTCAAAAAAATTAAAAGTTAACCATTTGCACAATTCAATAGGTTAGAAGCCTTCGTTGCAATTTTCACTATTTGTATGATTTTTTTTTTTTAAACTTTCTATTTTGTACTTGAGAAAAACTAGAATTCCTACATGTTTATTATAATAAATTTGCATAATTTTTTTTGGAATTTAAACTTATTTAAAATATATTGTGATGCAAACCCCACGTAGCAATAGTAATTACAAAACCTACACGAGATTGAATCACAACTCAAGAAAGCAAATAAAATCAAAGTTTTGAGTTTGACTAAAAAATATTGAATCAAGTAACCAACACAATCGCCGATGATACGTTGACCTCTTGATTACAAGACTTAAACATCTCGACTGAATTGTTTAAACGCCACAATTCGTTCAATGAAGAAAAAGGAATTGAAAGCAAAATAAGTTTCCAAAATAATTATTTCTATTGATATGAATAATGTTATCTTAACAATGAAATAATGAGTCATCTTTATAGAAAACCCATAAAACCTAGTTGACACAAAATTAAAGACTAAAAGATTACAAAAGTTACAATAAAAACAGAGTTTTAACTAAAATAAAAGATTACGCGAAATTAGCAAAATCGCGTCTAGAATTTAAACTATGTGGTATGTGACCGGATCCATTTTTAAGCTATACAATCGCATAGCTTTAATATTGGCTCCTCTTTTTTATGTGCGGAATTTCACGACGTTTCCAGATTGTACTCATGGGGAAATCCGACATTCGAGTTGAAATTTATGCACATTTTCATCAACGCTGCTCATTTTTTCTTATATCTTCCAAAGTTTGAATCCAACGCACCAAATTTGATCCCGCCTTCATGTTCAACATGTAAGTTGTTATTTGACTTGTTGTACTCGAGCTCTTAGTCTCCGCACCTCAAACAATTCATTCCGTGGCTACCTTGATCCTCTGTAGCTCTTTATCTTATCTTTTGTTCATTTTCAAGTTGAGCTGGATTTTTGTAAGTTTGTTGTCTTCCTTGGGCCACATCATATTGACTTTTAAATTTTAAAAATATTAGAGTTACGTTATAATTTCTATTTTTACTTCATCTTTCTAGGACATAAGAAAGAATCTATTGCAAACCGAATGGCTAACTATAGGAAACTATGAATTGGGGGGGTCTTCAATTGCTAAGCCATTTGGTCCCATTATTTTTTAAATACATTTATCTCTATTTTATTTTCAATCACGCGTTCTTTAATAAAATAATATTATACGCAAATTCAAAAAAAAAAAATCTTATTTTTTAACTACAAAATTTCCATCAAAATATTATTCTAAAATGCATTTTAGGCCAAAAAAATGGGGGTCCAATAGGATCTAAATTAAATTTCAAAAGTAAAAAAATTGTTTGGAATGAATCCTAGGTTTCGTGATTAAATTTGATTACGCAGTATTTCAAAAAATAAAATTAAAGTACGGTAAAATGGAAATTAAAAAAACATAAACGACTAATTGGTGTAATTTTCCCTATAATGAATAGCTATTTGAGGACTAGCCTAGAGTTCAACTAGATATCAAATTTTACCGAACCTAACTCATCCATATGATTGTGGGGTTCAGGCCACATGAATATGTCTAGTTTCCTTCTTTCGAATAACATGTTTTATAATTAAGAGTCACTAGCATATATTGATTTCAATCAGAGTTACTACTGTCAACGATCATTGATGACTTTTTGTTAGTAATTGAAATACTATTGGTAATTCTCGATGATATCATTGATGACATTGCTGTTGAAATACTTTTAGGTGTCTAGTTTTTTAAAGCAGACTGTAGTTAAAAGCTTGTCAACTAGCTAGCGTACCCTACCACTTAGAATGCCAGTGATGAACATGGGTTTCTCTTTTTTTCTTCTAGCATCTCCCGTAGCGGAGAAGCATTTCCTTTGCTTCGAATCAATCCTATCATCAATAGGGGTCTCGTGCCCATCTTCGAGGCAAATGAATCGATCGTATCAACCTACAGTCGACAATCATTGATGAAACTTTTGCCATCTTATCATTTGCTTGATTAATTTTTTTCATCATTGTTATCGAAAAGACACCTTAGCGATTTTGCCTAAAGTTCTCAAATTGTTTGAGTCACCTGTGATTAGCATTTTCTGATCCGATCAATTCTAAACACTCTTTGTCGCAACAAACGAATATCCACGAAATGTAAACTATGCCGATCCATAGAATCAATCAAGATTTAAATGTTTTATTCATTTAAAAGGCTCAAATAAATATAAAAATTATGTAATCAGGAGGCTTTAAGCAATAATAGAACCATAAATGAAGTTTATAGTATGAATGTTCTAAAGGGAAGATGAATGTTTACAAAATTTCTAATTATTTAATCCGTGCATATAGTACTACAATAATCACTTGATAAACACAAACAGTTATTTTGTTTTGTAAAAAGTCTAATTTCTTCAGTTTAGATTGATATACGCAACAGATCTGAATAGATTAGAAGGAATTTTGATTAGCACTAATCCCTGGATTTTAGTGTTTTCTGTTTGAAGAATTCTTTCCTTAGACAAATACAGTACAGTGTTTAAACTTTAAATGCATGGATAGATACAAAGTATCCACTGACCACTGCTCTTTTTTTTTTTTTTTCCTACACAAAATAAAATCAAATAATTGCTTAATTATTAAGCACTATATAATAAAGTATCAATCCCAGAGGGGCTTTTTACAGTGACAAAAGCAAAATGTTTTCTGCAAAGTTTTCATATATTCATGCACTGTTCATTCTTTTCGTGTTGTTCCAAGAACCGGCTTTAGCCATCAAAAAGGTTCACATTGTCTATTATTCTTGAAATTTTCCATCATGCATAAATGCTTTTAATTTTTCTCATTACTTATAATTGCGTTTTTCTTTGACAGTCTTATATTGTGTACTTGGGAGGGCATTCACATGGTTCAGAAGTAACTTCTGCTGATCTTCACCAGGTCGAAGAATTCCATCATGAGTTTCTTGGCTCATTCTTGGGAAGGTAAGGTTAATTAGTATGTGTGTCAATAAATCTGCTTATTTTGTAGTATGCATAATCATTTATTTTCTTTTTGTGGGATGAATTTACTTTCTTATAGTATAGAGAAGGCTAAGGACGCAATAATTTATTCGTATAAGAGACATATCAATGGTTTTGCCGCGGTTCTTGAAGAGGAAGATGCATCAGAAATAGCAAGTATGACAATACATATTTTCTTGCATTTATTCCAATGTTTCCTATGTACTAGGTTTATAGCATGCTTTGTAATAAAGAACATAAAAAAGGTTAAAATCTCGTTCATTATACAATCAAGTAGTGCATATTGTATTTTTATTTTTTTTTACTAAAACTTGTGTTTTTTTGTGTCAATTAAGAGCATCCAGATGTACTATCTATTTTCTTGGATCAAGGAAGAAATTTACACACAACACATTCATGGGATTTTCTTATGTTGGAAAGAAATGGTAATATTCACGCCTCGTCATTATGGGTAAAGTCAGGGTTTGGTGAAGATACGATTATTGCAAATCTTGACACTGGTAAGATTAAGTTTCTAACTTTCGACACTTTACTAGATTCTCTTGACTAATCCTGCATTTTAAATTTCAAAGTTGGATCATGAAATCAATAATTTTCCATTGCTATATTAGGAGTATGGCCTGAATCAGAAAGCTTTAATGGCAAAGGATTCGGCCCCATTCCTTCTAAATGGAAAGGAATCTGTCAACTTGATGGCGATGCTTGCAACAGGTACTGTCTTCTGTTTCTCCTCTCTTTAACAGTGACATTAACAATAAGATGATTTTGTTGAGGACAAGTTAAGGATGATCTATGTAATAACAAGGAAATATTCGTATTGTTTGTCCTATGAATCTTTCTTAATTATCATACATTTCATTGCTCCAAGAGTAATGAGTATCTGAGCGAGGAAATGAACATTGGAGCCACGAGAGCACTTCATTGAGAGTAAACAGTTCTTCAAGTACATGGTGTCTATGTGCTATTTTCTCGTTGTCAGTAAAACTTTCGTGGAAGTACACACTACACATCAATGAGTTCACTCCCAAGAATAGAATATGAGAAGGCTTTGTGTACATCATTGGTACACATCATTGTACACACCCCTTTCACATGAAATGGGGTTCGCGAATATTTTAATCATCATGGGCCCCTCTCATGTGAGAGGGGTGTGTATAATGATGTATACCAATGATGTACTACTAGCTTTTTTCATAGAGTATTATGGTAGCCAAATCCCTTACGACTTGTTTTGTAAGGTGGGCTGGACATGACTTGACAGTATTAGGTAGAAAATGAAACTAAATTTCTGTCTACCGTCTGGTCAAGTATTGTGTACCACAACATGCATTAAGTATCATTTTATACTATGCACCTCTGAAAAGCTGAAAAAATTCAACTATGGTGACGATACAGTGTGGACCCTTGCCTTCAGAAGAAACCTCTATTCATATTGAAGTTGTCAAAAAGTTTCAATTGCACCTTTTTTAACAGTAGAAAGCTGATTAAGAGTATTATCAGAAGCTTTTTCTTGAATAATTTTTTTCGACTTCCCTTTGTTTTTTTTTATGATTTTTGAGTGGTGGAGGTGAGAATATTTCACGAATTCTTTTCGTTACATCGTGAATTTTTTTTGTAGGAAACTGATTGGAGCTAGGTACTTCAATAAAGGCTATGTTGCGTATGGAGGCAAAGTTAATTCTTCGAAGAACACTGCACGTGACTACGACGGACATGGCACTCATACATTATCCACTGCTGCTGGAAACTTCGTCCCTGGAGCAAATGTTTTCGGCGTGGGAAATGGAACAGCAAAAGGCGGTTCACCAAAAGCTCGAGCAGCAGCTTACAAAGTATGCTGGCCTCCAATCAATGGCTCAGAATGCTTTTTTTCTGATATAATGGAAGGCTTTGATATGGCAATGCATGATGGCGTAAACGTGCTTTCAGTCTCTCTCGGTGGAGATGCTGTAGACTATTTCGAAGATGGCATAGCCATCGCGTCATTTCATGCTGTAAAGAAAGGAATAGTAGTCGTAGCCTCTGCTGGAAATTCCGGACCAACCTCTGGATCTGTGTCAAATATTGCACCGTGGCTTCTAACTGTCGGAGCAAGCACCATTGATCGAGAGTTCCAAGCTAATGTTAAGCTGAGTAACGGAATGATCCTAGAGGTTCAATCTACTGTTTTACAGTTGATTTGATTTGCCACATATAAATTTTTTCGTTCTTGGCTTGTTTTAATGCTTATATGTCGAATCAGGGGACGAGCCTTTCTAAATCATTGCCGAATGATAAATATTATCCACTTATCAGTGCTGAAAAAGCTAAAGCTGCCAATGCATCTGCTCTCGACGCGTAAGAATACTGTCCTGTTCCATCTTACTTAAACATAATTCTTGTATCTCATTGGATGATTTTAAACAGGATACTCTGCCAGGAAGGAACATTAGACCCCAAGAAGGTGAAGGGTAAGATACTGGTCTGTCTTCGGGGGGGAAATTCACGAGTCCACAAAGGCGAACAAGCTTTATTAGCTGGTGCTGTAGGGATGATTCTTTGTAACGACGAGGCAAGTGGTAATGAACTTATGGCTGATCCTCATGTTCTTCCAGCTACACAAATCAATTACACAGATGGTGTTGCTGTCTTTGCCTACGTCAAGTCGACCAAGTACCTCTCCTCTTTCTCTCTATATCTGTCTCTATATGTTTCACTTGAACAAATCTTTCTTAAATGTCTCGTACCAATATACTTGCAGGCATCCACAAGGTCTAATTACAGCTCCAAAGGAAGTATTGAACAAAAAGCCTGCTCCATTTATGGCCTCATTCTCGTCCCGGGGGCCTAATCCAGTTACTCCAGAAATTCTTAAGGTCAGGAAATCATCATTTTCTCTCGTTTCGCTAGATTTTTTAAACTAAACTGCAGGTGTTGGTGCGTCCAGCCAGATATTACTGCACCGGGAGTGAATATCGTTGCTGCATACTCCGAAGGAGTAAGCCCTACAGGAGAAGAATTTGATAAACGCACGACTCCCTTTAATACAGAATCCGGGACCTCAATGTCATGCCCTCATGTTTCCGGGGTAGTAGGCTTACTTAAGTCGCTCCACCCTGACTGGAGTCCAGCAGCCATAAAATCTGCAATTATGACAACTGGTAAAGGCCTAAATCCCTAATTTTGTTCTAAAAAATTAATATTTTGTTCAACCTTCACTGATGAGATGTTTTGTGATCATGCTCTAAACTCAGCAAGAACACGAGACAACACAAGGCATCCAATGCTCGATGCAACTTATGAGAAATCTACACCTTTCGGATATGGTTCTGGACATATACGACCAAACCGCGCCATGGATCCTGGATTGGTTTACGACTTGGATTTCAATGATTATCTAGATTTCCTGTGTGGCATTGGTTATAATGAAACAATGGTTCGTACATTCTCAGACGGGCCTTACAAATGTCCAACGGAGTATGAAATCACAAACTTCAACAACCCCTCTATAACAATCCCGAATCTCGATGGAGAACAAACAGTGACAAGAAAAGTGAAAAATGTTGGCACACCAGGGACCTATACTGCTCGTATTCGACAACCCCCAGGATTTTCGGTTTCTTTAGAACCAAAATCTCTCAAGTTTGAGAAAATTGGTGAAGAAAAGACTTTTAAGCTGATTATTGAAGAAGAAAAAGAAGGAACTTCAACAGATTATGTGTTTGGAGAGTTGTTATGGTCCGATGGAAAGCATTATGTGAGGAGTCCAATAGCAGTTGCTTCTGGAGGTTCATAAAATCCCATCAGCATCAAGAATTACATTGATTTTATGATTTTTATTGGGCGACAAGAATCTGACATAAGTGCTTAATTGTTTAGAGCATTTCACTTACTGCAAGAATTATGTTTTACTTCATTTACACGACTGATCAATCAGCTAACCAACGACAATTAAATTTTTATTTTTCAATTATTTGATTTAACCAAAACTCAGAACCATGCTGCACTAAGTAGAGTAGTAAGCATCCGTTGTTACGTATGACATGACACAAATGAAGTGATTAAACCAAAAAGGATAGATGAGAGTCCCATCTTTTTCTGCCGGGCTCCACTTTAAGTGAGCATCTAGCTCGTCCTGCTTCTTCTTAGAGAAATTGATAAAAGCTTTTTGGGTATATAGTAGGTCTTTTCAACAGAGGAGGATGCTCAGAAAGCACTTCGCAAAAAAGAAAATAAGCCTCACGTTTCATTTCCTGAATCTGGTGATCCCTCGAATGAATTATTTGTCCACGAAGATGAGCTTGACGGGGAGTCTGTCATAGGGTTGGCAATGGGGCGGGGTGGGCCCCCCGTGACCCCGTCCCCTCCCTGTACCCGCCCCATTACCCGTTTAAGACGGGGCTGGAAAATGCCTCGTTTACTCACCTTTTTTTTTTTTTTTTAAAAAAAAATCATTTTATTATCCACATTCATTCAAGATAATAATATAGTTATTAATTTTTTAAATTTATTTATTTATCTTCTACTAAAATTAATAAAATTTCGTAAAATTTTTCATTTAAAATATTAAATTCTTAAAAATAATAATTATAATAAATAAACGGGGCATAGCAAAGCCCCTATTACCTGTACCCGCCTCAGGGCAAAATTTCCTGCCCCATACCCGACCCAATTACTCAATTAATCGGGTAATTTTCATCCCATTCAGGACGGGACCCGCGGATATCGAATTTGACGGTAACATATAACCCTCGTGTTGCTCTATTCAACTACATTTATATCTCTGAAATCCATAGCCTTATAGAATGCAACAGCCAGGGACAACTCGTCCATTAATACGATGATTAAAAAAACTTAGCTCCGAAGATAAGACGTGTCAAGAATTATATATGAAATGCTAAAATCAAAAATAAATTTCCCTCACAGTCACAAAATACGACGTGTCAATAAATTAATTTATTTGTATTACTAGTGGAAGGCACGTGCAAGGTACGTGCTGTAGTGTAGTTGGCTATATATTAGCGTGGGTAATTTTGCGTTATTTTACACAAATTAATTTTTTACTGTAGAAAATTTTTTATGTATTAGTCATAAAAGCTGAATAGAGAGAAATAATTTTTAAAAATAATTTAGTTTTCGGTGTTTTTATAATTAAATATTTAGGAAATATTTGATATTTGGTTTGTCGAATTGCATATTTATTATATATTAGGTATTTTTAGGATTAGGATACGATATATATAGTAGGTTTAACAGTAATTATGAGACGCAAAAAATATTTATATTAGCGTGAAGAATTTAATTTTTTTATAATTTTTTAATTTAGTTTTCGGTATTTTTATAATTGAATATTTAGAAAATATCTGATATTTTTTTTTACGAATGGTATATTTATTATATATTAAATATTTTTATTAGTGTGAAGATTTTAAATTTTAAAATTATTTTAATTTAATTTTTGGTGTTGTTATAATTTTAAATATATATATATATATAATAACAAGAAAAGAAAAAAAAAAAAATAGACGGTCACGGAGATGGCTAGGTCATCTCCATGACACGGTCACGACTTCAGAGGCAATACTTATTATTATTATTTTTTTCTAAAAAACTTATGTTTTTGTCTTGATTTACGGGCTTAATTCGGGATATCAAACGAAATCGAAATATTACATTCTTAATATCATTTTGAAGAACTCACGACCTAATATTTCACGATATTGATGGTGTATGAAACGGCCAATCGTAGCGAAAGTTACGTTACGTTAAAGTACGCGGTTTCAAACTAATATTTCGAAAATTTCGATAACAAACTAACTTTACAAATTCTTCAACGATTTTACGCTAGCCGAATCCATAAATCTTCTATATCCTCTCAAAACTTATTTCGAGAACTATATCACAAATATATCGAATGACGTAAATAAATATCGAAAATAGTTAAACGGACGTCAAACGCGTGTGTTAAAAAAGACGTATAACTCGTTTTTTAATATATTACTTATATTTTTGTCTTCATTGTCAGGCTCATTATGAAATATCAAACGAAATCGAAATATTACATTCTTAATATCATTTTCAAGTACTCACGGCCTATTATTTCACGACGTTGATGGTGTGCGAAATGGTCAATCGCAGCAAATGTTACGGCGCGTCAAAGTAGAACTAATATTTCGAGAATTTTGATAGCAAGCTAACTTTAAAAATTCCTTAATGATTGTACGCTGATCAAATCGATAAATTTTCTATATCATTTGGACTTCGTTTGATATTAAAAATATAATATTTCGACTTCGTTTGAATTTTTAAAGTTAGATTGTTATCAAAATTTTGAGACGTAAAATATATATATATATTAGCGTGAAGATTTTAATTTTTTAAAAAAATTTTAATTTAGTTTTCGGTATTTTTATAATTGAATATTTAGGAAATATCTGATATTTTTTTTTATTATATATTAAATATTTTTATTAGTGTGAAGATTTTAAATTTTAAAATTATTTAAATTTAATTTTTGGTATTGTTATAATTGAATATTTAAAAAATATTTGATATTTTTTTTGTCAAATTATATATTTATTATATATTTTTAGAATTAGGATAAAATATATATATATATATATATAATAACAAGAAAAAAAAAAAAAAAAAAAAAAAAAAATAGACGTCACGATGGCTGGCCATCTCCGTGACACGGTCACGGCTTTACAGGCAATGCTCCTTTTTTTTTTTCTAAAAAGCTTATGTTTTCGCCTTGATTTACGGGCTTAATTCGGGATATCAAACGAAGTCGAAATATTACATTCTTAATATCATTTTGAAGAACTCAAGGCCTAATATTTTACGACATTGATGGTGTGTGAAACGGCCAATCGTAGCGAAAGTTACGTTACGTCAAAGTAAGCGGTTTCAAACTAATATTTCGAAAATTTCGATAACAAGCTAACTTTAAAAAATTTTCGACGATTGTATGCTACCCGAATCCATAAATCTTCTATATCATCTCGAAACTCATTTCGAGAACTATATCGTAGATATATTGAATGATCTAAATGAATATCGAAAATAGTCAAACGGACGTCAATTGCGTGTGTTAAAAAAGACGTATAACTCGTCTTTTTATTGAAATTACTTATTTTTTGTCTCAATTTTCGGGCTCAATTCGGGATATCAAACGAAATCGAAATATTACATTCTTAATATCATTTTGAAGTACTCACGCCCTAATATTTCACGACGTTAATGGTGTGCGAAACGGTCAATCGTAGCAAAAGTTACGGCGCGTCAAAGTAGGTCATTCTAAACTAATATTTCGAAAATTTCGATAACAAACTAATTTTAAAATTTTTTCGACGATTGTACGCTAGCCGAATCCATAAATCTTCTATATCCTCTCGAAACTCATTTCGAGAACTATATTATAGATATATCGAACGATCTAAATAAATATCGAAAATAGTTAAACAAACGTCAAACGTGTGTTAAAAAGACATATAACTAATCTTTTTATAAAAAAAAAAATTTGACGTTTTTATACGTTAAAATTTTTTATATTTTTTGACACTTATAGTTTTTTTTTTATACAAATTGTTGATACGTGGCAAAAAAATTCACGCAAGAAATTATCTCAAAACGACGCCGTATTATTTTTTTTTTACGAATGATATATTTATTATATATTAAATATTTTTATTAGTGTGAAGATTTTAAAATTTTAAATTATTTTAATTTAATTTTTGGTGTTGTTATAATTAAATATTTAAAAAATATTTGATATTTTTTTTTGTCAAATTATATATTTATTATATATTTTTAGAATTAGGATAATATATATATATATATATATATATATATATATAATAACAAGAAAAGAAAAAAAAACAAAAAAAGAAAAAAGAAAAATGGAGTCATGGCTATGGCTAGCCATCTCCGTGAAACTGTCACGGTTCAGAGGTAATACTTTTTTTTTTTTTTTTTTTTTTAATTTTTCTAAAAAACTTATGTTTTCACCTTGATTTACGGGCTTAATTCGGAATGTCAAACGAAGTCAAAATATTACATTCTTAATATCATTTTGAAGAACTCAAGGCCTAATATTTCACGACATTGATGGTGTGTGAAACGGCCAATTGTAACGAAAGTTACGTTACGTCAAAGTACGCAGTTTCAAACTAATATTTCGAAAATTTCGATAACAAGCTAACTTTAAAAATTCTTCGACGATTGTACGCTACCCGAATCCATAAATATTCTATATCATCTCGAAGCTCATTTCGAGAAGTATATCATAGATATATCGAATGATCTAAATGAATATCGAAAATAGTCAAACGCGTGTGTTAAAAAAGACGTATAACTCGTCTTTTTATTGAAATTACTTATTTTTTGTCTCAATTTTCGGGCTCAATTCGGGATATCAAACGAAATCGAAATATTACATTCTTAATATCATTTTGAAGTACTCACGCCCTAATATTTCACGACGTTAATGGTGTGCGAAACGGCCAATCGTAGCAAAAGTTACGGCGCGTCAAAGTAGGTCATTTCAAACTAATATTTCGAAAATTTCGATAATAAACTAATTTTAAATTTTTTTCGACGATTGTACGCTAGCCGAATCCATAAATCTTCTATATCCTCTCGAAACTCATTTCGAGAACTATATTATAGATATATCGAACGATCTAAATAAATATCGAAAATAGTTAAACAAACGTCAAACGTGTGTTAAAAAGACATATAACTAATCTATTTATAAAAATAAAATTTGACGTTAAAATTTTTTTATACGTTAATTTTTTTTATATTTTTTGACATTTATAGTTTTTTTTTTTATACAAATTGTCGATACGTGGCAAAAAAAATTGACGCAAGAAATTATCTCAAAACGACGCCGTATTATTTTTTTTTACGAATGATATATTTATTATATATTAAATATTTTTATTAGTGTGAAGATTTTAAAATTTTAAATTATTTTAATTTAATTTTTGGTGTTGTTATAATTGAATATTTAAAAAATATTTTATACTTTTTTTTTGTCAAATTATATATTTATTATATATTTTTAGAATTAGGATAATATATATAATAACAAGAAAAGAAAAAAAAAATATAAAAAAAATGGAGTCACGGCTATGGCTAGGCATCTCCGTGAAACTGTCACGGTTCAGAGGCAATACTCTTTTTTTTTTTTTTTTTTTTTAATTTTTCTAAAAAACTTATGTTTTCGCCTTGATTTACGGGCTTAATTCGAGATATCAAACGAAGTCAAAATATTACATTCTTAATATCATTTTTAAGAACTCAATGCCTAATATTTCACGACATTGATGGCGTGTGAAACGGCCAATCGTAACGAAAGTTACGTTACGTCAAAGTACGCGGTTTCAAACTAATATTTCGAAAATTTCGATAACAAGCTAACTTAAAAAAATTTCGACGATTGTACGCTACCCGAATCCATAAATTTTATATATCATCTCGAAACTCATTTCGAGAACTATATCGTAGATATATCGAATGATCTAAATGAATATCGAAAATAGTCAAACGGATGTCAAACGCGTGTGTTAAAAAAACGTATAACTCGTCTTTTTATTGAAATTACTTGTTTTTTGTTTCAATTTTTGGGCTCAATTCGGGATATCAAACGAAATCAAAATATTACATTCTTAATATTATTTTGAAGTACTCACGGCCTAGTATTTCACAACGTTAATGGTGTGCGAAACGGCCAATCGCACCAAAAGTTACGGCGCGTCAATGTAGAACTAATATTTCCAGAATTTCGATAACAAGCTAACTTTAAAAATTCCTAAATGATTGTACGCTGATCAAATCGATAAATTTTCTATATCATTTGGACTTCGTTTGATATTAAGAATATAATATTTCGACTTCATTTGAATTTTTAAAGTTAGATAGATTGTTATCAAAATTTTGAGACGTAAAAAATATATATATATTAGCGTGAAAATTTTAATTTTTTTAAAATTTTTTAATTTAGTTTTCAGTATTTTTATAATTGAATATTTAGGAAATATCTGATATTTTTTTTATTATATATTAAATATTTTTATTAATGTGAAGATTTTAAATTTTAAAATTATTTTAATTTAATTTTTGGTGTTGTTATAAGTGAATATTTAAAAAATATTTGATATTTTTTTTGTCAAATTATATATTTATTATATATATATATATATATATAAATAATAATAAAAAAAGAAAAAAAAAAAACGCACGGTACAAAATTCTAACACTTGTAAAAAAGTAAACTTACTTTTTTATTGTATAAGGAAAAGGATATTAATTATTTGGTTGTCGAAGTAATTAAAGGTTGAAAATTAAATACTACAAAAAAAAAGATGAAATAACTACTCCAGTCCGCTTTTAAAACAATCACAACTCCATTATTATCATCTTCAACATTCCTGTCTTTGTTCGAAATTGAAATTTTTGTATGAATTTTTCCAGTTCTCCTTGTTCGCGGACGTTCTAATTTGGAGAAAGCATGTCGTACGCTTACCTTTTTAAGTTTATTATCATCGGCGATACGGGTAACTTTTATTAGCTAGCGTATATTGAATTCAATGTTACTCTGATAGCAGAGAATTTTGAGTTTTGTTGAAATTATATGTATTTTCCGTGTAAATTCTATCGGTGTGAGAATTCTTCGTTAATGTAAATTTTATTTGATTATTTAGAATTTGATAATTTCTTACTTGATGATTTTGAATTTCTGATTAATAAATAGCCTTATTGGAAATTCAAAGCTACTAGCTTCATGAGGATTTAATGAAGTTCCTGCTTAAGATTCATAAACGAAGATTTTTTTAATTCTGCAATTTTATATTTTGGTTTTAAAAGGCTTCTAGGCGATGATTCAATACATTGTTACACGTACCTTTTCTGCAGGAGTGGGAAAGTCGTGTCTTCTTCTTCAATTTACTGACAAGCGTTTTCAGCCCGTGCATGACTTAACTACTGGAGTTGAGTTTGGAGCAAGGATGATTACAGTCAATAATAAACCCATTAAGTTACAAATATGGGACACGGTCGGTTTTCTTTCTTCTTCTACTTGTTCTGATTTGAAAACTTTACAGTTAATCATGTCTTTTGTGGCTCTGAATGGTTGATTCTGAGTATTCATGATTATGTCACTGATTTCGATATTGAGAATTTTTTAGGGTGATGATTAGATAAATATCAATTTTGCAATTAATCAATTCTCCAGAAAATATTTTGAGACTCTGACCGACAATCAAGTGTGTTTGTCGATCATCTTTAGGCATAACCATTCCGAAAACTAGTCTTGTAAAGCACTCCTTTCAGTGTGCTTCTATTTTGATCTCCTACCCACTATTGAGCTGCATGTGATTTAACATTCTTTCGAAGTGCAAATTATCTAATAAATGTTGGAAGTGTAGATTTGTAGTTTTCATGTAGAAAAAGATACCAGAAACCATGGAAGATAATTCAAGTTATAATGCCAGCAAGCATGTACTTCTGCCTTCTCTGATGCTGATGACTTCTATTCGTAATTAAAAGAAAAAAAAGCGTCTTCAAGTTGTGATAATGTTACTGAGATTTACATATTTGTTGTAATCTAAATTTGCTGAGAGATAGTTGCAGATGCTCTTTTCTTTTTTTTTTTACCAACCTATATGTTTTATAATCTTTTTGAGAACTATGGTTAATTATTTTAAGTGTGAAATCCATTGTTCCAAGTAACACCTTGATATTGAAACTATTAATGTGTGATAATTGTCTTTCACAACACTTATTTACGAGAATTCTCATTGATATATAATGGTAGTTATTAATTTAATTAATCTGAAAATATGTGTAGTTGTGTATTGTATTTTCCAAGTATTTTGAAGCTTGTTAGCATGAGGAGGCAATACGAATTCTAAACTGAAGTTATTTGAAATTTTCAGGCCGGTCAGGAATCATTCAGATCCATCACAAGGTCTTACTACAGAGGGGCTGCTGGTGCACTTTTAGTCTATGATATAACAAGGTGGCACTTCAGTATCACTAATCTAGGTTTCACAGACAATATAATTTGATGATATGTGTAGCTCAATCTGCAAGTATTTTGCTTTTTATACCTTCTTCACTGCCCGAAAGTAGTGAGGGCAGTTTGCGTGCAGCCATTTCAAACCCCAAAAATATCTTCTCCTGAAATAGTCGGTCATGTCGCTGAAAATTATTAACTCACAGGAAAAAGTTTGTTTTATGTGGGCAAATATATCATTTGAACATCTAGAATTGTAGTGGTTTATACTAGTGGTGGCTTTTCTCCCTTTTTAGGTCTCCTTGAATTAAATTTTACGCTGAGTGTAACGATTATCACTATATTATAATTTCATTATGTTTTGAATAGACAAATTATGGCTTTATGCACTCTGCGTGATTGAAAATGTTAAGCACTTCAAGGTTAAGAATTCCACTGTATGGTTCAAACAAATTAGTTAACATGAAAATTGTAAACAAAAAGTATGAGCTTCTGTATATGAACTTTCTTGATGTTGCATACATTTCAGCTCATTTGTCTTCATATCTATGAACCACTGGTTCAAAATGCGAGTAAGATAGCATAGGAGGAAATTTAAGCCAAATAATTATAATTATTGATTGATTTTTCTATCTTATGTGTCAGGAGGGAAACCTTTAGTCATTTGGCTAGCTGGCTAGAAGATGCGAGGCAGCATGCAGTCCCAAATATGACAATCATGCTGATAGGCAACAATTGTGATCTTGCGCAGAGAAGGGCCGTCAGCACGGAAGAAGGAGAGCAGTTTGCAAAAGAACATGGACTGATTTTCATGGAAGCATCTGCTAAAAACTGCTCGGAATGTTGAGGAGGTGGTGTAGCAGTTAGATTTTTAATTTTCACCACTATTTGCTTTTCACCTTTCCTTTTCCATTAACAAAAGATTATGTGCAGGCTTTTGTAAAAACGGCTGCAACAATATACAAAAACTTGCAGGACAGAGTTCTCGAGTGGAATGGGGTTAGCCAGTTCATTCCCTCTTGATTGTGCTTTCGCGCTTGAAATGCTCCTTCCACTTTAGATCTCACTTATATAAATCGGTTACTTGATCATATATATAATATTCAATTCAACGACGGTATTTTGTGTTTTGTTTTTAATTTTTTTCTGTTGTTATTTGCAGCATAATGGAATCCAAGTTGGTCAAGGTCCAATCCCAGGCTCGTCTGGTGGCGGGAGTGTTTCTTCTCAAGGTGGAGGTTGTTGCAGTTGATATTTGTTGGCAATAATTGATGAACACTCTTTTCCTATCGTCCAACAATTCATGTTCATTCTACAAAATTCACATTGCAACATTACTTGTGTGGTGTCATTATGTCTTTCTGCATTTCCCGTCTATTTTACTGTAAATTAGACGATAGATTAAGATACCTTTGTCGCTGGTTGTACAAAGAAAGTTCTGTTTTAGTAAAATTCATACGTTATGCCAAGTTGGGCACATCGGGAAAATGAAATTGTACACTGCATCGGATCTACATATTCTTGGATGAAGCTAATGAATATCTAACTCTGAAATCGTGTAGATTGTGTGTAATTTAGGTTTCGGTCAGTTTTGCCAATCAATCATCATGGAATATGCTGTCTTTTTATGTTATCGGATAAGGTTGTTTAACATAGCAATTGTGTCCAAGTCTAAAATATAGGTTCAAAAATTTGAACGACGTGGTTCTTTATGAAGTCTATTAACAATAACATTGTCATTTCCGTCTAAAAAAAGGGAAAACAATTCGTTGGTTGCACAAATTTGGATGGCCAAACTTGGAAAACAAAGTGTGGCAAAAGTCCAATCATATTTCAAGGAAGAACATAACAGAAAATTGGCATCTTTATTGCAATCAAAATGAAAGAAGCGTAAAAATAGGATTCCAAACCAAATCCAATGTGGATATATTACTATACCCACAGAATTAGAGAG
Source organism: Osmanthus fragrans (assembly GCA_019395295.1). Taxonomy (NCBI): domain Eukaryota; kingdom Viridiplantae; phylum Streptophyta; class Magnoliopsida; order Lamiales; family Oleaceae; genus Osmanthus; species Osmanthus fragrans. The sequence goes on along the minus strand of CM033341.1, from coordinate 45,757,580 downwards.
ATAAAAGGAGAAATCTGCTTGGGTAAGGCGTCTAGTGGCTGTCCATTGCTTTAAATCACTTATTGTGTGCCCCAGCCCCAAAATCCAGAAAAAGTTAAAGACAAAAAGGAGACACCAAGAACAGGTAATTTGTTCGAAATATTTTTATGCATTCACTCATGTTAACGTTGGCTTCGAATTGTTCGTTTGAGCTATTTGGGCTATGATACTATAAGTAGTCGAAACCCATTAACAAATTATCTGTTTTTCAATTGAAGTTTTTGGTCATTGGTGTTTGTTCAAAAATGGAAAGGGGAAACAGAAAAAGAGCGAGAGACGAAGAAGAGAAGAAAGAAACATGTCAAGGAAAGAAACCCGAATTTGATTTCGACAAAGAAGAGAAGGGCTATGAATTCTGTGATGAGATTGGAGTTTTTGATTTCCCTTGGCTCAAAGAGGGTGCGAAAATCTTTAAAGGGGAGGAAAATTTTGAATTGGAAGATAATTTTGCACTTTCTTGTTCATATTTTGATGAATTTCCCACCACTTCAACACCAGATTTTGATCAATTTTGTGTGCAGAATTTGTATGATCAAAATTTTGTTGATGAGAATGATGATTTGTGGCCATTCAAAGTTGATGATCTTGATCCTGTGGATTGCTTTTGGAGATCTGTGTTTGATCAGCCTCTTGATGCTGGGTTGAACAAAGTTTAAAGAGAATTCATGTATTCATGTCGCCTAATTTCGTATTCTCTAAACTTGTGTCCCTCAGAACTGGCCATGGTGTAACGACCTTTCAAGACCAGAATTTTATATTTTTCCTTGCTATTTACTATGGATTTTATGGTATTAAATCATGAAAGATGGATTTTGAATTTTTTTTTCTTTCTCCAACTATCGTTGTATTAGTTTATGTCAATTGAGTCTGGCTTCATAGATTAGGATTGCATAGTTCACGACATTTTAAGGTGACACGTCACATTTTATGTTTAGTTTGTCTTAAGTCACAAACAATCAGATGTTGTTTTTTATTTTAGTAAATTATAAAAAGTTGATTATAGAAGAATTTGAACCTTGTGATATCAAATTTAGAAAAGTAGCAAAAGGGGTTTTTTTTTTTTTTTTTTTCCTTCAAATTTTGCTTTTAACTTCTCGAATTATCTATAATTAAAATACTAATATTACTAGTTATTTGAATTAACTACTTTTCTACTATATAAACAATGCTTTCATTTGTAATTTTATAAATTTTATGATTCATTAGATAGTAATATTTTTCATTGTAAAATAATTATAATGAAGATATATAATCTTAGGAAAATATTTAATAATATCACATATTGTATAAATTTTAAAATATTTTATACAATATTAACAATAATAATAATAAGATGGTAGCAGAGAACGAACCAACAGTTTTGGTGGATGCACGTGTTTGTCATCTTAAGGATCAGCTCGTTAGAGCAAAGGTTTATCTTTCCCTCTCTGCGGCTCGAAACAATCCCCATTTTATAAGAGAGCTCGAATACGTCCTACGAGCAATTGTGGATGCCACCAAGGATTCCGAGCTATGAAAAAAGCAGGCCTTGTTGGATATCGTTACTTTTCAATGTTTAGAGGCTCTCAAGCTTTTGACTAAATGGCTAGGAGGTTTTCATTGTTCTTTTTCGTTTTTTCAACGTTCTTTTATTATCATAAACTTCACTTGTTGTGCTCTAATTTCAGTGCCTACGAGAAGTTAAAAGCAATGGAGCAAACTTTGGCGAAAGGCAAGCAAATACAAGATGACGCTGCTGCTGTGGTTAAGAAGCTTGTTTTTGACGCATATAACTTCCTAAAGGACTTTCGCAGTCTTCCTTTGCGCCTATCAACAGAGTTTTTCATGATGAATTCTTCTCAATGGCATTTTCCGCACCAAGAAAAATTAGTAGATTCCAAGCTATACAGATAACACATTGGCAGCAGAGCAGTTGTCGTGAACTCAACCATAACTCATGCAAAGTAAAAAGGATTAATTTCTTATAATAATTTCACTCTTTAGTTTTCAGTTCATTCATTTGAAGGTTGAAGAAACACGTTGATCTTGCTTGTGTTCATTCTGTTTTACTTCAAATTTAATGTATCAAATTTTTAATGTTAAATTCTTGTGTGATCCCGAGCAGGATCCTTCAAACCACGCGTTCCACATTCATGCTCAACTACGCTGCAATGAAGATGTGGTTTCTGCAAAGCTACAATACAGGTTCAGAATGTTGAGGAATTTACATGGTTGAATTCGAGTTACAGTTGGGTTCTTCGTCCATGATTGATTATTACTTCAAAAGTGGTTGTGTTGAATCCGATCCAAACTTGAAATTCAGAAATCCAAAGTACCTCTCTATCATGAATCATACATCTCCGCTTTTACCTCTCAGAGATCTTCCCCAAGCTCGACATGGTTTTATTCTTAGATGATGATGTAGTGATCCAAAAGGATCTCACGGCTCTTTGGTCACTCGATCTAAAGGGTGAGGTGATTGGTGTGGTGGAGACATGTAGAGAAAGCTTTCACCGCTTTGATCATTACCTTAACTTTTCAAATCCGGAAAATTTTGATCCTCGTGCTTGTGGTTGGGCTTTTGTAATGAATGTCTTCGACCCAAAGAAATGGAGGAACAATTTTGGTACATATGGTCTATGCTAGTTTTGGAATCTTGATTCTATTATCAATCTTCATGTCACATACAATTATGTCCGATCTTTAACCATGCGATGCTTCTTTTAAGTTGTAACCCAATTATTTATATTTTATTAGTTTTGCACGTGTTAACTTATTTAAAATGTGTCAAAGGGCATTTGTGGCTTTGAGTACATGTCGTAAGCCATTCATGTGTTGTCGATGTTCATCTTCCTCATGATTAAATGGCCTATGTTTGGCTGTATTTAAATGTTACTCATTTAAAAATAAATAAATAAATACTGTTTTATAGAATTCAAAACACGTGCTTTTAACTCGAGTTTTCTTCAATTTAGTTGAAGTACTTTTGGATTCTATATCATTTAGAATTAGCAAAGGCACAAGAAGAAAGTATATTTTTTATTATTTACCAAAAAAATAACAACTATGAAGAAAACCTTAGACGCAAACAACTGACTAACTTTTAATTTGTGGCTAGTCCATGTAACTTGTAATTAAACTCATTCAGCAACTCTTCTCGGACCACTGAAGTAAATCTTCTTCAGCTGCAAAAAAGTCTGCATCATAAGCAAGCTATCGGAACCTGCCTGGTGGCTTTTTCCCGCCATTCTTTCAAGATTCAAACTTTTCGCCACCCTCTCAAGACCGCCGTGAACCTTATGAAATCCCATTATCTGCTTCATGTCGAACACCTTTATACCGAAATACATCCGCACCAAATCCAAGAAACGCGACAGATCATTCGGCAAATTTTGTTGGGACAAAATTTTTACCAAGAATCCGAAATCATATGTGCTATGAAAAGTTACCCATGTCCTATTCTGATTTACCCATGTCGGAGCCATTGAAAGTCCAGATGCCATAAACAGCGTGGCAAAGTGAAAGGCACATATTCCTATTTTCTTGTTCTTTGAGAAATCAATGCCTTGTGTCTTGAGCAAAGCGATAGAATCTGGGTTTTGGAGATCTTTGTCAACATCAAATTCGCAGAAGTTAAACTCCCATACGTAGCAATTTGGAGTCCCAAAATCAGGGAGATTGCCTTCTGCATCGGACAATGTGAGGCCGAATTGGATAAGTTTCATAGCGTCCACATTTTTCTTCATGATGGAGTAGGTTTGAGAGGCCGAAAGAGCAGAATAATGGAGGACGGGATGATGGTAGATTACTCCTGGGAATTCGGTATCCATAGATGCGTATGGGAAACGACGGAGAACTTGATATATCAAGCTGAATTCGTACTTCAAATTATATTGCCAAACCTGTCGAACTTTAATCGGACGCACCATTGTTGTAGATTAATTGAGTAGAAGAAAGAGAAAAAATCTATTCGAAAAAAAAAAGAGAGAGAACTGATTGTTGATGAGTACTGTACTTTTGATGGTTAGAGGAAGAAAGACTACAAGTCTATATATAGGCGTTCTTCTGAATAGAATCCGATTTAGAGAAGGATTTGAGTTAAGGAAAGTTTTATAACAAACAAAACAATGGTAACCTCTTTGAATTTGGAAATCTTTTGAAATTAGTACACTTGTAGTTATTTCCGTTTAAATATTTCCTTTTACTTCAAGTAAAATTATTATTATTTACAGCCACGGTCCTTAATCTTTCTTTTTCCATAATCTATCCAAATCTTTCATTTATGTTACATACAGTTTCAAACTTTCATTTAGTTGCATTAGAAGAATAGATGGATGGATTACATCCATTTAACTGTCACTTGACCAGAAAAATTGATTTTGACCAAATATAAAAAGCGTAAAATGACAACTTTACACTTTTAACATAAAATAATTCAAAAGGTCAAATAAAAAAATGGCAAAGAAATAGAAGAATTGTTCATCTTATTCTCACCCCTATCGCCACTATTTATCGTCGTCGCTTGCCTTATGAGCCTTTCTAGGACTCTTCCACACCTCATCATCTGCAGCATCTCACATGGAATCATCTGATTGCTCTGGTTTCTTAAACAAACAGTCCTAAAATTTTATCACAAAATTCCTTTACTCATCTTTCAGAAATTTTGAAGCCCATACCCTACTATGCACAAAATCTACCCTCTTCAAATTGCCAAAGAATTTCATATGCAAATTGGTTGTAACCGTTCCCTTGATTTTCTCCCCCTTCCAAAACCCAGAACCCCTCCCTACCAGAATCCTTTTCATTTTTCGACTCGTGATTTTTTATTATCTTTTATTTTTATTTTTAAAAAAAGGTAGCTATCCTTTTCTTTTCTTTTCTTTTTTAAAAAAGGCAGCTACATGTAGCTACCAAAGTATTTTTTATTTTTATCTATAAATTTGTTCTCGGGCTGGCTTGATCTAGGGCCAACGCTCAAAAATGTGGCTCGATTCTACCGAGCCGCAAGCCAGCTTGAGCCTTTTTTCCCGGGCCGAACCACGAACCATTTAAGTCGACGAGCCAAATTGACACCCATATCTGGAAGTATGGAAAAATTCAAAATTCCAAAAATAGGTTAAAGTATTGTTGTCGAAATTGGGTGGGATTAATAATTTTAGGATATGGGAAATGTTGAATTCAGGACTTACGTGAATATAAGTTACAGACGAAACGATTCAATAGCAGAGCCTCTTGCAATATTCTCAATACTTGGAAGAAGAAGAAAAAGGACAAAAGAAAAATTGGGTGATTCATAAATAAATTTACATAAATGCAGAATGAACGAACTAATAGAAGCAATTAATACATCCCAATTTAGCAATGATAGACAGGTTTACATAATTGTGATGAAAAATACTAAACAACCCACTTGGATAACCATTTGCTTGACCACATCCTCACATAGGTGTGTGGGTCCCGCGGAAATAAAATAATATTTTTCCTACGAATGTGTGTGGGTGTGATCATCTAAGTGGTCAATCAAGCGGGCACTATAGCATGGCTCGTATTGTGATAGGGAGTTGTAGCAGGCAACGACAATCGGGAAGGAGGCTGTGGTGGTGGGTTAATTTGGTATGGTGTAGTTGGAGTGTATGTTTTCTTTTTTTATTTAATTTTTAACATTATTTTATGTCAAATTAATAAAGTTATCATTTTTTCCTTTTTATGTTTGGTCCAAGTCAATTTTTGTAGTCAATTAACGATTAAATTGATGGAGTCCATCTATTGCTGCTAGGAAATGAGAGGTTTGGGGGTGTGGATGATATAAATAAAAGATTTGGGTAAAGCTTGCGAATTCTCCCTTAATTAAATTCACGGGATTTGTTTGTTGGTTTGTCCTATGCAGACACATTGCATTAAAAAACAAAACTTCACAGACTGCTTGTCATCTGAACCAACAATGCCGATTTCTGTATCTCTTCCCTTCTTCATCTTCACCTTCTTCCTTTGCTTTTCAACTTCCAGTTTCACCTCATCTTCTCCTGACCTAAATTCTCCTCAACTCGCCACCCAAATCTGCAGAAATACCCCCAATGTCTCCTTCTGCCTGGCCACGATTTTCTCCGATCCTCTGGCCTCCACTGCCGACCGCTATGTCCTCTCCTACATCGTGTTCGGCCAAGCCTATAAAAACGCTACCAGTGTAAAAAATTACATTGGCTTATCTCTGAAATCCATGAAGGCAGATGAATATCCGAGGGTATTATCCGGTATGCAGAAATGCCAGGGTTTTTACGACGACGCGATTCGGGCCTTATCCGAAGTTATGAACAATTTGGATTCTGAGACTTTCTATGGATTGGATAAGGCGGCGATTGATGTTGAATCTTCAATTCGGGCTTGTGAGGCTAGTTTTTCGGGCCAATCCCCAATGTCTCAGAAGAATCAAAACTTGGTGGAACTTTTGAAAATCTGTTTTGCTGTATCTCAACTTTATCAATATAATTAATTAAGATGTTTTTGTTTTGAGTAATCAATAATTAGTTTAATTAATTATTAATTAAGCTCTATTAAAGATGATAATTTTGATAGAGCATTAATTTATTGATCGTCGTAGTCGCACTTTTCCCCCTTTATTATATTTTATGTATTTGGTGAAAGTCCACTCAAGCAATAAAGCTATTTTTAGTCGCAGCCACGTGATAATTTGGTATTTGAGATATTATTTTTTTTGTAATTTTACTGCCTTAAATAATAAATTAATTCTCAAATAATAAAATATCACATAAGATGACTATCGATTATGAACGACTATGAATATCATTATTCAGATAAGGGTGGTGTAGGTTCAGATGTTTCAAAAATTGGAATCATACATTAAACTTCGACTATTTTGTAAATAGAATAATTTGAACTTATGAATTTTTTGGAGTCGATTTGGAGCTGGAGAATCTGATTTGAAAGGTTTGATTCACGTTAAAATGTCTACCCTTAAGTATAGGGGTCGATTTTTAGACTTTCACATTTACGAGTGTGCGGATGTTTGTCATTATTTTCTACCTAATTATATAAATTCAAAGTGAATACTCGGAGGGAGATGTAGCAACCTTCCAACGAGTACAAATGAAGCGTTATGAAGAAAATACATTTGTCAACCAATTATGCTGTCTCTTTACACTATTAATTTATAACAGATCAAGCAACATTAAATTTTTAAGGGATAATACTTGTTGTACATAATTAAGTAGGATCCACCCCCATGTGAGAGAGTGGACACTCCTATGTACACTTAATTATATACCCATAACATGGTCCATTTTTAAGTAATATAAGGTGAACACTACATGTGAATAGAAAAATTAAAATTATGCCATAGGATTAGCACGAACGTCTCAGCTCCCATTTGAGTAAAAGGCGGATGCGTGATGAAACTAAGAGAAGCCATTGCACTTTGCAATGAAAAGATGGATTAAAACGTGTTCGGAGTTATTTCTAATCGAGAAAAGCAAAGGTCATCCATCATCTGGCCGTGCTTCCACTACGACAATTGATTACTTGAGAGACGGTAGTATTTGATTTTTCTGCAAGCGCGTGTATGATACGATTATGTTTGCTGAACCTCTAAAAAAAAATGTTTGTATAGTTTTATAAAAACAAAAACAGTCCATATAATAATTGGATATTCGAAGTGTTGATTAATGTATGGATAATTATATCGACGCCATATTTTATTTGTTATACCATATTTTAATTGTACTTAAGATCTTCAACCTTTATTCATCATAGCTCTAATGTCATTAATTTTTTCCGTCAAATTGTTGTGTACAACCTGACATTAAATAGTACATCTTGTCGATGATGGTGATTTATGTTAAAAAAATTGTTTGCTTATTCTGAAACGAGGGAAAAATATTTGTTGTACTTTTGTATATATTATTTTTAAGAACTATGATGGACAAAAGTGAATTTTTTTTTTTGATGTATACTATTATGAGAGATGAGATTTGTTAAATAATTAAAAACTGATGATAAAAATACAATGAAAAAGTATTAGGGATGTGTAATGCAAAGAATGAAGATTAAAAACCTTAATTGTAATTAAAAAAACGGGTGGTACAACAAATAGTATGGAAATATAATTACTCTTAATTTACTCTTAAGTATAAAATATTACTTCTAAGGTAGAAAAATAATATTTCACGCGATCTACCCTTCTTTTATCACCCATGTATAATTTTCTCCAATTACCTATTGTGTTGAAATAGAGACAAATAAACTCGGTAATGATTTGTGACAAATTTATTTCAGATCAACCTACTAATTCGATTATCCAACTTAATTTTTGAAATGTAATTTTCGCACGAGAATTTTACATCTACATATACAATTTTCAAACTCGCATATTTATGCACTGTGTGGTAGAGATATTAAATTAGATATTAAGTTAAATTAAAGTTAACAATTAATTTTAAACTCACATTTTATAACACAACTTTTTAATCACACATTTCATCAACTTTGATCAAAATCTACTAAAAACTTGATTTTAATTCCGGGTTTAAATTAATTGGATCTCAGAAATTCACTTCTGAAAGGTAGGGACCTAAAATGATGCCGCCTGAAATTTCAGGGGACCTATTCCTAATTTTCCCTAAGTACTAAAAGTATACAAAGGGACGGAGAAGGTGAGGCACGCCATCGTCAAAACCAAGAGCAACAAGAAAAGCAGAAATGGCTGCAAATTTCATGCCGCCGCCGGCCACCGTGCATCCGGCGGTTCAACCACTAGCCTTCTTGCTTGGTACTTGGAGAGGCCAAGGCGAGGGCAGGTTCCCCACTATCTCCCCTTTCACTTATTCTGAAGAGCTCAACTTTTCTCACTCGCCCAATAAGGTATTGTATAATTCTTTCTCCCGTTGAAAAATTACGCAGCAATTGAAATTGCAGTGTTCCATAAGTGATTTTGTTTCCATTTTTATTTTTGTTTTGGTTATGAATGAGAAGCCCGTTATAGCTTATTCTTCAAAGACTTGGAAATTGAACACCAATCAGCCTATGCACGCTGAAAGTGGATACTGGAGACCCCAAATTGATGGGACCATTGAAGTTGTAATTGCACAGAGCACTGGTCTAGCTGAAGTCCAGGTACTCTTAGAAATGCTATTATTGATACGAACCCGTGGAAATGTTGTATATAGAATTGTAATTTATTTTCATAAATTCAATAAAATAACTATTTTAACATTAATTCGAACTCTAAGTTTATTTTAAGATAATTTATAGGTGAAGCTCGCTAATATGTTAATTGTTTGATGAAACCCACGACAAAGGAGGGAATGCGAAGCTTAATCAAAATTTATGTTGTATATCCTTATCGAAAAGTTTCTGAATTTTATTCAAAAGTTAGAAAAGTAAGAAACTTCTTTCTGATAGGCCATGAAAGGACAAGGAAGGTTGGAATGCCAATGTGTGTCGATTATTGAATTCACCTGACTTGATAGTACCCATTTTAGGAATGTCCTGTGCCAAAGTCATTGAATTGTATCCTGTTGAAGCATATACTCGGGGTGAATGCAGAGCGGACAAACTTTAAAAAGCAAACTCTCCATTCATTAGACAGAGAATATCACTAAGACTTCGTGATTGTTTTCCATTAAAGTATGATGTTAGAAGGAATACGAGACTTTGGTTCTCTAGAATGTGGCCTTTTGAAATTAGAAGTAATAATTCTGCTCTTGTATATTAGTTAGGGTTTGTTTTAACAAGCCGAGTTGCAAATGAATTTCTTTCGTTCATGTTTGTTCTTTTACTTAACTGAACTGAAATTCGCGTGTGTTTCCGTATTTTATGATTAAAAAAGGCTATGTAAAAAAACTTATATTTAAGAAAAATCGTTTTTAAATGCCCAATAGTGCACTTCTAAGAGAACTTGTAAGATTTGAAAGAAAATCAGCTCATGAAAGAGTATTTTAATGTTCAAAATTGACTAAAGAAGACGAATCGAGTAACTAATCTAAATTTCCATGTTTAATGTGGCGTTAAGTCATTTTTGTTAATGCGTGAATCAGTTCTTGGATGATTAAGAATGAGAACTAATGAACAAACTACTGCTTATGTTCAGCACTTTTATTGGGTGAACTATAAAAGGTACACACTCTGCTAGATAACTTTTCTTGGCATTAGGGGATTCATGTTTTTGTAGGTATGGACGCAAAATGTGATTTGGATTTGTCCTTGGTTTAGTTTTCATGATTATCCCATACTTGCGAATTGGATTTAGTTTTAACTTAGACAAGCTAGGCTAACTAATGAAACCAAGTTTGAATTTCTAAATCTTTATTTTTACATTACAACCTCTAATCCTGTTTGGATCTATGATGCTCGGACTCGGGTACGGGTATCGGGTACAGGTACGTATCCAAGTGTCGGATCTTTTATTTATTTTCTAAAATGTGGGATACGGGGACACGGCTAAAAAGAGTCTAAATTTTGGACACGGGTACGTGGATACCTCTTTCAGACTTCAATTTTGTTTTTTAGATTTTATTTTTACTTTGATATTACCGTATTTTTTGAATTAAAAATGATGAATTGAAAAAAAAAAAAAAAAAAAAAAAAAAAAAAATTGATTAATTGTATTTTTTGAATATTTTATTAAACTAAAATATGTGTGGTATAAAAATAATTACATTATTAACCACTCATATCCATATTAAAAATGACCCAAATCCCAATTAAATCCTTCTATATCCATATTATTAAGCCCATCCACAACCATATTATTAGTCAATAAAAATGGTCCCAATTAAATCCATTCCCATATTATTAGTCAATAAAAATGGTCCCAATTAAATTCATTCATATTAAGCCAACCCTTAGCCCAATAAAAATGGCCCAATTCCAATTAAACCCAAATCTCCTTTCTTTCATTCCTGTTGCTGCCGTTTTCCTCCTTCTTGCTGCCGTCTTCCTTCTTCTTCACGATTTTAGGGCTTCAAATGAAGACTGAAGACAGCCAGCAGCGGACCAAGGATTCGCCGACGCCAACCTGCTTTCTTTACACACATCATTAGCGCCGCTAAGGTAAGTCTTCTATTTTTCTAAAGATTTCTTGCCGGGTCCGATTGAAACTTGAAGAATCGGACCCGTATTCCGTACCGGTACCCGTGTCGTGTCGTGTCGTGTCGACACGGGTACTCCGGCCAAAATGAAGAGTCCGAGCATCACAGGTTTGGATCACAAATTGGATGTATTATTAAGATGAGATATTTGAGACATTATTCCAGTTTAGGGATGACAATTTAATCCGCCCTGCCCCGAATGGGGCCAAAAAAACCCATCTCGACGGGTTGGTGGGACCGTCGAGAGTCACACCGTAGCAGGTTGCAGGCAGGACGGGGTGAGGATGTTCCATCCTGTGAAAAAAAAAAATTAAAAATAGAATTTTAATAAATGGTTAGTTTTATTTACAATTTTATAACATGTTTCTAATTCAATAATTATATTATACAATTTAAAATTTAAAATTTTACATAACTAACAATTGTTTATATAATTTATAAATTCGGTCATTCAATCTTTTTATTATAATTAAATTATATAATCTGAAATTCTGAATCATGATAGTTAAATAAATATTCTTTAGTTTTGAAAGATTTATACTAATTAATTAAAACAAGTTAATATCTTGATAAAAATTTAAAATATATAGAATAACCTTTAGGTTTTGGGTTAAGGGTTAAAATTTAAATAATAACATAACTCGAATTTAAAAAAAAAAAATTAAACAGGGCAAATTCGCGCCCCGTCCCGTCCAAGGCGGGGTGGGCGTGAGGTTGGAGTGAGGCGGGACGGTGCGGGGTGAAGGTGCCCCGCCCCGAACCTGCCCCATTGTGATCCCTATTCCAGTTTCAGCTCTTAACATGGCATTACACTTTAATGATCTTCCTTTGTTCCTTTGTGTACTGGATAATGCTTTTTGGACATCTGTCTGCAGCAAAATTTTAGTGGGATCCTACTCATTTTGGTGGGGGCGGGCTCGCTGCCCCAGTGCATTGCACTTGAAGCATAAGCTATATGCTGAACAGTGTTCTGATGGAAAAACATTCAAAAGTATAAAAGCAAATTTGTCAATTCTCTCATTTAATATTTTACTCTTAACAAACGTATCATGAAAATATTTGCATGACTTGGTCATTACAAGTTTTAGTAGCAAAATAATTTGAAGCGGAACAGACCTCTCATATTATAGAGGTAGACAGGCTTATTTAGAGATAATCGTTGCAGTTTTTTATTGAATTTCTCCTCTTATATTGAATCGCTACTGTGCTCTGCAGAAAGGAACATTCGATGCAGAACAGAGAATTGTGAAGCTAAAGAGTGCACTTGTCGGAAATGCTTCAAAGGTAATAAGTAAAAGAGAGACTGTATCGCATATAATCCCTAAGTGGTAAAATCTATCCACAACTTGACCTTTCAACACATTTATATTCCTTTCATGCAGTAGTAGTGAATTTGATCTTGCATTCTTCACATTATTTTTTTGCTTGACTTGAAAATGATTGAGTACTTGTCATTCTCAGTTCTCTTTTTGTCAACTTTCTGATTCTTGCAGCATTATTTATTAGCCCTTTCAGTGATAAGCAGCAGGAGGGTTTACATATGGAGAGACGATTGCATTGAGTTTCCTCTCTAAATTCTCTCTGCCTCCTGTTCTTCTGCTGCTTCTATCTAAGCTTCTGTTGCCCCCTCTATGATAGATAGCCCGGTTTCCAATCATCTAGCCCCTGTTTGGTTTAGATAAAAATCAGAAGTATATTTTCATAAAAGTTGATGGAATGTGTGGTTAAAAAGCTGTGGGTCCCATGAAATTTGTGGTTAAAATTAGTTGTTGACTTTAACTCAAATTTTAATAAACTTTTCTGGCTAAATCAAACAGGGGCCTAGTCTATCTTTGTTTCTGCACATTTTTTGCTGTGGCACTTGTTTTGTATTCCTTGAGCATACTTTCATGTAAGTTCCATTTCCTCTTGAAGAATCGTTTTGCTTCATGATGCTTCGCGTCGCTTCATAGTTTATTGAATATGAAACTTGAGGTGCTCTACTGGCAGCATGATGTGATGTTTAAACTCTTTCTGGTGGACAGGTAAAGCAGATAACACGAGTTTTCAAAATGGGTAATGGAGAACTATCTTATGTGGTCGAAATGGCTACCAATCTCTCGGATCTTCAACCACATTTGAAGGCTTCTCTTAAGAAGATATGACGCTAAGATGTCTAGCTTATGATAAATAAATTTGTATGTTGTATTTGAACAAGCAGGTTTTTTAGTTTATTCAAAGTTCTAGTCCACACAGTTGTACTATGAAAGATTTGATGCGAAGATGTCGTTTTTTTTTTTTTTTTATTACGCCCCATTATTGGCGTCCCTACCTACCCTGCTCTGGGCCTTGGTGGAGAGGTAAATCGTAGGTTATGCCTCCAAGGGTGCAGGGTGGAGACTGTCCTTTAACTCTCACTTATCGATGGCCTCATCCATATTTCAGAATTTGCACCCTTACCCTGCAGTTGCAAGCGATATTATATTTTTTCTACTTTCTCATTTCACCACTTTTCATATTACTATTAGAGGGTGTTTGGTAAAGATTAAAATTAGATTTTTTAGTAGATTGTGATGAAAGTTTTTGAATAGTGTGGTTGAAAAGTTGTGGGATCCATAAAAGATGTGATTAATATTGATTGTTTGATTTTGATTTTGATTAAAATCAGATTTTAATCTTGTTCAAACAAACTCTTAGCCTTTGCAGCCTTCTAAGGGGCCCAAGACACGACAAGACGATGACATCTAAGCCTCAAAACTTACAAATCTAGAGTGTGTTTGATAGGCATTATTTGGGAAAAATGAATTTTGAAATAGTGATATGATGGGAAATGTGTGGTTGAAAAAGAAGGAATAGTTATTGATGTGATGAAAAATATTATTTTATTGAAGAATGTGTGATTGAAAATGAGTAGAAGAATGATAATGAAAATGAAAATGGGAATCAAAAAGGCCCTAGTCTAGACGTGAAAAGTATTTGCTTGAATTATTTTGAATTATTTTATGACTATTAAATAAAATAAAATAATATTTACTAAACAATTAAAATTATAAATACTGTGATTACTTAAGAATTCTTATAATTAAACAATTTTCAATTTTTCAAAAATTAGATAATTAAAAATTGAGAGCATAAGAACCGTTTTTTAAAGGTAAATGGGTCCATGAATAGGTCACATTAATTTAGTGTTTTGGTCCATATTAATCATTAGGTTCAAGCAATGACTTAAAAAAAATAAAAATAAATAAATAACAAAAAATAAAAAGAGTTATTTTTTCGCTTAGGTTCACTTAGGGGCCGTTTGATTGCAAGAATGAAATTTGGGTGGAAAGAAAATGAAATTACAGAGAATTGAATTGCCTAGAACTTATTTTATCGGGAATTGTCAATTAATTGTATTTGATTGGTATAATTTTTCACCTGAAATTTTGGATCTTTTGATATTCGTTGGACTTTGTTTTTCATAAAAATTATCAATTAAAGGGATATTTTTTTACAATTAGAGCTAAAATTTGTTTCAATTATCAAAAAAATAATAATAATAAATAAATACCTGGAAAGACTTTTTCCACCAAAGTGGTGGGAAAGTCAATTGAAGTAAAACCAAGAACTTGAGCGCGTGATGGGGTGGGTGGGAAAAGTAATTGCCAAGAAAATTTTTGGTATCAAATATGGATATTGGGTAAATGATTTTCATTTTTCATGGGAAATGATTGCTATCAAATAGGCATTTAATGTTCACCTAAGTCAGCATTAGACTATATAAAAAAAAAAAAGTTAACCGCTTTTTTCTACGTCTTACTTTTATGCGTAACATTTTGAAATGCCTCAACGAACCTTTTGAAAACTAGTGCTGCTACATGTGCATGGAGGAAAATTGTCAAGCTCTTTTACAGGGGAACAGATGACTTTTTATTATTGACAATTAGCTAAAAAAAAAGAAACACGACCAGCATCAGTATGGTCCCCTGGAAGTTATTTCCCTGCACAAGGGGACTCTTTGAAAACGTCTCAAGAAGGGCAGCTCTTGCAGACACTTCACCGTGTGAATTGTTTTTCATGCTCAGCACTAGCAAAAGAAAGAATATATCCTAAACTCAATTCTAAAGCAAGAATCATCTTTTTCCTGATTTTCCTTCACTATATTCGATTCCATATATCATTTTGAGCAAATTTATGACACTTTCCTCTCGCAATTTCCTCGTTACTGCACTTTGCTTAAACCACTGGTTTTGTATATTTCACAATCGATATATATATTCAAGAAGGAAGTGGAGAAGATGAGTATGTGCAATATGTTTGGATTTCGCAAGCACAAAGGCGGCAATTTAGCAAGAAGTGGTTCGACCTCTTCTTCTACTTCGATTGCTAATTTTAAGGGTAGAAGCGGCAGAGCTTCTAGCAGGGTGATGGACAAGAGGAAAAAGTACGAATACATACCTGATAATTTTACATCCATCGACCAGGTTATTTCTTCTTCTTTGCTACTTTTCTCATAATTTTGCTGCTAGTTAGTCTTTAAGGACCTGTGATTAACGCACGGTTTAAATGAAGAGGCGCAATCATGAATTAATTTAATCAATGGTCGCTAAACATTGCTACAGGCTACTATTTGCTCACCGAAATTTAAAAAATTATTATAGGCTCACTAAACTTTGCTATAAATTATTGCTAGGTCACAAAATTTTTAAAGGTGATTCATTTTTCACCCAAATTTTTACACATCAATCACCCATACATTTCCATTAGTGTTACCTATAACAAAATTCAGTGAGCAACGAGTAACCTTTTAAATTTCAATGAGTAAGTAGTAACTTATAACGAAATTCAGTGAACAATGAATAACTTTTTAAACATCGGTGAGCAAGTAGTAACTTATATCAGAGTTCAGTGACCATTGATTAAATTATCTCGCCGGGAAAAAGGAAATTCGAGCTGTGTTTATGACCAAATTTAGATAAATACGCGTGACTCCCTTCTTAACATTTTAGACAGGTGACAGCAATTAATTTTTAATAATTTTCACCTTCTTTTCATTTTGTTGTTGAGTTGCCTTGATATTGATACTTGAGAGAGAAGCAGTTTAGTAGACAGGGAACTATTTCAATATATTTTTCCTCATTTTGTGATCTGAAAATGATAAGTTTGGAGAATCCGATGCTGGTGTCTCCAGGTGTGTTTCTTTTGGGTTTAATTCCCCAAGTTGAAGTCATCAATCTTTCCACAGAATGTAGTACAAATCATCTTTAACTTCCTGTTCCCGCCGTATTATTTAATCTTGTAAGGCATGAATGACGCAACCAAACATCTTATCAGTGGTTGCAAATTGCAAAAGCGAAAGTAACTACTACCTGCCAATCCGAGAAAAGAGAGAAATAAACTCAAGTATAAAGCTGCACGTACAGGTGTAGTTTTCACAGGGGCCTGCAAGGCCCCCTCACCGTAGAGGCGGGCCCCACTTGTATTTAAAAAAAATTGTGCGGCCCCGCCACTGTGTGCACCTGACAGGGACCTGTGAGTTCTATGGAATTCCATTTAAATTTGGCATATTTACAGAATGAAATCACTTGTCCACTCAAGGGGATATACAGGTGCTAATGATCTAGATGTTTTTGTCTTCCTCTCTGTCTCTGTGTGTATGTGTATGTGTCAGTGTGTGTGTCAAATATCCTGTAAATTGGAATGGCTGCTCAAGATTGTCACCGTGGACTAATATCAATAACTTGAAAATATTCCCACAAGTTCTTGATTACAGTATGTTACCTCGGTAAATTTGGTACGATTCATATCTCAACATAAATTATTTAAGCTCGTATCATTGATTGACTGTTGCAGGTCACAGTTGCCTTGAGGGAATCTGGTCTTGAGTCATCAAATCTGATTCTGGGAATTGATTTCACAAAAAGTAATGAATGGGCAGGTTAGTGAAAGTGCAAACTAAATTGTCTGATAAAAAGCTGCATTTATTTCTAATTTTTTGGAATGAACTTACTAGGGAATACCTAATTACCTGGAATATTGGATTTTTGGTATTATATCAATTGGCAGCTGATCAATTGTTTGATCCCTCCTTCACCTCATATTTTCGTGCATTATTTTACTTTTATTATTATCTTTGATGTTCTTGACATAGATTTTGTAGAATATCTGGCTTATCCCATAGAAACCCCAAAAGTATATTTCATCATTGGTGAATCTGTTGTTACTATCATATGTTTGTTAGATCGTTGTGCATGTGAACGGCAACATCCCAGACCGTTTTGTACAGTTGAAGCTCAATTTTGAAAATTTTCATTGGGAAGAAATAATTATGGAAGGAGGGTTCCATATTTTTCATTTGTTACCATTTTTGTTGGATAAACAATCACATATTCATCACCACTGAATTGTCACAGTGTGATTGGCTGGAATTTTTATATTTTAAAGCTAATGCATCAACCTTGTTATTAAAGGTAAAGTTTCATTCAACAACAGAAGCCTGCATGCAGTTGGTGATATACCTAATCCATATGAAAAAGCTATATCCATTATCGAAAAAACTTTGGCCCCTTTTGATGAAGACAACTTGATTCCTTGTTTTGGATTTGGAGATGGTTAGTTCATATCATTCGTGGTATTATTTTTCCTTTCTGGTGACTAGTTCAGTACCTGATGAACTTAGGTCATTTCTCCCTCTATCTGTAGTAACTACATGCGATCAGGAAGTATTTAGCTTTCACAGCGATCATACTCCTTCTCATGGTTTTGAAGAAGTTTTAGCCCGCTACAAAAGAATAGTTCCAAATTTGCGATTGTCTGGTAGGCTTCTATCCTACTTTATTAATCTTCCATTTATGAATATGTTTTCTTAAGACCGTGTACTACTTCTATATACATGTAATATAAATCATTCACAAAGCAGATTGATAAATATTTATGTATTTGTCTGTTTAAGGGCCAACATCTTATGGACCAGTTGTAGATGCTGCAGTAGACATAGTGGAGAGAAGTGGTGGACAATACCATGTTTTGGTAATCATAGCAGATGGCCAGGTCTCTTTCTCTTTCTCTCTCTCTTTCCCTCGGACAAATCGACATGGCTACACCCAGTCACTCACTTCAACATAATTACATTTTGTCATGAAGGTAACAAAAAGTACGAGAAATAAGAAACTCAGCCCACAAGAATCGGAAACTATAAACTCTATTGTCAATGCCAGGTACAGTTAAAAATACAATCTATCTGGTTGATTTTGATGTGAGTTTCATGCCACTTCATCAAGCCCATGCAATACTATTTATTTTCGAATTAGCCATGATGCAAAATGTTAATGTCATTGTAGCTATCAGAAGCTTAGCTGTAGAAACTTTCCAGATGCCAACTTTCACAGCTAGTAACTTGATATTAGCATAGATTTTTCTGTATGTTTTGAAATTATAGTTTTATAATTTCCCTAGGGTTGGCTTGATATAGAATTTCCCTTTCCTCTGTTATTGTTGAAAATTCAGAGTCGGTATTCTTATATCATACCGGCACAAGTAGGTCAGTCTCCATGTAATTCTTCATGTGCAACATATGATTTAACGCTAAGGAAGACTTAAGTGCTGAAGTGAGATCTTTCTGGCTTCTTGAATGAGTTATTTCCACAAAACCAGTTATAATTTTTCTTCGTAAAAGTATCTTTGAGAGTTATTCGTTCAGTCTTTTTCTCATATCACGTTTGCAAAAGCATGATTCGACATGTAACTTGGAAATCATCTCAGTACATTTGAGTTGTTCATTTCTGTTATCAGTTTGTATCCTCTCTCAATTATTCTTGTTGGCGTTGGTGATGGACCCTGGGAAGATATGAGAGACTTTGATGACAAGATCCCTGCTCGTGAATTTGATAATTTTCAGGTACAGCTTTTATTGAAAATTGGTGAAATTTTAACTTAACTGAGACGTCTCAAAAAGTAATGGCTCAGTGTTTTCTGTGTTGCAGTTTGTTAATTTCACTGCTGTTATGTCCAAACAAGCAACACCGTCTGAAAAGGAAACTGCCTTCGCTCTTGCTGCTCTTATGGAGATCCCTATCCAATACCAAGCAGCTAAAGAACTTCGTCTACTCGGGTATGAACACTTTGAGTTATGGGTGAACACTTGTTTATGACCCTTTTTCATTGAAAAACTGAAGTCTGAAGAACAAAAAATTAACTTTTTCTTTTTATGAAGCACTTGAACCTTTTACCTTCTCAAGGTTTTGCTAACGAGTATGCATTTCAAATTCCTGACATTTCATAAAAATATTTTTAACCGGTTGATGAGCTTTTCCATCATTTCCAAGTTCTAGATAATATTAACAAAAACATAATTATTTAGCATGCACCATGTTTATAAAAATTTGCTTGTCTCCTGATAAGTTTCTCCCTTTTTCCTCGTGTTGGACAAAAGAGGTGTAACGGGTAAAGCAAAGAAAATCGTTCCTAGGCCTCCACCAGTTCCAGACACTAGACGTGTATCATTTCCATCCCAAGAACCCAGTAATACTTCGATGGCTGTGCAAGATGACCGAAATCAGGTAGAGGACCATAAACTACTTTTATCATGTTTGGCTAAGCCTAAAAAAAGTGAAAGTTATTGGAAATTCCTGCGTGTTGTGATCAAATTTCCAATTCCAATTCTTCAATGTTGATTTTATTTGAATTGATTCATTTTTTTTCGTCTTTCAATTGAATGAAGGTCTGCCCTGTTTGCCTAACCAACGCTAAAGACTTGGCCTTCAACTGCGGACACATGGTGAGATGCACTAGTACAACATATTTTGTATTTCTTCAGTCAAACTGGAAGCAAAAACTTGTTACCGATATATTATTGATTGCAGACTTGCAGAGACTGTAGCTCGAGATTGTCCGACTGTCCCATATGTCGACAGCGCATAACCAGTCATCTCAGGCTGTACACTTGATTATCGCTGCTCGGCCCCAAAGGTTATATACATTATAAAGCAATACATACATCATCCCGGCAGCAGCAGTGGTGCTAAGTGTGTAATTTTTACATGTATTTTGGGGTTACATATAAATATAGAGACTTGCTACTTGTACATTAAAAATTGTACATAAGGGTATTCACCCTCTCACATGGGGGGACCCACTTGATTATTTTATTCGAGTGGGCCCCCTTTCCATGTGAGAGGGTGGATACCCTTATATACAACTTTTGATGTACAAGTAGCAAGTCTCTATATTTATATGTAACCCCAAATTACAAGTAGCATTTGTCATAAATATATTATGTTTGTGCGTATTCGTTTCTCTGTACATTTCCTAATAAAAACTCTCGATTTTATTTATTGATTTATTTTCGGAAAAAAATATATTGAGACATGTTGTGCACATGAATTGTTTAGACTTGTTCATATAAGGTAATACGAATATTAGTAGTGGTGGCGTAATCCAATTAGAAATTATGAATATTAGTAATGACGTCTCAGAGATTAATTTTTTATGGTTTTCATCGAAGAATTTACATAAAAAAGAAAAAGAAAAAATTAAAATGAGTCCGAATCCAGAAAGCTATATCGTTTGGGGACATGACTGCAAATTTTCCTTAGGAGTATCGATTTGAGTCATTTGACTGTTGTTGTTGTTGTTGTTATTGTCCCTTTCTCATTCTTTAAACTCTACCTTCCCAATTCCTCCGTCGTTCTAGAATCTAGAGAGAAAAGCTCCAGGCATAGATCAGTTGTGCAAATAACATGAGTGAGGTAATCTTAGCTGAATTGACAATTATAGTCTGCATCATAAAAAATTTGAAATTTGACTGTTTATGAGCACAATTACTGTAGTCTGACCTATTAAGACAAATTATGCAATTTATCTCCTCCATAAACACATTATGCAATTTATCTCCTTCTCAATGTGATCTAGGGTGGGACGGTGGGAACTCTGGGTTCAACCTTTATTTTTAAGAATCTAGAGAGAGAAGAATTGGGGTGGACAGACTGTTACCGCCCCTTTAGAGAGAGAAACGATGAAACCATTCCTTGAAATTTTATTTTAGAGAGATAAACACGAAGCCAGTTTGTGGATTTTTCGTTGTTTTTTCTGTGATTTTTGTGCTGATGTTTAAAAGAAATAGGTGAAGAAATTTCGAAGTCAAAGAAGAAAGAGTTAAGAGTTAGAGCCAGAACATAGCATCATTTACCGAATTCCTCATAAATCTTACGTATCTCTCCCTCTCATTTCATTTCGTGAATTCCAGATTTTGATAGCGTATTATTTAAAATTTGTTTTCATCTCCGTTTCTATTCGATCCTTCCTTTTGTTTTTGTGTTTTCTTTCGGGGTTTTTCGCACGATTTTCTTATTTTGAGAGGAAAAAGGGGGAAAGAAGTATTTTGGTGAAGTGATGAACTCGAATATTCCGTCATCGAGTGCCGGAGAAACTGGATCGGCGGATACAACTGGGGCCAGAAGGAATTCCAAGCGACGTAAATGTATTTTTCTGTTTATGCTTTTTGTTAAAATATAAATTTCGTACTCGCTTTTTTTTATTTGTTTTGTAGAAAATTTACTGGGATTGTGAAGGCTTGCCTATATGTGTTGTCCGCTCAAAATTTGATCTTTAATTCAAATTTTGAAGAACTTGAACCACCTTAGTTCACATATAGTTGATCTATCGAACTACCTCTGTAATGAATTATAAATACGATCTTAAATTTGTTAAAATAAGTATAGATATTCTCTTGTGCAGTAATAAATTAAGTTCTTAGAATATTAAGCTTTGGTCAGTTTAATGCATCATGGAGTAAATTGATTGTGTTTTGGCAATTTTGAATTTAAGCTAATAGTTCTCCCACAGAGGAATTTGCTTACTGAACAATACTAACATACTCATTTCTCCTTAGTGTTCAGATTTATCTGAATTACTTGAATACTAATTTCAGTGAGCACCGAGAAGTGTATTTTGTACACTTATCTCAGTCATTAAACTAGAGCAATTATTGTTATTTTAAATGAATTGAGACTTAATTTTGTATATATTATGTTTGTTAAGTGCATCTCGATGAAAAACAATGGAAGTGGACAAAAGAGTGAAAAATTGTCCAAAAGGGACTGAATCCAAAGTTTGGGGACTAAATTGCAAAGTGCTGATAGTTGATTTGGACCTATTATCGATGATTGGAGAAGGTGTGGAGTCAATTAAATGAAATTGGAAGATAGACGACCAAGAAGATATCAAAAGGAGCTCAAATGAATGAAGAATGAAAATGAGGGACCAAAATGCAACAAAAGGAAACTTTTCAAAACCGTGTGCTGACGCAGCCAATTGTAGCACGCACGCGACACCCTTGGTCCCATTTACCGAGAGTAAAAATTGCATATGGCGCGCGAAGTGAAATGTACTGTGCGCGGGCAGGGGCGGATCCAGCCTTGGCGAGCCCCCGCGGCCGCTCGTGCTGGATCCGCCAGGAGGGATTTTTTTTTTTTTTTTTGTTGACAGTAAATTAACTTTAAGCTTTTATTACTGATAATTGATTTTATTTCCAAGCGTGGCTTGCAGCTCAGTTGGTTAGAACATCCATCTATATTTTTAACGTCTTGGGTTCTAATCTCTTCACAACCATTTTTATAAAACATTTTTAGTTGTACATTTTTTAGTAAAATTAATGTCATAGAAAAAAGGCTGGAGGAGATTCAAACCCGTGAGCATTTATAAGTTATACACAAAGCGTGACCATTATGGCAATGGATGGAAGTTGAAACTAAATTGAACAAAATAATATATGATAGGTTTTAGCGATATTAATGTAATTTTAAATGTAAAGATTCGAACCCATGTTCTTCTTTTGAATTACACAAAATTTGGCCACAATATCAATTGATGAGTACGGGGAAATCTTATAATATAATTTTATATGTTTAATTTGAGCAAAATAATTGTTATATTGAAATTTTAGGCATTGATTTCCATTTTTTTTTTTCAAAATACATTTTTCTCTCTTCTTTTCAATCACACATTTTTCAATAAAATAATATTACACGTAAATTCAAAACTTTTTATTATTTTTAGCCACACATTCCCCATCAAAATAACTATTCCAAAATACATTATTTTTACAAAAAAAAATAGACATTAAATGGGCTCTTAATATTTTATTACGATTGACAATCGCTCGTGCTGACTCAAAATGCTGGATTCGCCCCTGTGCGCGAGGGCCAATTCTGGGCTGAACGGTCGAGCATTTTTTTACCTAAACTCTTATGAAAATCAAATTTAACCTACTATTTAAGCTACAAGGGACGGCTAGAAGGGGGAAACACACATAATATATATATATATATATATATATATATATATTTCACCACAAGAAAGAGGTTA
This sequence comes from Osmanthus fragrans, assembly GCA_019395295.1. Lineage (NCBI taxonomy): Eukaryota > Viridiplantae > Streptophyta > Magnoliopsida > Lamiales > Oleaceae > Osmanthus > Osmanthus fragrans. Next base: position 45,734,136 of record CM033341.1, on the reverse strand, counting down.
GCATGAGATTCAAAGGCGATTAACATGAGAGATTGAAGATTCATAGTCCGAGTTGAAGATTAACGGAGAAGAAATTGATTTTTCACTTTTCAATCATTGTTTTCAATTTTGGGTGATGTTTTTCCAAATCTTTTTGTGTGATTTATTAAATAACATGTTAGGCCAATTTTTTTATGTATTGGATGAGATGAACCTTATTATTTGTTTATTTTAATTCAAGACTAGTAGTTTAGTTTAATTCTTGTGTTTTTTTTTTTTTGATTAATTTTGCATACCCATTGTATTATTTAATTGATTGGCCACCAATTAGATAATTAGTTGTTTGTTGTAGTGTTGAGAGACTCACAATAAGTTTAGAACGCAGCAAAATTAATTATGTGCAATAGATGTTAGGAATAACATTTATCACTTGTGCAATCATATAGATAATCTAAAATTTAATGCGTTATAAACCATTCAAATTCGAGTTAGGAATAGATTCGAGTCGTGGTTAGGATAGAATTAATGTCTTGGAAAAGAAAGATAAATACATTAGCTTTGTTGATTATCAAGAACGCATGAACGGAACTAGATTACAAATCACGAATTGAAATAGAAAGCAATAGGCGGATTCAAAATCCAATGCAATCATCCATGATTTATTTAATAAAAACAAAACTTTTATTGTTTTCTTAGATAATTTAGCATAAAATCACAAAATCAAATTCTCTTTTGTTTTACATAATTTGAATTCCATACGAAATTAGTAAACTTGAATTGAATTTATTCCCTGTGAGACGATACTCTCAACTCACTAAATCTATTACTTGTCAACAATTCCGTACACTTACTACTAGTTTTATACCATGGACTGTTGAATTTTCTAGGTATAATAGAAACTGTGAAACACAATGTAAGTTGATGGCAGTATATGTTTTGTGGTGTCGAATGGTGTCGTTTTGTGATTGTTTTCTTCTAGAATATTAAATATGTGAAGCCAATGCCTTTCATTAGTCTTTAGAATATGAGTGTTTGTTCTGTCATTATCATGATGCAGCAAAAGTTCTTATTTACTCGATTAATGTGACTGTGAATCATCTAACAATTTTTTTCTCCAATTATCTCCTTCAGACTCAAGGTTCACGCAACAGGAACTTCCTGCATGCAAGCCTATTCTTAAGCCTAAATGGGTGAGACTTTGAGAAGTTCCTGCAGACCACTAATGCCTTTTCTGGTCATTTATCAATGTCGCAGAATTTATTCTACTGATGGCATAACTTTCCTCCAATGCACTTTAGTCGGTGCAGGTGATTTCAGCATTCTTGCTTGTTAGCATTGTCTTTATTCCCATTGGAGTTGTCTCCCTCTTTGCTTCCCGGGATGTACGTTCAGATTCAACTATTGCGTACCTTTTCCTTGGCTCCTCTCTACCTTTTAGCATTTCTCTGACTGAGAAGTCTCTTTTTGGTTATCAGGTGGTTGAAATTGTTCATAGGTATGATACTGATTGCATTCCTGCTGATGCTAGAAACGACAAAGTTGGATTTATACAAAGCGCTCGAGTTAAAACCTGCAACAGAAGGCTGAGGGTGAGTTAGCCAATAGTAATTACTGATTTCGGTGAAGAACAAAATTTAATAATTGGGGCTGAACTATGTGTTAATGCCAGGTTCCAAAGTATATGAAGCGACTGATTTATGTATATTATCAGCTTCACAATTTCTACCAGAATCATCGCAGGTACTTTTAATGTACTCTACCATCCTGTGCACTAATTTTTTTTTATTTTTGGAATAAAAAAGAAGGGGGGGGGGGGGGGTGTTAACTTTTTTCAGTGGTGTTTGTATCTAGACCATAAAAAAGAGAGAGATAATCTTCTGGTATCTTGTAGTTCGGTCTATAGTGTTCTCATCGTTGCTGCCTATTTAATATCTTTCGTGAGTACTTGAGGATTATCTTGAGCATCATTAGTTGATTGTACTTCATTCTTGTCATTTTTAAATTCTGTGGCTGACATTAACACATTTTTAGGTATGTGAAGAGCCGAAGTGATCAGCAGTTAAGAAGCCCAGCAAGTGAGGATGATACAAGTGCGTGTATGCCTGAAGATAATAATGGGATGCCAATTGTTCATTGTGGTATAGTAGGCTGGAGTCTGTTTAATGATAATTATGACTTCACCCACAACAACCAGTTGTTGGCCATAAACAAGAGAGGTATCTCATGGAAGAGTGATAGGGATCATAAATTTGGCAAAGATGTCATGTCTACCCTAAGAACTTTCAGGATAGCACTCTTATTGGTGGTGCGCATCTTGACCCATTGAAACCGGTAAGCCTCTATCCATGTTTACTCACATGATGTTTAAAGTATGAACACTTAAATACCATCACTTCCTTGCATAATATTTAGTTGCTCACAATTTGTTGAGATGCTACTTCTCTGCATGACAACTTGTATTTTAATTGTGATCCCAAGGTTGGGGACGCCCGAAGCATAATGTTCTCTATGGGAGCCGTGAAGGAGCATTGGAAGAATGTATGATTTATACTCAGCATTATGGCATAACCCACGCTTAACTATCATATGTTCTCACTTGTTATAACGAAGAACAAAGACAAATTTGGGAATTCTATTTGAAACCAATTGTCTAAAAGAACACTTTGTCATTAATGTCTTTGAAGTAACACGTTGCAAGACCATGCTTACAGTTATAACCACGAGTGAAAAACTAAGAAATAGAAAGCCATCCATTCACTTTAGAAACTTTTATTTGATGAGACTAATTTCCATAAGTCATCAACGAATATCTTTTCATGTTACAGTTGAGCGAGCAGGAATACCTTATTGTTTGGATGCGAACTGCAGCTCTTCCAACTTTCAGGAAATTGTATGGGAAAATAGAGACGGGACTTCAGGCTGGTGATGTTATCTACGTGACATTGGAAAACAATTATAACACGTACAGTTTCGATGGCAAGAAAAAATTTGTTTTATCTACCACCAGCTGGCTTGGAGGGAAGAATTGACTTTTTTGGTATTGCGTATCTCACTGTGGGTGGATTGTGCTTCTTCCTTGCCATGGTGTTCATTATTATTTATCTAGTAAAGCCAAGGTATAAAAACTATAATTCTGTCTCCCCTTGCTGTATTAATTGTGTTGAAGCATCCCTTCGTCTCCCATGGTTGGGTTACTCGAGTCCACATTTGGTGCTCTTATATGCTGCTTATATGTGATATCACTGTATATTCTGTCCCGGGCAACTTGGAGATCCCTCGTATTCTGTCATGGAATCGGAATCCACGAGGTCACCTAACTAGCTTTGACTGACATTCTAGTGAACGCACTCTCAGGCACTACTTCGTAACGGTTCATATTATCTTGCTCTCTTATCTTTTCAAGGATTTGTATGCGATAACCCCTGTTACACTGGTTTTTATTGTTTTGACTTGAATTTATAATGTAAATTTTATTTATGAATTGATTGTGCAATGGCCTTCTTCCATTCCAGTTCGGGTGAAGATTTTATTTTCTTTGTATTAGTAACATATTTGGTGGGAAAAAGCTTCTTGTACCCGGCCAGTTACCTACTTCTTGACACGCTGAGGTGGAAATGGAGGGTAAATTTGACTGGAAATTGGATAAAGTTAATTAATAAAAAAAGGTGGGCTGAAAACGCACTTTCCCATTCAAATTATTTGAGAAACCCAATAAAGTTAATGAAAACAAATGTTTGGTCCAAAAACGCACTTTCCCATTTGAGAAACCCGGTTGTCCATGTAAATATTTTTCTCCGAAAGCGATTTCAGAAACCCTTTTCTCCCTGCCCATAGTTTGCCGCCAAAAGATTGAAAGAATTCTCTCCTATATGCGATTTCTCTCGTATCGAGTGCAGCCTAAAATTTTCAGGTCACAGAAAAATAGTTCCATTGCTTGGCATTGCTTGAACTATCCAGTGGTGTATTCATTCCGAAAGCAAATAGGAAGGGGAAAATTTGTATGATTCGAGAAGATGTCGGACAAATGTATTTCTCAAATTCATTTTATGTTGATAATGGCCGATGGAAAAAATGGGGGTGATGTGAAATTTGAAAAAGCTCTACAAAGAACAACATCAAAGACTGAAGATGGAGATGATAACTAGATTAAGCATTGTACTCTTACTATGGCCAGGATGGAGTGCAGCGTCAGTTCTCATCGCTATAAATTTTCGCCGGAGATATTTCTGTGATGAGGGGTTTCGAATATCAAATTTTGGGCAAATGAAATGGTTTAGGGAATAAGTATTTGGGCCGGTTCAAAGGACTTGACCCATTTTTTTCCCACTTGGGCCGGTAGAAAAAACTTGACCCATTTTTTTTCCCACATATGCTACGTCACCGTGTCAAACTCCAGGTAAACGAACAGGTACGTATAGCGCGATTGTATTTGGTGGGAAAGATTGAGTAGCATGGTACTAATTAAGAAAAATGAGTTACAATCTTGTTTACAGCACTCTAAGTAAAATGTTCGAGAGGTAGGCTCCTTCTGGGTACGAAGGATCGACAGGATGATCACAGGCTGCTCCAGCTTGACGTATAACTGTAATTTTTTTCCCAGCCATCTGCGCAGCACCCTGTATAAAGAGAAATGGAACAGAGATTTAGTACCCGGTAAGGTCAAGAAAAGTTCGTAGGTGCTGTGAAAATGAAGGATAAATCAAGCCAATAGTCACTGAAGTTTTGAATAATTAAGCAGATGTTCATCTATCTCAAATAATTTTACATCTAATGGAGAAAAAAACGGAGATAACTTGCCTGGAGAACTCGCAAAAACGTCCCACTTTGGGTCATAGCTCCAGAACATGAGCAGGTCATTAGCAATCCACCTTGTCTTGTTATTTGCATCGCCAAAGAATTCAAATTCCTGTACATGCCAGATGCGCTTTGTAATACCTAAAAAAGTCGCAGGTCCCAAGGAAATCAGTTTGATTTCAAGAAAGTACATCCTCGTCACCCCTCAAAGCACCCTCAAAAGACAGACAGAAACGGCATAGTAAATTGTACTACTTAGAATAAAAAAGTGCCGAACCCCATATTTCTTCTAGAGAATCTCCTAATTGTTCCAGAGCAACTAGAAAAAGATTCTTTAACCAGAAAAAATTCGGTTCAGATGTAGGATACTTATCCAAAAGTTTTCGCAAAGGCATGAAAAATCAGGCACAAAGAGTACCTTTCTACGGGGAGCTAGTTTTGGTGGATCCAAGATAACTATATCCCATGATTCACCTTTAGAAATAGCACTCTTCATAAATTCAGTAGCATCTCGTCTGAGAAATGATATTCTTCCCGGATCAAGGCCATTGAGAACAATGTTCTCATTGGCGATTTCCAATGCAGGCAACGACGAATCAACTCCTTCAAAAAAATAGTTAGAATAACAATAAGAAGCTAAGCCTATTCCAAATAATTGTGAAGTCAAGTAGAAAAAAAAAAATTCTCCACTCTCTGTTCAATTCAAATAGGGAGCTCTCTCTTCATCATTTAGAAAGTTTCAGGTAGCTCCAAGATTCGAATTTAAGCAAATTTCAAAATTATCTAAAATGACAACAAAGACAGCGATCACGAACATCCTCATGCCACATACCCTGCCTTAATTAGTCATTACACAATTAAAAAATAATAATAATTTAAAAACACAGAAAAATGAAGAAATAGTGCAAAAAGAGATGATCACATAAATATTGTAGCTCCTCTCATTATTTTTCGTTTAAAAAAAGGAGAAAATCTAGATACATGTCTGCCGGGGGGGGGGGGGGGGGTTGCAATAAAATATTCGCATGAGATCCACCCTTAATGCTAGTGAGAAGTCTAGATACATGTTTAAATATGATAATAACTGACTAGTTTTTGCAGCTAGATTTTCAGATAAACACAGAGATATAAAATATTTTTCTTCAAGAAAATAAATTAAGAACATGACTATTTCTACTCAAAAACTTAATCCTTTCATCAATAGAGAACTTAAATAGAACCAAACATAGATGAAGTTTTGCTGATATTTAGATCATTTGCTTCATTTAAAGGACGTCAGTAAAAAATGACAAAATTTTAACATATATATATTATACCAGTTATGCTCAGAGCACCGCTACATGCTGCATTCAGCGCAAAACCTCCAGTATAACAGAAAATATCAAGTATTTTCTGGCCCTCTGAAATTGAAGATATCAACTTACGGTTGTCACGCTGATCTGCGTAGAAACCAGTTTTCTGCCCCTCCAAAGAGATTAAATAGGAAATGCCATTCTCCACAACCTGGTTAAGAGAAAAAATAAATATTGACACATGCAACTCTAAATATAAAATTTAGAACAGAAGTATATGTGAGAAATATGTGTATGATGATTCTCGCACACCTGATACATGATAAAAAGAAAATTCCCACTTCTATGAAACATGGTAGATAACGAAATGATACAGCAAAATTTGAAGAGAGATAATCTATAAGAACATCAGACTTCCAATATCAGCCAAAATTATATAGATACCCTATGTATTCCGTATATGTGCTATGATGATATGGTAAATATTATCCATTTTAATACCATAAACAATCAGTTTCCATCTCAACAGATTTTACCCTCAAGCAGTGTGAGCTTGTATTGTATAGTCAAAGTAAAGCTGGAATTTTACCTTAATCATTCTGGAAGAATTTGATGATTCTACAAATGCAGAATTCGAGAAATCTAAACCTTCCTCCTTCAAGATGTCAGTGGAGGGTCTCCAGGTTACATTGTTGATATTGTTTATTCTGCCGATGCAATCTTTTATTTGTTGCTTGTACTTTTCAACCCAAGCAGCAGATGAAGCTACCACAGCTTCATCTCCAAAAATATCAACAATAAGACCTGACAACCTGCAGCAGAAGATAAAACAACATAAGAACGGTAAAGCAAGGAAATAATCAATAGATTTCGATATATAGGCTATGCCAACCAGGCTTGGTTTCAACAGATCAAACAATGGAATCCAAACGCAAACATGGAGTTGCATCCACCACAGCAACAAAGTAGCATTTCAAACCGTAACACCACAGTGATATGGCCGAGATAAAATTGATGGTGAATGTGAGATATTAACTGCATCCATGCAGAGGGGTCTTTGTAAATTATTCATTTATTTGGGCATTCTTTGACACTGCTAGAGTAATAAAAATAAATAAAGCACCAAAGTTTAAACACATTTAAAAACTTTGCTGAGATGGTCAGCCAAAAATTCTACGCCATTTTCCCTCATATATCCAGCTCATTATGACAGTAAACCAAATTCATAATTTAAAGCAAAACATAAATAAAACAAAGAAACTCAAAACTATAAAATATGGGATGGTTTACCGCTTGCAAAACTTGGTAGATAAAAACATTTTAGGAAGACTGAGCAAATGCAAGTACAAAAGAAAATTTCTAAAGTATGCATAAAGGAGAAAATTTATGCTGCAAGATTGTAGTCTAAAAGAGGCATTAAGCAGCAGAAGAATAAGGGTGTATACCGATCTCCTTCACTATTAACAAGACGATAAGCATTTGTATTGGCTGAAGGAAGGCCTAACCGCTCTCGTAATGTAACAGCAGCATCTATTCTCGTTTCTATCAGTTTGTCAACATTCAGCGTGCAAGAAGGATCTCTGTACCATTTTGGCTATGGGTGTAATTAGGCGAGTGTATTTAAAAAGTTAACTACTAGAGCATGTTTGGCAGTGTTTAAAAGTTACTTTCCAAGAAAGTTGGCTTAGTAAATAATTTAGAAGTAAGTTTGACTCACTTTTAAGCATAGACAAACATGCTCTACTGAGGATTTATTGGGATAGATACCGGGCCGCTTCGTCCTCCAACTGCATGAGCCGAACGCAAAACATAGAAACTGAATTATACAAGCCCCAACCAATTGGCTTTTCAGTCCCATCCGCTACCAGGACAATATCTCCCGTTTTGGGGGGCGGTCTACCAATAATCCTATCAACCGCACCACTGTACACCATTGGACTTCCATCCCTAAAAAGTTGAGTTTTTCCCTTCTTCAGCACAACCTTGGCAATGCCTACAAATCAATTCCATCAACTGCTAACATGAATGATTATTATTTAAATGTAAATGAATAAATGTGTACCCTTTTAACACCTTAAATAATAAGCCAGTTCAAGTCTTGTACTAAATAAGACAATAGATACTAGACACAATAAAGACTGTGCCCAGATAGGAAATAGAAAGAAACCAACTGCTGTAAATCTGGATTTACTATGATTTAACAAATTCAAGTACTAAATTCCCAAACAAACAAACAAAAATAACATATTTAACTGTCGCACGCACGCACAAGCTATGAAATATTACCTTTAGGGTGGTTGGAAGCTATTTCGTGAAGGGTAGTGGTTGTGGTAGTGGCCGGCACCGAAGCAAGAGAAAGAGTCCTTGACATCAAGAGGCGGCTACCAAGGACCATCCTGCTAGATTTTTACTGGTTTTACAACAAATTATTCGGAAAATTAATGGAAAATTAATTTAACGCTACTTTACCGCTTTGATTTAGCGTTAGATTTAACGTTCAATGTTCAGGCGAAAAGCTTGAAGTGCCTATCTTCAAGTACTGTAATTGGGCCTGTAGATATGACTGTACATTGGGCCACGATGGGCCGTGACTAGCCCAAAACCAAGTCTGATTAATTTTTTACTGGAATGGTCCTTTTCTCAAAAGGCAGGGGGACCTAAATGCTCTCTTTGGTATAATATGGGTACTCCATCTGTAATTTTCTCAAACAAAAAACTGACAATAAATTTGAGAAAATTCGAGCGCGCAGTGGTTGCGCAACCAGTGAAGTGAAAAAAAAAATATAACAACGGCGGGTTAGAGATAGAACGAGAGAAATTGCAACGATTATCCGCCCTAATTTTCTCTCTCTAGAGTTCTTTTTAACGATCCGATCAAAATCTTGGTTATTAGCGTTTCTTATCGTATCTCAAAATGGTAAGAACAAGTATTTTTCGCGCGTCGCCATTTTTTATTTTCTTTTAGTTTTAAATTGATTAAAGAACTTATGAAGTTCATAAAAATCCGCTAAGAAACTAATTTATACTATTATTGGATGTTTCTTGGCAAAAAAATTAGCTGAAAAAATAGCAGATATTATGTAATTTTGACGGTAATTATCGATTATGATGAGTTGTTCTTTGCTCGACAGAACAAATTGGGTAGAGGGCATCAGGACAAAGTGCAGCAATTCATGACGGTTACGGGAGCATGGTATACTACTGATTGAAATTGTATTTTGATGCTTAATTTTTATACTGACTGTTTTCAAATAGAGACTTCATTTTTAGCTGGTAATTCCTTTTACATCAGTGTTTGGTCTGTGAACTTGTTACGTGGCTTTTAATGTCCTATTCTTGTGTATGCTGTAAAATTGCATTGGGTTGAAATTTTTTGTGCGCTTTTGAGGTGAATACAATTGTGTACATATTCTGCAAAGGAATTGCTTGCCTTTTCGTAAGTGCTGACCTACTATATACAGGAAGGAAGTATTTCTAAGTGCTTTTGATGCTCACTTTGTTAGCTATCCTACGGAGTACTCTTTTTCTTATCACTTGCTCGCTTAATTTACCTGATTATAAAACATTCGTGAATAAGTATTTATATTATGTAAATATGCGGTCTCCATTTTATCCTCTTGGGCTCGTTCAATCAGACAATGAAGTCTTTTGAGAATTCTACTTTTTCCTTCGCATTTTATCTTGTTTGTTTGCTTGTGATGCCAGTTCAAGAGTCTTTGTTTATACATATCATAAATCTTACATTTATGCTGTGGAACCTCAACTATTGGAAGTGTCATGGCATGATAAATCTTACATGTATGCTGTGGTTCTTAGTTGTTAGAAAATCTGAAATTTTGATAAAATTTCTCGGCTGATGTTCATGAGGCTGTTTCCTATTTATATTTTAAAATATAATTATCTGGACCAAGTTGTAGAACTTTTTAGTTTCACCTATATATCTGTAATGCTTTTGGCTGCGAGCTAGTGTAACAAGTAGTAGTTTTGCATGCACTTTAGGTGCATGTGCATATCCACATGATTAATTAAGCAGTTGGGTTAATTTTTCAAAAAATATTTCATTCGAGTATGTCGGCCCTTTTTTCATTTTTTAAGGTTCATAATCTTATTGATTGTTCAAGTACCAAATTTGTGTAGCCTGGATTGGTGGATGATGGCTCACTACATAGGTTTACTTGTTCTTTATTTTGGATGCAGTGAAAAATTTGCTATTCAGGCTTTGAAAGCCACTGACTGGCATCTGGAAGGAGCATTTGATGTATTTTACAGCCAGCCGCATATCAAAGCTTTGGCTGACATAAAGTGTTTGGAAGAACTGTACAATAGATACAAAGGCAATTTACTTTGTCTTGATATGCATGCAACTCTTGTATGCTGGCAGAAAGATTGTCTATCTGCTTACCATGTTCATTAGTTTCTCATTTTCAAACTATTCTTGATGGTGAATGATGATTAGAACATGCATTGACTATCTATCAAACATAATCTATACTAGTAATCCTCTATATTCTCTTCATCGACTTCTCATTTCCTAGAATTTCAGCCTCTTTTAACATATTGGTGATTGGTGAAACACAGATTTTTTTTAATTATTAAATCTTACTTAGGCTTTCATGAATTACAGATTCACACGCTGATATGATTTTGGCTAATGGAATCAGTTACCTGTGCAGTGATCTTCAGGTAGATTTGATAAATACTTTCTCATGCATTGCATTGCTCGTGTTTTAGGAATACCACACATGCATTAATTGAATAACTTTGAAGTGTTTCATGGGGTATCTAGTATCATATTTTCCTCATGAGTCACAAACACAGTTATTCAAATAATGTTTGTAGTCTTTTAACCATATCCCTAACGGAAGGCTATGGCCTAGCTCAAGTGGTTAGCGCAAAGCTTGACCGGGCTGATGGCCTGGGTTAGAGCCTCCTTTGGGGGAGGGGTGAAACCCTTTCATCTTGCCTGAGAGCAAAAAAAATTAACATGTCTCTTACTGAATACTATTTTTTGAATAACATAATGCCTTTGTTTCTTGGCAGGTGGACCCTCAGGATATAGTCATGGTATGGCATTTAAATTGTGCACTCAAATTTAGTAGGATTGGATGGAATCGTGTCATCAAGGGGTAAAATATCTTGAAATCAAGAAATTCAAATCTAGTTCGATTTCTTGTATAGCTCTTTTTTGTTTTGATGTGTTTGCCAATGATAAATTGTTTCATATTTTTTTATTTTTCTACCACAAGATGTAAAACCCAAATTTGAGCAACAAGTATCCTGAAGGAAAATGTAAATAAAACTACGTTATTCCATTAAAATACGGTACTGAATATTATTGGTCTGTTCATGAGGCAATACAAGTTTTTACATTTATGAATATGTTAATTGTTGTTATGTGATCTTAGTTGAGATTTGATTTGTTTATTCTGCAGTTGGTGGTCTCATGGCATATGGAGGCTGCTACTATGTGTGAATTCTCAAGGAAGGAATTCATTGGTGGATTACTGTCTCTCGGGTAATATGAGTCAAGTCTATCACGTTTCTTTTGTTGGGCGATCCCGAATTGGAGGTTTGCCCATTATTTTATTGGCGTTTATATCTTTAATGGCAGGATAGCGTCACTGGAGAAGTTCAGGGAAAGAATACCATTTATGCGTTCTGAACTTAAAGACAATCGTATGTGATGACATGGAATTCTCTGTTCTTGGTCTAAGAAGTCACTCTATCTCGATTGCAGTGCTATATTTATTTTTTGTATGTGGCACAGTGCATTTTTGCACTGATGATGTCGTATGCTTAATGATCACTGCCATCACCTTGGGCTTCCTCATTGTTGTTATTTGAAGTCAAAATTATGGGTAAAATGGGTTGTTTTAGTAAAGATCTGTTTCATACTTCAAAATTTGTGGATAATATTAGTTGACTTAGTTGACATTAACAGTCTGAAGATTCATAGAAGACCTTTTTTTTCCTGTTATTAAACTATCTCTTTGATTTATTCTGTCCAGAAAAGTTCCGAGAGATCTATAACTTTGCTTTTGGGTGGGCAAAAGAGAAGGTAATCTATTTGGTTTGATTATTTGAACTTCCCCCCTTGTAGTTGAAATTCATCAGCTTGGATTGGACCATAAATGTTATTTCTGAAATTATTTTGCAATTTTTTATTTTTATTTTTTTGGCTGAGTAGGAAAACTTTGGAATGCATCAAGCCCTCTGAAACTGATATCCCTGAAAAGCAACAAAACAGAATTCATGGCTTGATGATAGTTTGAAGTTACCTTCTAGTAAAATGTTGCCTTAAAGTAATAATTTATTGATAATGTACTTTTTGATAGCATGGAAGCTCAAGAAACTAAATTAAATTGCATCATTAACAAAAAGTTCTATATGATTTCTGTATTAAATAACTGCATTTGAGCAGGTTTGTTACTTAAGCTCCTGTTTGGTGGTCAATTTTTTGGGAAAGCATTGTTTTGAATAGTGAATTTTTGGAGAATGTGATTGGGAAAAATTTTGGGTATATGTGTAGTATATTTTATCATGTGAATGTGTGATTGAAAATGAGTGGGTAGAAAAAAGAGTTTTGAAAGAATGGAAGACAAACAGGGGCTAAATATTTATCCAATCTTCAGTTTATGCTGCCTCGTTTATTAATTTTGTATTAAAAATTGTTGATACAAATTAGAAACCCATAGTTCGCTATATGTTCCTTATAAGCAGCCACTATTAAACAAAATGTCCATTACCTGAAAGGGAGAAGCAATGCAGAGTTAAGTACTTTAAGCCTTATCTTTTTGTCTTTTATCTTCAACCAAGCGTCTGAAATTTCATATTGCGGGTGAATCAGATTGTCTTTTAACTTGCATTCTACCAGCTGATATATTAGTATGGCATTCAGGTTGCTGATTTTCTATCCTGATTTCAGGGTCAGAAGTCTTTAGCATTAGATACAGCAATTGGGATGTGGCAGTTGCTATTTGCAGAAAAGCAGTGGCCATTAGTTGATTACTGGTGCCAGTTCTTACAGGTATAACAAACTGCATTTGGATCTTCACCCTTAATCCTTTTTTTTTTTCTCTCTCTTTAAAACCAATCAATACACACATCGTATTTTGTCTCTACCATGCAAAAATTCCATCTCATCATTTTGTACCGCTTAACCTGCAAAAAGCAATATATATATATATATTGAACTGTAAGAAGTAACGGAACATTAATTCAACTGGCGTTATTTAGTCTTATTAGCATGTAATTTGAGGTCTCTGGTACTTGAATACCAATCAAGAACTCCATTGCTGATGGTCTTATTATTTCGTAAAAGTTCAATAGTTTGGCATATTGCAGGAAAATGGATAATAAATGAAGAAGTATATTGAGAGGATTCTGATGGACCTTGTATCATTCAAGGCTCTCTTTAAAAATATTGACTGGGGGAATTTGCAGTCAATGTAGTTAATTTGCTCCCCCACCCGCAAAAAATAAATAAACTAAAATTAATGTGGCCAATTGCTACCTTGTTTTTCGACATTATCTATTAGCACACTTATTATTTTTCCTCTGGTAAGAGTGTGGGATTGTGTTTTTAGCTGAATCTCTCTCACGTGGGGTTTGATATAATTCCATATGCTTGATCATGCCATAGCATGAATTATTTATAAAGAACCGGAGAAAGATATTTTTTTTTCTGTTTCCACTTGTGACATTTTTTTTTTTCCTTCTTGGATTTTTGGATTCAGGAGCGCCACAGCAAAGCAATCTCTAGGGACACCTGGTCCCAGCTACTGGAGTTTGCAAGGGTAAATTAAGATGCATGAAATGAATGAATTAAGAGATTTGGGACTGGAACATGCTTTCTCTTGCCTTTTATTCCCTCAGTTTTTCTAAATTTATCACCTAAAATTTTACCATCTCTGTTCTATTTGCACTTCTTCTGTAATTTGTTCGATCGAAATGTGAACATTTCAGCATTCCACCCTTCTCGCCCTTGGGGACCCTTGTGCATGCAGAAGAAAATGATTTTAATATAGTATCCCTACTATACATGATTATTTAAATCACAGTTCTTGACAGGTGTTCTTTCGTGTATATGCAGAATATTGATCCTACATTCTCAAACTATGATCCTGAAGGTTCTTGGCCATATCTTATCGATGAATTTGTTGACTACTTGACCGAAAATGGCATAATTCAGAAGGGAAAATCAAGTGACTGGAGCAACAAGCATTAATGGATTGCGCAGGTTGCTGGTCTTTGCCTATAAGTCGATCATCAAATCTTGAAGAAGAGGAAACAGGAAGAAGCAATCGCATGTAAAATACTATATAGATCATTTTGAACTATTCATTCGTATCTCATTGTTGACTACTATATGAACCATTCTAATAGAAGCAAATTGTTGAGACAATTTGAGTAAAAAAATGAATTTGCTTGTTTGTTGGAGTGAGTGGTGAACACAATGTGAAGAACGAAAAGAAGCTAAGATGTTATCGTTTTGTGCAAGTATTATGTTCTTTTACTGTCGAAACTCTTGATTTGACAACAATGCAACCACTGCTCGTTTATTTGTCGGCATATTAATTGATGACAATCTCACAGTTGTTACGTAAAATACTACCTCTGTCTTATAAAGATGAGCATGTTTTCATTTTCACACGAATTAATAAAATGTAATTTATATAGTTGAAAATATAAATTTTTCTTACATTTTTTTCAAATATATCCCTACATTAAATAATGGTTTAAATAAGATTATTTTATATTTGTAATGTACATTAAATAGGGGGCATATTAGAAAATTAAAAAATATTTATACTTAGGACAAATGAAAAAAGAAATCAAGACTTTCTTTAAGGGACTGACATAGTAATTATACATGTATTTTTGTCCAGATCTCTTCAAGAGTTGGGCAGAAGAATCAATCTAAATGAATTGGATTTTTCAAAGAATTTAGAGCCAGTTTGATCCAGATTAAAATTAATTTTTTTTGCAAATTGTGAGATTTTGAATTTGGGAAAATCTTATTGCATATTGTGCAAAAAGGCAATCCTAATAAATTTCATGACACGCTCCGAGAACCCCAATTCACGTTTTCCAATTTTGCCATGGATTTGGAAGTGACTTGCTATTTTACCTATGAGTGCTTTTCACATAAAGAGTATCAGCAAAGAATTCAATATTGTCATTGTTTATTTGTCAAATAAATGTAATTTATGCTTGAATGAGCTCACCAATCAAATGATCGTGGATCAAATATATGCTTAATTTGATTAACAAGGACCAGAGTTCTTATCATTTTGTATGGCAATATCAAAATGCGAAAGTTCGCTTCGAAATCAGAAATAATATATTTTAACATACCTAATCTTCTGTTCATAGTGGACAGGAGATATAATGTTCACTGCTAATGTGACATTGTATAACGTTGTCACATCAACGAATTTTTTTTCTATCCTAACCATTGATGTAGTAGCGCACATCAACGGTGGACATTATAATCTCAGAAGGTAAGAGATCAATTCTATATATTATAATTTTGTCTCTAGAAATTAGGAAAATTGTATTTGAAACTGTGAAAAGAGAAAATGCATGGCAGCACCTGCCTAGTAGTGGAAATTTGTTCCTTTTCTCTACTTTCCATAATTTTTCTTTTCCCTTTGCTGTTGTGACAATGAAGGAAACTAGAATTTTCGAGAGATACGTTTAATAGTTGAAGGTCCATCGCCACCGGAAAATCCCATCACCACTTGGAGTTGGAGGACTTGCGTTGTCAGGAGGTGGTCCGTGGCCACTGGAAGATCCATCACCATTTGGAGGACTTGCACTTTCAGAAGGTCTATCGCCATTCGGAGCACCAGCCGGAGGTTCCTGGTTAGGAGGACCTTGACCTGGAGAACCTCCCTCAGGAGGTCCACCGCCACCGGGAGGTCCTTGAACTGGCGGTGGTCCGAAAATCCCACCTCCGCCGCCTTCTGCATTGCAAATCTTGGTGCAAATGCAGTTAACCATCTGCATTCTCCCACTAAGAATCCTTCTATCCTGCAAAGTGTTCCACAATTGCAATCAGCGAAGCATATTCCTTTAAACAAGCTACTTCACCTTGCATCACCATCTCTTCTGCATTTGCACAGAAAGTAAAATTAAACTAAAGCTAACAGAAAACTGTATATATTATAATATATATATATATATGTATATATATGTGTGTGTGTGTGTGTGTGTGTGTGTGTGTGTATATGTATATATAGATATTACGGATGCATGATTTCGAAGACTTACGAAAACCCAAGAGGAGAAAGAAGAAACAAAAATGAACTCGAAAAGTTTCTGTCCATTTCTTAGTTCTAAACTCGGTACAAATGTGATTCCACGTTCAAACCTAAACTGGCTTTTTATAGCCAGGAATTCTTATTCTTCCATGGAGGACAAGAATAATATTTTGATTGTATTTAATTGGGACTTTTGAAAATTTTGATGGACTTTTATTAAATGATAATTTTCATGGATTTCGTGGATTTTTCATAGATTTGCATAGAATTAGTGGAAATCTTTCGTAAACTTATGTAAACTTTCATTTTAAAACTTTTGTAGACTTTTGTAGAATTCAAAAGACTTTTTAAAGACTTTCATTTGAAGTAAATTCATGTAGATCTAATACAATAATGTGAAATTATCACATATGAGATTGTAGTTCCCACAATTTTTCTTCTACTCCCCTCCTCTTATAATTAAAAAATATTTTGAAAAGAATAAAAATTTAAGATCTTAATTAAATAAATAATAATCAAAAGTATGCATATATATGATAAAAAATAGATTTAATATTCAATATTATTAATATAATATACTTTTAAAAATAAATAAAATTCAATATATTTACATTTAATTATAAAATTTTCATATAAAATTTTATAATTTAATAAAAAAAATTGATATTTTTCACAAAAAAAAGTTACAAGAATCCAATTTATTTTTTTCCCATAGAAAATAGAGATGAACGATAAAAGAGAGAGAGAGAATCAATAGAAAAAATTAATTTTAATCATACATCTAATGTTCGTAGAAGGAAAAAATAAAGAAATGTTGAAAAAAAAAACTTTTTTTTTTTTAAATTCTCCAAAAATCTCGTGATTAATGAGAGACAAATTTTGAGATTTTATATGACTACTTTCTGCTTAAAAGTTAGTACTTCAGAGACTTTTATAAAAGTCTCTAGAAATCATTAAAATTTGAATACCCCAAAATTTATAGAAACTTCTAAAAAGTTTTAATTGAATACACCATGACTTTTAGAGATTTTTTAAAAGTTTATAAAAGTCTCAAATGAATACACCATAATTTTTAGAGAGTCTCTAAAAGCCTACATTGAATAAACCTAAATTTTTTAAATCCTAAAAAGTTGTTAAAAATCTCAATTGAATACACTCCCCTTAATTTCAAAATCTAGCCTTTCGAGGGATAAAAATACTATGGAATTAATGGAGAGTAAATATGAGTGGATATTATAATATATTACGTGGATTGCTGGATCTTCCACCTTATAAAGATAGCAAAATAAAGTTCAGTTAAAAATGAATGCTGGTAATTAATTAATTGTAAATTGATTGATTGTAAACAAGGTTCTAAAATGCAGCAATACGTTTCGATCGAGCATCAAGTATTATAAGAATATGTGTGCTTATGCGAAGCATATACGTAATTATGCGTTTTCTAATTTTTAATATTTTAAATGAATAAATAAATAAATAATGCATTTTTGAATTTTTATACATATTCTTCAAATTTAAAAAAAAAAAAAAAAAATTGCTCAAAATCATAAATATTACAATTACTTGATAATCAATTCGTACAATTAGATTAAACAAGAATATTAATTTTTTTTTAAAATCTAAATCTTGTCTAGCTTTTTATCGAAATCCAATTCAATCTCCTCTTCTTCATCCAAATCATCTTCCTTGTCATCCAATACGAAATAATTTTTATCGAGCTCCCTTATTTTAATACAGCAACTCCAAAAATAATTTTTATGTTAATGTCCAGATGAAAATTTATGCAAAAGCAAAACCCTAGAGATTGTTGTATATAATTGATGGGTTTAGACGATTTGGGCCAATTTGATGTTTATTGGGCTCAATTTAATTTTTTAAAGTTATAAAAATGGGTCAAATTTTGTTATGCTAATTCGAACATATTTTTAATTATAAATGCGTGGATATTTTGGAGAATATACTCATATATGCGGTCAACGAAATGAGTTGACCGCATTATCATAAGCATACCCCATATGTGTTGCGTTTCAAAAACGCATCGAGAATATTGCGCATTCTAGAACACTAATTGTAAATGAGTAATGCTTTTTCCTCTATTTTCATATAATGAGTCAAACAGTTTCTCGATTTCAAAATTATTGTGAATAACACTTTATTTATATTTCCAATAAATCTATATATGTTGTAAGTAGAATATACTTCACGAGCTCAAAATCAAGTTCCTTTTACTTTATTTAATATTGGAAATAAAAACTTATAAACCAAATTTCTCACGGGCTAAATGTATATTTCATTCATTCATGGACTAACAAATTTTTCCGCAGAAACACCTCAGTAGAATATCCGTACAGTCGCCTTCTGTATAACCTTCGCTTTTGCAAACACGCGTACAATGGTGAACATTGAAGCATGGTCCTTTGAAATTTGCACTTGGTGCCTCGCACCATTTAGCCGTCACCTCCTCTGTAAATTCATGAACATCGAAAGTTATTAAAACATGTTTGGATATAATAAGAATAAAAATCAATTATTAGTGTCTCAATTTCAATTCTCAATTATGTGCCACGAGCGTGTCCATGAGATTTTGGGCCCTTAGTAACTTCAAATATGGCATCTATGAATATTTAAAAATTATAAAAATAATGCTCTTAAGCTTTCAAATTTCAAATTTCTAGGATTTTTTTTATAAAAAATTAACAAATATACTAGTATGGGCTGACACTAAGTGTATAGCCGAGGCAAAGAAATAGAGAAAAATAGCAAAGAAACATACCAGATGCTAAAATAAGCACGAAAAAGAGCATTAATCCGAACAAGCATTTAGTCTTCATGGTTTTTGATATCTCCTTATCCTTTCACTCCTTGGTAAAATTCTATCTTATGGCGTGTGAATTTATAGAAGTCCTAGAATACAAGAGTGTCATTAATGGCAAGTGATGTGGAGTGAAATGATAAGATCTGTGATGCAGCAAGTAATGTGACAGTCTGACAGGTAATGTGAATTGGAATGATAAGGATATTATAAGTGATGTGGATTAAAATGATAAGGCTTGTGCTTTATCAT
Organism: Osmanthus fragrans; assembly: GCA_019395295.1. Lineage (NCBI taxonomy): Eukaryota > Viridiplantae > Streptophyta > Magnoliopsida > Lamiales > Oleaceae > Osmanthus > Osmanthus fragrans. The sequence continues at coordinate 45,714,742 of CM033341.1, read as the reverse complement.
TTAATGATTTTAATAAATTTTGTCATTCCATTGGTGTTGTGACTTGTTCTTCTCCCCTCTTAGAAGAGACAGAAAGACCATGCTTTTTAGGTGATTGGATTATTATATTATTCTGCTAGTGCTAGGAAATTTTGATATGTACATAGCTACACTGTGTGTGTGTGAGAGAGAGAGATTTCAAACTGCAGTTAAAATTAAGATTTTTAAATCTAATCCAAGCCGACGTTCAAAACCACTTGGTTGACATGTCCCTGGTACATAAACCAACAATTTTGAAAAAAAATAAAAAAATAAAATAAATCGATTTCAATTCGATTTTCCATTTTTGGTAATTTTTGTTCAACACATCTAAATACAATAAATAAGAAATATAAACTTTACCAAGTCAGAATTTTTGAACTCTTCTGACCATACGAAATTAACAGGACTTTGCTATATCACCATGGGGCTTGACATGCCCCTGACAAAAACCCCATTTTAGGGGGTGGGGGCCACGTTTGAAGATGCATTTCCCTTGACAGAAAGACGGAGCTCTACACAATTTTTCATTTTTCCCTTGTCACGTCAACTTAGCAGTCCATATATTACATTGAAGGAAAAATATTTTAATCGTCGCAATTTTTTTTCAACAATCCATATTTTCAACTCCCGAAGAAATCGATACTCGATTGGCAAAGGCAGCTCCAGAATTTTGCAGAATTATCAACTTCTGGCGATGGTCGAGCTTACCCGAGTTCGTACTCTTAAGAGACGGCTCGAGCGAAAAACTCTCCTGACTCACCTTCAGAAAGAGCCCATTTCTCCTCTTTTTCCCACCATGTAACTAATGATTGATTCTAGCCAAATGTTGATTTGAATCAAATTATATTTTTGACATATGCTCCGCAAATTTCACATTTAAATAAAGACACGATGTACCACCACCAATATCTAAGGACTAAAAAGATTCGATCAGAAATAACATATTCTAGAATCCGTATTTTAGTTTGTTTGTATGATAAAACCTCTCGTCACAATCAACAGTTTCATATGAACAAGTCAGACCTCCACCATCAAAAGCATCGTCTGAAGCCTAATCTTCAGACGATTCAACAGGGGTATCGTCTTTTGCTCCCCATTCCGTCCACGAACCATCATATACCGGAACATCTGTCTTCCCTAGTCGATGGAGACCCTGAAAGATGAATCATGGAGTTTTAATTTTCTGTTTCTACTAGTTTGTGTGTGACCGTGTGCATGCAGTCTGCAGGGGATTGATTACCAATGCCAGAATACACGCAGTTACACCAGTGCGCAAGAAGTTATCACAGGTCTATCCAACGTACTTCCTGCAGTCAAAGAGAGACGGCAAAAAGGGATAAACTGTATAAAATTAAGAGAATGAAGGGGAAACCGATCGCCACATGGCCCACATCTATAGTAAAAGTTCCTGCTGCATAAGAACACGGACCAGTATCACAGAGATGTGGAAAAAACGCGATTGCACTATTTCTTACCTTCTTGCTCAAATCTTTTCTTGAGCTCGTCTGCAGGTAAGAGTGTCTGTGAACCATCCAACATCTGCAAGGAACCTTTAATGTCATAAAACTAGAAAGTTCTTCATTTCTTCATTATGAACAGATGAAACAAAACTAATGGAATCCTGTAAATTCTAGGAATCCTGATTACCAAAATATTAAATACTAAAACAAGTAGTAATAATTGATTTCCAGTAGAATTGTCCTACATCAACAGCAAGAGCTTCCATAAAACATCATGTAACTAGTTATTAAGATCATTTCTTTCTGCATTCTTTTTTGAAGGCAAAATAGTTTGATTTCGGAACTGAGATATACAAACAGCCGAATCTAGTTTTCAAAAGGACAGCTTACAACCAATCATCAGATCCACTAATTAAAGGTAGTTTTCAACCTGGGAGAAAGGAATACATTTGCTTCCTGGTACATGGCCACTTCTTATACCCTTTCGGGGCTCTGGTGCAACCCCGTCAAATCTGTTAAAAATAAATTGCCTTATAGAGCAGCATGGAATGCACCTTTTTGGTATGACCAATACACAATTAAACAGCATAAGAACAATCACGACAAAAAAGGTTATTATAGATCATCTACCTAGCTTTTGAACGAGCATCAACGTGCTGATATGTTTTCTCCTCCACATTTTCCTTGACCTGGAAATAGAGAGAAACTATGCTTTGAAACTGGAAAAAGAATTTTTCCAGAGGTAAATATATCACAGAGAAACCTCCTCAAAGCCTAACTTGCAGAAAACCCTGATCCACACTTATAGAGCATCACCCACATTCATTAATAATCTCGCTTCCAATTTGGTATCTGAGAACCAAACAAATCTAATTTTAAGCATACCATCAGCTAAACAAAAATCCTCAAAAAGTAAAACTTGAATCCTTACACTAAATTTATTAGTTCAAAGTTCAAGATTGCATTTTTTTCTACGTATGTTATTTTTGTGTTATGATGGCACATAATGATCCGATGAGCTGAAAACGCTCTATGAAAAATAAGGCCCCACTTTAAGTCTTTTCTGCACAGGATTGAACCACTGTTAGGAAACAAACCCCTAATAAGGATGGATAAGATTAATTAAAACAATTGTTATATTTTTTAATATAATACCAGTATATGACAGATATGCGTCCATATCTATCTACAACGTGGCGTAAGACTTGAAAAAGGATATGATAGTTCTGTGCAAAATATTGACAAAATATGCCATAACCTTCTCATGATGCATAGCCAGTATTTATGTAGCTTAAAATGATACTCACAAGGCAAATAGCATCATCAAATAGAACACAGAGGACAACAGACCTGTTCAAGTGTCCAGACTAAATGCGGCTGAAATCTGGTTTCAAAGGTAACTGGCCCGACCTGCAGATGTTACCATCAGAAGTTCAAAAACAGACCACACATTAACATTAAATATCAATTGCAAAAAGTCATCTTAGAGGCACATTAAAGTGAACTGATGAGAAACCCAAAAAAAAAAAGGATGAAAGAGAGACACATATTGATGCTTAACGCATCAGTTGCATTGGCATAATTGTACAGGTGAAAGGATTTTGCAGCCGACACGAAGATACCATTATCTGAACTTGCGGGATCCATCTAATCAGCAAACAGTAATCCAAAACAGGAGGCCCAAATTCAATGATGGATCCCAGATTATAGAGGATGTACAAATTGACAACACTGAATGTGCTGCCGCTCTTCTCATTCTCTTCCAAACCTTCTTGCAGTTGACCAGATCACTTTAAGACCCATCTCAACTCATTCTGATTAAAAAATCTTGTTTGCTATCTTCTAAGTAGTTCGTGTGATCGTGTCCAGTCATTTCCCATCTCCATTCATAAATATAGTACAATGAGTTTCTCAGTTTTATGTTTTTTTTTTCCTCCCCATTTCATCTTCAGTTTTCTTCTTCTGGTCGAATTTGGATTCTAGTACCCATTTAAGGAAGTGTCAAGAGATGGAAGGCAACTTACTCTCTGCACTATGCAAAATAATCAGTGACTTAATATAATTACCTTCATTTTAACTAATACGACTGAAACATGCACATTTCTGGTAAGCTGCATTATGAGTGTTCTAAATGGTTGAACTATAAAATTACATTCCGAGTAAACCCTTCATTCTTTGGACAATTGAATCTCATTCTGTATGTGATAATTTTGTCACTTACAAACACAGAGTGTTCCAGGAAGCAGATAAAATAGAGGTTTGGCCAACAGTGCCAGAAATCAGATGGCCTTGACAACCTTCACTTTAACTTAACTCATAACACGTGTATTCACAAAAGAAAAGGATAGGAAGGGGGATGCACAAACTAAAAGCATGATGACTAAGACATACACCCTTTTACATTGATGATTTCTGTCAGTCATCCAAACAACTAATACATTATGAGCCGATGACGGTTAATAAAATTGTACATAGATAACAAAATGACTTACACGTTGTCCTTGGTATACTTTCTCTATTGCCTCACTGGCAGCACTAGCTTTGAAGATAGCATCGCTCGATGCACTTGATTCAACATCAAATCCTGAAGCACGCCATCTTGGCAGACCACCATCTAAAACCCAAATTCTGTCATGACCAAAAACTCGGAACATCCTGTTACATAAAAGCAGTTGAGTTATCTCCAATAACCAGAGAATCCACAAGTTTAATGCTTCTATATTGTTTATTTTGCGTTGAATATAAAACTCACCACCAAACACGAGCTGCGCTAAAAATTCCTTTTCCATCATACACAACGAGCCCGTCCCTATTCTCAATGCCAAGGGCAGAAACTGCAGCAGCGAATGCTTCTTCCGATGGCAACATATGTGGCAACTGGTACACGTCATTCCAGAGGAAAACCATTTATACATTATTTACAAGCATATGCACATGCATTTATTAATGATTGTTTTATGGGGGTATTTAAGAGCATAGATGAACAAATATTCACATAGATATACACACATATATGCATACATGCTATCAATCTATTGAATATAAATTTCCTAACAACTTGCAACTAACTTGCATCATAATTTCACAGGTTAATTGTCTCGTATCTCGCAAATGAAAATTGAAGAGACCAAGAGACATTGAGTTTTGCAAAATAATAATAATAATAAATAAATAAATAATAAAGACGTTTGAACCCTAAAAAAATTACTATTGCCTAGTTGCTACTAAACTTCCAAAAGATGCTTGAGTTTTGTGTAGCTGGAAACCATATCTAGACTACAAAATGACCATACATTGAACATGTGATAAAAAAGAAATAACATATTACATTGCTAGTTCGATCTGATATTCCATCAACGTCAAAGAAAAGAGCACCAGGAATATGTGCCACCTGTTCAAAAAAAAAAAAAATAATAATAACTCCAGAATAAAAATTTGAGGAAAAAAAATATAAACATTAGTAGCGGTAGAAAACATAAAATGTCATTTTGAGAAATTTTGGATACATCACCAAATAGGTGCCTTTTAACTATTATAAGTACTACAAAGTAAAGTTATAAAGGCAAATTTTAAATGAGCCACTGTACAAGGAAGAAATATATGAACGGCAAGCACCTGATATTCTTGAACTGGGTTTCTTTGTTCATCTGGCATGTACCAGGATGCATCCAACACCTGAAACAGTTGCATATTTAAGTGATATGATAAAGACCTTCGCTTTGAAACCAAAACATTATTACCGAGGAAAAGGGCTTCTTATGCTAAAAGGTGATAAAACTTTGGGATCCCATTTGACGATAACTAGCGAATTTGGAAACTGAAATTAGAAGGAAACCGAATCTTATGCAAATCAATATATGCATTTTAGGTCCTTTATAGTAAAAAAACGAGTGAGGGGATCAGTAATGTCAAAATTCAATTCTCCTATATTCGTTTTACTTTCTTACCAGAACCTAAGTCTTCAAGCTTAAACTTGACACATAATCACATAAAGAAGGTAAACCTTCTACTTTAATGAATATAAAAAAATTTCTGTTGGGTTTTTGGAGATAACATAGGAAACTAATCTTTTTATTTGAATGGTCACTTTACAAGAGGAGTATGTAATGAGATTTTGAATACGGCATCTTAAGATTCTTATACCTTTAAATGCATTAAAAGAACAGGGCGTCTCATCACAAAATAACTCGGAGTGGTCAAGTTCATAAAAGGATAACAAGGTCAAAAGGTACAATGCATACCTTCAGATTAGGTTCTTGAAGGTTGGCATGGAGGCAATCCACTGAAACAACAGGCTCACTGGTTGATGAAGTCATGCTACAATAAACAGACCCTGAAGCCTTACGTGAAAAATGGGACGGAGCCAACAACGAGTGAAATGATCTCTTCTGCGTGCAAGCAAGAAAATAATGTATAATAGGCACAAGAATGATAACCCCATAAATGATAATAGCACCACAACTTAACAGTCAATCAGCCATCTAGTTTCTTTGACCAACCATAGATCAAGTGCGTTTGAAATGGACAGTTTCATTATGCAAAATTCTTTCCCGGAGTTTATCTTCAAATCACAAATCTTCATTGGATTACCCTTTTCTGATCAGGATTCAGAAGTCACTATTGGGCACAGACAAGCTCAAGAATAAATCCGCTCTGAGTACGGTAATCAAGCTATCTATCAATCAGAAAGTTTATATTAAGTCCACCTACTTTCAGAAACAAATTGTAGAACTAAAAAGCAGTCTCAATCATTCAAATTTTCTCTCTTTACTTCCAGCAAGTGTAAAATGTTGTGTCTCTTCATCACAGATCGTAAACAGATATGTACACCACAGGCGGAATATGAACAACCATTCATGCAGTTACCCAATACAAAAGTAATCAAAACGCATGTGTTCTGTAAATTCTAAGAATAGATTAGGTAAAGCAAAGGTCACCTGATGGACAGCTAATACAAAAATCATTAGTCCATCCAAATTCTTAAAGTCCAATTTCTCACCATAAAACAAAAATCCCACATAGAAAACCCAATTAAAATGGTATTTAAAAAATCCAGTAGAATAACACCGAAATATCGACAAAATCCAGGAAGTATAGAGAGAGGGAGAGAGAAACTTACGGTGAAGATGGAAGTGAAGAGTTTGGGTTTGTGAAAGTGAGTACAAGAAGATTGAAGGAAACGATGGGCAAAGAGAGCTCTGGACAGAACGGAAGATGCCATTTGTATATATTTGCCTGAATCAGGAAGCACGAATTACCATAGATATTTTTACAACTATTGAAGAACTGGGACTTTTTGTCTCTTTCGAATAGATCGGAATTCGGCCAGCCGCCGATGGGCTATGGCCTGGTATCGTATCGGAGGGACTGTCAGTGGAAGTGAAACTTGGGTTCGGCGTTTTTAAGGTTTGTGAAGCATGAAAAAAAAAAAAAAAAAAAAAAAAAATCGGGTAAATAGAAAATTATTGGGGATTAAAAATTTCTTAATATTTCCTTTTAATTTTTTAACCAAATATTTAGCCCTGTTTTTTTTTATTGTCTTTGAAAAAAATAATATTTCGAATAGTGATTTTTTTGAATAATGTGTGGTAAAAAAAAAAATTCATACAAAAAATGTTATTATGTAAATATGTGAATGAAAATAAGTACGTGAATTAAAGAATTTGGAATAATGAATGTCAAATAGGGGCTTATTTTTCATTTGATAAATCGAATTAAACCCATATAGATTAAAATCAACTTTTTAGTAAATTTTGATAAAAGTTGATGAAATGTGTGATGAAAGATTGTGGATCTACTGAAATATATTGTTAATCTTTAACTTAAATTAAAATCTTAATTAATCTCTATCAAATAGATGCTAAATAATTCAAATTGTCATGAACATGTTTCTCAATTAATCTCGAACTTTAAATTTTTTGAGTTGATTGAATGTTTTTTTAAATTGTTTTTATCATTGAATTTCAAATGTTTTTGGAATCTCATCAATTATTTCATGGATAATGCTAGTTGTATTCAAGTGGGGTTCATCCTATGTAAGGGTGTGAATATCATTATGTACACAAAATTGTGTAAACATGGTACAACCCTTATTGAGTAATGCTATGTAGCCCACTGGATTGCAACTCTAATCTAGATGACGTTACGTGATACGTTAAATGAAATGTGAATTTATTTAATTTCATCAATCATTTAACGATACCTAAACTAGGGTTGTAATCCCAGTAGGACTAAATAGCATTTCACATAACCCAAATAATGTTTCATATTTAAAACAACAACGTTGATAATGCTATCGTTAGTAAATTATGTAGGAGCATTTTTAGTAGTGTTAGAAAATGCAAGAATGAGATATAAATATTTATATTCTACATAAATATATTATCAAGTCTATCTAATATTTCACTTGTAATTCTTATATTAAATTTGCGTTTATGCAAAATAATCATAATAATAACGTTATATGAGAATTACACTGTACATGAAAAATTTAATAATAATATTTGAGAGTTACACAATAATGTATTTAGTGTCTGCTCAAAACTCTTTGCTAAGGAAATAAAAATACCTCTGACAAATAAGTATAATAAAATAATCATCATTGACAAATAGCTCTCGTAGCTCAGTTGGTTAGAGCACCCGTTTAGTAAGCGGGAGGTCTTGAGTTCGACTCTCAACGAGAGCAACCGTTCAAATATTGTTCAATTTTTTTTCCTTCTGTATGATATATTCGTTTAATTATTTATTTTGTGGTGAAACGTTATCGTTGCTACAGATATACATAAATTTTCAACTGCTTTACAAATTTCATGAAAATTAAAATACTTTTCTATTTATAACTCACATATTGAGCCCTTGTTTGGTATCGATTAAAATTCAAATTATAATTTAAGTCAAAATTAACATTCAATTTTAACCATATATTTCAAAGGTTTCACAACTTTTCAACTATATATTTCATTAACTTTTATCAAAATCTACTAAAATTTTGATTTTGTACTATAATAAATTTTTTTAATATTTACAAAGTTGCATTAATTCAACTAAAAACCTATACAATCTTAACTCTTACAAAATAATGTAATTCAATCTTATGTGTCTTTTACGTTTCTCTTTGCAGAGTTATTCATAAATTTGATTGTGAAAATTACAGGAAGATGAAGATAACGAGCTTACAATAATTAAGAGAGATGTTGTCGAGTTTCAATTCGATTTATCCAGAAGAAGTGGGACTACGGTAGAATAACAATTTGGATCAAATTTAGGTCAATTTGATTAAATTGGGTTTGGATTGAAAATTAGAAATCGAAAAATCATATTTTTGGGTTAGCAATTTTATTTAGAAAATAATAAAATAACTTGATTTATTTAAAATAAATAAATTAAAACAATTAGGAAAATTCGGTTCTTCATCTAGAATCGAAAATCGAATCGAACCCGTCGGTTCTCGATTCAGATACCCGTTCGGATATTTAATTTAAGAAGAACCGTTCGATTCGGGAGTTTTGCTCAACCCTACATGGAAGGGGGTTCAGGTTCACGTATAATAAATTATGCGTGGACTTCCCTCCATATAAGGGAGACGTCAACGACTGGGTATACTAGAGGTGTACTCGTAATATAGTCCTTTTTTTAAAGGATTAGTTTAGGGAATTGAAATCTGATGTCCATTTTTATTCTCTATTTTGCTGTATATTCAATTGCAAATTGACACATCGTGAAAATTTAAGTTATCACCAATTAAAAAATTTCAGCCTTAATATCAAATTTAATTTTTCATGATGTGTCAATTTATAATTTTGTGAAAAGTAAATTAGATAGTGTAAATGAAAAGCAGATCTCAACTCTAGTTTATGTATTAAATTTTCTTAGAAAAATATAAAAATGCATAACAATTATAGGAGGAAGTGAAAAAATACTTATAATTAAGCTTTTACTTTTCCCTTTAATTTTTTTGGTCAAAATGAAAATTTTATTTTGCTTGTAATTGATGTATTTTTTATTAGTAATCTATTTGTAGTCACTAATTATCGTAGTCATTATACGTTATATGTATGTGACATTTACTGATTTGATCAATTTTTATACAATTTAATATGGTTGACTATCAACTTTTTTAGGCAGTGATTATGTACATGCATGCACACTCGATGACTTACCGTGCCTCCATATTAACAATTTAATGCAAACACGCTTCCTTCGTTGCACGTCTTAGGAAGATACTATTTAACAAGTTAATACACACACGCTTGTAATTAACAAAATAATAATCCACAATTATTTTAACAAAATCGGTGTTTAGCAAAAAATTTCGTATTTGTTGAATTTTTCAATATCCAATTCAATACTAACCAGAGCTATCAACTAAAGTGTGGTAGTCAATAGTCATCAATGTCGAAAATAAATGAGTGAATGATAAATGAAAGAAGAAGTTCAATAGCTTTTATTACAGTAATTAATGAGCTATTTTTCAAAGCCAAAAGGTGGTTGCAATTTTATTTATTTAAAATTTTTGAATTTTTTATTTTTAACTTTTGTGAAGGCTTGTTAGTGCAAACTTTGTCATGCAATAAGAGTTTTTTTTCCCCCTTGTCAAGTCTCCAAACTAAATATGTAATTTGAGTATGCTTGTGCCTAATCCTACCGTACCAATGTCCGAGTTAAGGGTATAATTGAGTCGGGAATCGAGTTGGAACATTGTTTCAATTGTAATAGTATTTTTATAAGAGTATTTTAAAAAACGAATGTCAATTTAATGAGATATTTTCCATATATTAAATCAAAATTTGAAACTATTGGGGATGACTTTAAATAATGAATAATGATATTTAGTACCAGTAATGTTAGAGCACTCGTCTTGAAACAACTTTGTTGTCATGTTGTAATCTTGGGAAGCGTAAAATAACTTTGTTTTATGGTTGTTCGATCAAATTGAGATGTGTAGAGTACGATTTGTTTGTGAAAAATGTTCTATTAGACCATATGTTGTGAAAGATGTTCTATTAGACCGTATGTTCGATGCACGGACTTATGCAAGTGTTAGTACGTGTTTTTATTTTGCTATAATTCTCAACGGCTATTATCCAATAAGATTGAATCGTCTATCAATATATCAACCCACCTATTTAGCACTCACGCTATGCTCACCTCCTCCTCCTCCTCCTCCTCTCTCTCTCTCTCTCTCTCTCTATATATATATATATATATATATATGGTATTTTTTGGTGAGATGGCTGATGTGAGTTGTTTGATGAGAGTGATGAAAGGTGGTGCACCGAATGAATCGGAATTGTCATCGGGGAAATCAACGACCTTGATCACAAGGGACTTGCTTGGTAGGTGTTGTGCCCTTGACTCCAAAGAGTTGGACCTTGAATTGCAAGTTCCTTCTGGTTGGAAAAACGCCTTGACTTAAAGGTTCGACTTTCATTTTTTTTTTTTCTTTTTTGTGGATGTTTAATCCGTTTAAAGCCCTCAAATCGAGCCACCATTTTAGTAGTAAACTCCTATGTTATTTAAATCTTATGAGACGAAACTCAAAACTCAATAAAATGGACTCAAAAGAATTGTGTTTTTATAAAGAATCTTTTTTTTTCATGCTTGAACTAGAAAGGAGTATATGTTTTAGAATAAAGCTCATTGTACATGAGATATTGACATCCACTCACATAAAAAAAAGTCCAAAAAAAAAAAGTGGGTTTTCATTGTGAGTATTCTGTCAACATCTTCTGTCAATCTCTTTTGTACGAATAGCAGGATTAATATATTTTATTACATCTGTAATCTCGTCAGGGTTCTTTATGCAGAAATCTGTTTAGATTTTTCATTTTTTTTTTATGGCTTTCATTATTCTGGTAGTGATTTGGTCTGGTCTTTTGCTGGTGGCATTGGTATTACGAATTTATAAAAACCAATTTTTTTGGGATTTTTTTTTTTTTTTTTAATTTCGCAATTATTATCTTCTTTTATGCTCATTTAATTAAAATTCAGATGGCCACTTGCATTAGCATCTCTGAGTATATAATTATGTGTGCATTTACCTGAATTTATTATTATTAACCTTAGTTCTCTCTCTGAGAATTATCGGGCAATTTTTTGTTTCCGTTGACGTTATTGTTCATTTAGTTGTCTCTATATACATTTTAGTTGATATGCATTGTACTATTTATGCAGTCTGGAAACGTTTTTTTGCAAAGATGTGATTCTTCGATCTCGAGCTGTTCGACTTCAGAAAATAAGCCCGTTGCGAAGCTAAAAGACCTCGACTTTCCTCCCGCATCAAAGCAAACGTTAAACCTTTTCCACAATGCTAGTTTAGACTTAAAGACGTTCGTCCTTTTACCGTCAACTTCAAAGCCGTCATCAAATTACCAAAGCATATGCACTCTAGACAAAGTTAAGTCTGCACTCAAGAAGGCAGAGAATGAGTCGACCAGAAAGCGTTCAATCTCAATGTCTAAATCATCGTCCCCTCCTTCGAACTCTACGTCTTCAGTTAGAGATTGTGACAGTAATCACGAGGAGAAAATGGATGCTTCGGTTGCTACTGGATGTACTAATTGTCTACTTTACGTGCTAATCTCAAAAAGCAATCCTAGTTGCCCTCGATGCAACAATATTGTCTCATTGCCTATGCAAGTCAAGAAACCTCGATTTGATCTTAACATAACTATTTGAGGATTCAGGCGTCCCCAAATCCCCCAATAGTTATAGCTAGTATGTGACAAAGAACGAGATTGAACAATATATATAGTGTACGATATTTAAATGTATTTTTCTTCTTTAATACTATCAAGTACAATCTAGTTAAGATTATGAGTTATATTTATCAAATCTAAATGTAAATGCATTCATACTTTTGGTCACGTACGTATATTGTGAAAAAAATCGTTTTAAGGAAGAAAAAAAAAGTCACTAGGGTAAGTTCTCAAGGATGTTCCATTCACATATTTGATAAAGGGCTGATGTATATTTACTGAAATCAATGAGAATTACTTCATTCACATATCAAATTCTAACAATAGCTAACAAAATATATAGAACAAAAATCTGCAACCGATATATCCGCTCTTAGGTTACAACAATTGAATTGTTTTTTAAAATACAAATGAATGGATACGGGTAGTTCCGACTAACATATTTCTTGTTTTTGTGTACAAGAACACTCTCCCCGAACCCATAGTACTATCGTTATACCATTTACCATAATTAACCAAATTAAAGCCTCTGATTATTATAAAAAAAATTCCATAAATATCTGAAAATGTCTTTTATTCCTTTGACTCAAAATCGTAGAGTAGTTGTGCATTTGTACTGACATTTTCAAGCTTTCTGCCATAGAATAAATGATTGAAAAGTGTATCCAACTAAATTTTGTAACTATGGCATTTATTAAAGAAATTCAATATGTACCTAACTTTTATTGTATATCTTACCGCCTTTAAGATAGCACACATTACATTTCAGGTTTTTTTTTTTTTTTTTTTGGATACCCAGGTGTCCCAACTTCGCCAGACTAAATTCTGGATCTCGAGCCTTTGGCCCCTCTCCAGCCCGAGGAGGTAAACCGCGGGATATGCCCTCCATAGCCAGTGTTCGTGCGCCCTTCTACTTGTTGCCCCAGAGATTTTCCTCCATGGGTCTTACAACACCAAGCTGCTCTGCCCAAAGGTTTTTACATCACTTGGCTACTCCTCCCAGGATTCGAACTCCCCACGCTGAGTTGACAAGCTCCAACACACGATTTTTGCCACTTTGAATGTGCCCCGGAGGGCGTGGATGTTGCTTTTTTATTACATGTAGCACAGTACTAGGTTTTATCGGTCAATAAAATGTTCTACTTTTTAATCTTTTGTTTTCTTGTGGGTTTATTCATTTTTTTTATTGTTCGTAAATTTTGCCACCAAAAAAAGAAAATCGAAGCAATTGATCGAATAGAGCGACTCAAAAGATTTGTATAGTTGTTCATTGTTTGTTGTTTTTAATTATGCGGGATTAATTTAATGTTATTTTTGTGATATTTTTTATTGAACTAAAAAAATTGGATATAAAAATGATACAATATAAAAACAAAAAACAAGTATGAAAACGCGGCATTCTTTTCGTGTTTTAGTTTTGTTTTTTGAGTTTTGAATTCGTTTTGTGTTTTGAGTGCTATTTTGAGATTGTTGAAAATTCGTTCTTTTTGTCGTTTTGAAAAAATATTTCTCAACCCGTATTTTTTGAGTTTTGGCAGATTTGTGAAGAAAACAGCCAAAACGTAAAAAAAAATTGTTTTCTGTTTTCTTCACAGAATTTTCAACTGTTTTCAAAAACTCGTTTTCAAAAATGGGAAAGAGAACGCGTTTTCAATGTTTTGGAAAATCAAAAACAAAAAACGGCCAGAAAATAGCAAAAAAAACGCCCCCTTAGATGTTATCAGAATGAGAAAAAGAGTACGACACTATGCGAATGCAAGAGGTCAATTGGGTTGATCCTCATGGGTTACCAGGCTGGACGATCAAACTTAGTACGATCCTTTTATCATGATTGACCAATCATTGAATCAACATGGACATATTTTGATTGTATTTTTTAGCATGATGAGTCGTACCGAGCCTATACAACACCACCCTTTCCGAAATCACTATATGTATGTATGTACACACACTGAGCTAGGGCATTGTTGAAAACTTAGATGTTATGAGAATGAGAAATCAGCCGTGCTAGAGAACCCGAGATTAAATCCCGGGTTCCAAATAGGGAGGCCCCCTATTGGTGTGGGGGGGGGGGGGGGGGGGGCTGACACTTGTATAGCATTTTTCATGAGAAATATGAAAACTTAGATGTTGTGAATGAGAAGTAGAGTACAATGCTATGCGAATGCAAGAGGTCAGTTAGGTTGCTGCTTGTGATTACCAAACTGGACAATCAAGCTTTAGCACTATCCTTTTTATTATGATTGACCAATCATTGAATCGGCATGGACAAATTATGATTGTATTTTTAGCACGGTAATTAGTATCGGAACTAAATGACTCAACGCATTCTGACCTCACTATGTATGTATGTATGCATACACGTTGAACCAGGACATTGTCGAGAACTTGCCCCCAATTTTAGCTGCCGGTTATAGGATTTCTATGATCACCAATGATTGTCTAGCTAATAGTTGGTGTTAATAAGCACATTCAACAACAATGAGCCACGAGCCCTATGAGTTAATCATAATATTATATGTTACAATTACCAATGCATAGATGAAAGATCTTTCGAGTTTATTAACAATAGAATGTTTAATATATTAATTTTGAATGCCAAAGGTGTAATTTTACATACATGCTTGAAGTACAGGATGCTTCAAGGCCCCTTCAAAATGGTGGGCTCACACAATATTTTTTAAATATACTGTGGGACCGCTCTACAATGAAAGGCCTGTACTTAGGACTTTATTCATAATTTTATATAAACAGTTTGTTTTATACAATACAACAACACATGGATTATTCATCCCCATCCGAATCAACCGACTGGGGCAGGCATTCAATTTCGTGTCCAAATAAACTTCTTGTAAATTTGTAATTAATATACAATGCCATTGTTTGACATGTACCAAACAACTATAAAAAGGAAAGGATCATTAAATAATCCATAAATTCCCAGGTCATGGATCATTAAACCTGGCCCACCCTGTCTGCTACAATTTTCTCCTCCTATTGTAACATGCCTCATTTTCACAAATACTTTAGGATTTATTATATCATATAATTTAATAAATTATTGAGAGTACGTAAAATTAGACGAGGCCGAATAGACCTATATATAAGTTTTTCCACTTCTTTTGCCCATAAATCACATGGTTGCGATCATCTGTGTTCGTCAAATCCAAAATTGTTAGGCAAAATAAATTACCCTCAACTATTGGACTATAAAACGACAAAGTTCATTTTGTTCCAGATATAATCTCTAATATCATGATCTAAAAGAAACGAACCACAGTGAGTAACCGTATAGCCCATTTATTTTCCGTTTTCTCAAAATAACCAAAGGATAGTGCATTCAAGATTATAATTCCAATGGAGATCCACTCAGTATTATTCTAGATTATCAAGGGAAACTCACTCGATATTATAATAGTTTTATCTACCAATAAAGATATCTACTGAAATAATTTTAGAATTCGATTTCTTTGATAGATATAGCTCCTATTTGATTCTCATTTTTTCTAAAAATTCATTTTTCTCTCTCATTTTCAACTATACATTCTGCAATAAAATAATATTACATGTAAATTCAAAAAAATTCCTTAATTTTTAATCACACATTTTTCATTAATCAACTATTTAAAATACATTTTTTCCTCCAAAATAGGAATCAAACAGGCCATAACGTCACATCTAATAGCTTAAAGTTATTTTCGTTTCATTAAGAGAGGTACTTGATATTTAATGAACAGAAGTCTGTTTATTTATCCAACCATTAATTAGATGGTAAACTTAATTGTTTCAAACATTTAAAGGGGCAAGTGATAGTTGCAACCAATATTTTGAAAATCGAATAGGACGTTGACCCCAAAAAGGGGCAACTGTCAAAAGGGTAAAATCGATATTAGATCAGGATTGATCCGAAAATTAAATTAATTAAAAAAAGTTTATATCATATACTATTTCAGAAAGTAATTTAAGAGTATTTTAAGTTTTTAACAATTGCTAATTATCTTTTAATGAACATTTCATGACATAAAATTTAAATGGGCCTAAAAGAGTAATAAGCTATATATAAAATAGAAACGTCAAAGTCTTAATATAGTATTAGAGTTGTTTAAATTTCAACGAACAGTTCGATTCAATTAAGACTAAAAAATAATTACACGAATTTCAAGATAGATCTACTCAAATGAGCCACTATCTAGCGAAACGAGTTAACAGATTAAAAGAATATCCTATTCATAGTGAGTGACTGCCATAGTTAACATATGTGACATATATTAAAAAATTAAGTGATTAAATATGTCGCATAAAATGACTACGGTGGTCACTCATTATGAACATCATTACTCGGATAAATATAACATTGACTAATTATAGAAAATATAAATCAATATGTAAGAGTTTGAATTACTTTTCTTAACAACATTGACATTTTTAAATGAAATCTCAAGTTCTAATACAAAGTGCCACCTAGGTTGGGTTGTAGCTCAATTTGGTGGATGCATATCTTCTAGGCCT
The DNA here is from genome assembly GCA_019395295.1 of Osmanthus fragrans. Lineage (NCBI taxonomy): Eukaryota > Viridiplantae > Streptophyta > Magnoliopsida > Lamiales > Oleaceae > Osmanthus > Osmanthus fragrans. The sequence continues at coordinate 45,698,055 of CM033341.1, read as the reverse complement.
AGTATAAATGTAGTTTGGAAAAAAAAAAAATATCATAAATGCTAAACATTAGGATTAGAATTTCAAAAATATCTAACTTGTTGAATTTTTTTTTTTTTAAAAAATTAACTGATAAATAAATCAATTTATCACCACCTCATACCCGATGTGACGCCACCTCACCTCACCCTATCACTTAATTCAATTATTCCCAAATCCACCCCCATTTCCCATACCTACAACCGTCGAAGCCAATTGTCACCTATTACCGTCGATGCCCATTGCCGCCCACTGTCTTCGGACGCCCAGTACCCTACTCATCCATCGCCATCACCTAAAATCAGATCTCTGAAAATTAAATCCTGATATGGAATCATAATGACTTGACATGTTATCTTTGACTAATTGTAGTCAAAATTATTTTCAGGGTGACTATCTATGATCGGATCAATCTAAACTATGATTGTACGTGACCAAGTCACTATTAACTTGGTCACATACAGTCACAATTGAAATATATTTGATCATAGATAGTCATAATGAATACAGACTTGGTCAAAATTGATCCCAATTATTTAAGGATTATAAGAACAAAAATCATGGAGAAAAAAATTAGTATAACCATTGTAACATGTATAAATCATGAATTCTCGTTTGATTATGAAGGTGACTTGAACATGTCGGACCAAGTCCCGATGAGAAGAGGAGGAAGACGACGACGTTGAGGTGCAAGCCGATGTGATGTTGAAAGTACGACTAAGATTGATGGAATTCGGGTTGAAATTGATCAGACGAGCCAAATTTAATCTGGTAAGTTTTGTTGCCATCGATACGACTAGAAGGTCAGACCCCCCTTCCATCGATGAATCTCTCAATTATTTCCAATTTGGATTTCACGAAATAAATATTAAATCTCACATATCGAAAATTTTCCATTGAAGAACTGTGTATAAAGCTGTTTGGGTGTGAAAGATTGTGAGAGAGGGTGGTATGATGGGTTGGGAATTTGTGTCGAGAGAGATAATGCGATTTGGGGGTGGGTATGGAATTATTGGGGGTATTTGTTTTTAAAAAATATAATTAATGCATGAATACTGAAAAAAAAATTAATTAAAATTTGATTTTTGAAATTGAAATTTAAGAAGAAGGGATTGAGGTAAATTTCCCATACAGTTTGACATCGATGACAAGCCCAATGCTAGGCTGGATGGAGAGGTTTTACCCTTTTTTGTAATAGAATAAAAGATTTTGTCACTCCAACAGAAAAATTGTAATAGATGTAGTGATATAATCACAACTGGCAATAGATAATTTGATGGGAGATGTTGACTGTATTTAAAATGTTCCAATAATGAGATATCATGTGACATTATGTGAAGGATTATATCAAAACATTATTATATTACTATAGCATGATTGTAGAATAAATGCATCCGGCAAATCTCTATTGTGTAGGCAGAGGCTATGCCTTGATTGGCCTACACTACAATTTTGACATCTAAAAAATTGTAGCAAGAATATTGGAGTTTTGATACCTCTCAAAAATGTTAAAATTTCTAATAGGAAGAAAACAATTCTAAACTCGCCTAAACATTAGGCCAACCTCAAGAGAGTTTGAATTTTACATCATCTGCGCGAATTATTATTATTATTATTATTTTCCCCCCTACAAAATTCTTGCTAAAATGTCACATAAAGAAAGCAAGATTCCCCACCTGACACTACAAAAAATTCCTAAAACAAAAAGGAAAACTAAGGAGACCGAACAAAGCTAGCAAAACTAGCAAGATGATAGCATTTTACTACAAGGGTCATTCTAAAAAATTAACAAATAAGAACAATGTGTTCTGCATCTGATCCTCCCCATTAATGATTAACCCATCACCTATTTTCTTCCTAAATATCCTGACAACAACTGAGATAAAATTCCAGTACACGATTAACTACACAAAATAACCCTTGTAAATCCAAGAACCAAGCAAGAAACAGTGAAGAAAAACAGGGTCACAAAATCCCTACCCGACCATTTTCGAACCGCCTTTGATTCGACCCCTAAACTCTTGGCTCTCCTTAGAGCATCAACCTCTTTTAGCAAATCAAACTCCACACCTTTTTTCTTCAACTCTTCCACACACTTAGCCAACAATTTCCCATCCTCTTTCTCTCTTTCCAATAGCTTCTCCAAGTGGGATTCGACGTCTGTTTTGTACCGAATAGCCCAGAGTAAACCCAACGAACAAACTAGAGAACAGAGTGATGGGATCCAGGATTTTTTACAGAAGTGGCCTTTTCCATTTGGGGCCCAAGAGGAGGCGCTGAAGAGGAGGATGAGGGCAATGGAGTGGAAGAAAAAGAAGATGCAGTAGAGTTGCGTGATCTCATTTCTGGCCGAGTCGATTTGCGTCTCTTTGAGGGAGATTCTGTTGAGGATTAGCTCTTCTTCTTTCAGCCATTGCTTGAGGAGGAGCTTGTGAGATGGGGTCTCGGCTATTTGATGGAGTGGGTGCAGAGGCTTCGACTCCATCATTAACGATGTCAAATTCTTACTGTTGTCTTGGTCTTGATCAGCCATGAATAGGAGATTTAGTGTGAGTGAAGGAGATGATTTAGAGAGATTTAGAAGATATACAGGGAAGAAGGGAGCGTTATTAGTATGTAACGGTCTAATTTGATTTTTGAATTGTGCAACGGTCAAATTTTGAAGGGCACGTTGTGGTGCGTCTTTGAATGGGTGCCATTTAGAACTCAGTGCGACATCGTTTGACGTACTCCATATTTTGAATTAGCGAGAGAGGTGGAAGAAATAATGATACTTTATTTTAGTTATTTATGGTCCCGTTTGTTTCTTATTATTCATCGCGAGCCCCAACCCCTATTAGAGGGTGTTGTGGAAACAGCAAAATTTATGTGTGTTTGTTTCCCATTAAATTTGGCCAATAATTCATTTTTTTTTTTATCGTTGCTAATAATGTTGTCTGACAACCATGTGACTTTATTGGTCAACAATTGCGGCTATTGAAATTATTGGAGGTTTTGTGAAATTGTAATGAGAGTTAGACGTGAGAACGACAAAAGGGTAAATATGGAATTGAATGTAAGTTGAATTCAAATGAAATATGGGACTGTTTGGAAGCCATTTTTTGTATCAAAAAATTCATTTATTGACCGTTAGTTATACAGCAAGTGGGGCTCTGTGTGAGAGGAAGAGTCAACAATAGCGGTTGGACTTCCTTCATCGGTACAAAATTTAATTAAAATGGAAGAATAAATGGCTTCCAAACAGGGGCATAGAAAAATTGTTGGGATCCACTATAATGTGATGGGAAAAATGCATTTTGACTTAAAATGGAGAACAAACAGGGGCATGTTGTTTTAACAAATTGCATGTAAATTTCAAGTTTCCTATTAAACCATCCAACTCGACCGAGCAGGTTTCGATCGGTTTGGTCAAGGTTGGCAGTTTTGTTCGATTAGTATGCTTCAAGTTGGATCGGATCAAGTCTTTAAGTCATCAAATAAGAGGGTGTTTGGTATTGATTTTGAAAATCAATTCTCATTTTCAACCACACATTATTTAATAAAATAATATTTTTCATCACATCAATAACTTTTCCTCATTTTTCAATCACACATTTCCCATCATATCACTATTCAAAAATCAATTCTTAACCTCAAAAATAAATACCAAACACCCTCTAAAACTCAATCAGCCCTTATATTTTTTTTGTTTTTTTAATTAACTATTTAAAATAACACAAACTCAAGAAAAAGGAAAGAAACCAAACGAAAACTGTGCCTCGTCTTTCACTCTTTATCGTCCGAACCCTAGCCGACTGCCCACAGCTGCATCTCTTTCTCATCTTTCTCCAGTCGCCAGAGGCCGAAATTCTTCCCTGGTGAGTGGTGACTGCAGTCTATCTCGAGTCGAAAGAAGCTGTGCTCCACCCAAAATTTCGCGGTCTATCTCGCTGCCTCGCCTCAATCTCCCTCAGGTATTAGTGTTATAATTATTATTAGAGGGCAAGTGTCTGATTATGTCGTATGTGAAGAAGGTTTTGTTGCTTGATGGTCGTCATGGATTCATAAATTGAACGAGTGCTACCGTGCTGGTGTATTGGCATATGATTATTGTTGCTTGGTTTGTCATTGACCAAAGATAGTAATAATTTCTAATAAAACCCTTCTTTCCCCTCATTTTACTATCTATATGAAGTCTTATGTCTATATTTTTGTTCGGTTTGGTTTAAATTTTTTCTGATTTTTGTTTTATAATTTGTATTTTTTAAAATGTTATTAGTTTGGGTTTAGGAGCTTGAGCTGTCTTTGACTTGCGTAGCTTTAGCCTTCACGTTGAGCTTAAAATATAATGAGAGTAATTATAATCAATTGGTGAAGTAATAGCTTTTCCACCCATATTTAATCTCGAATTGGAGTTCAACCTCAAAACCTCATAAATTAGACGAATCGATAAGTATATTTACGTATGTTTAAAGTTTTCGTTAGATTAGTATATGCTTTAATTGATAAATCTTATTTCGAAACAGATTAAGATGTAGAATTCTTTTTTTTAACAGATCTATATAATTTTTTTAAGGATGAACATGAAAAAAATTATTTGCATGTTGAGATCTTCCGACTACTTTCGGTTGTTTAACTTTTTTAAAAAATAAATTTTGCCAAATTTCTGACTATTTTTCTTATAATTAAAATTCTATTTCGTCATGCAGATATGATTGTAATCCCAATTTGTTATTTTGGTGATTTCGAATGGGATGAAAATGATCGATGGGTATGGAGATGGACGAGTGATACACGTGGTGGTATTCCAATTTCCCTGACAGAGAGTACATCATACGTTGGAATGTATCACGATTTATAAAACAAGTTGAATGTAGATCCTTCTCAGTACGATATGAAACTGAAATTTCTATTCAACGGGAATTCATCCGTTCCGATTCCGCCTATGAATGTCACCTCTGATGTTGAAGTGAATTATCTATTAGAATTGAACAAAAAACACACGACTCCTCTTTGTGTGACTTTAGTGAGGAAGGATGTCGAATGTGAACACAAAGATTCGGATGGAGCGAATAACAATGTCAATGATTTTTGGGACACAGTGGAGATAGCTCGTAAAGATGATATGGTTATTCCAGAGACAATTGCTCATTATCATGATCTCGTTGTTACGCACAGAATTTCGTCGGTAGTTCAAGACAATGAGAATGAAAATGAATTTACAAATGAGGATTTGATTGCTTTATCCCGTCAGAGACTTGAGCGGGGTGGAAGATCAGGGGCTGGATCAAGTGTACCATCTTCTAATTCTTCACGTGTGGTTCCGGATGATGAGGATTTGTATGTCGAACAATTATTTGAAACAAAGAAAGATTTGCAGGAATCTTTGCATCGGATAGCATTAAAATACAACTTTAAGTTTAAGGTAAAGAAATCAAGCAAGTTATTGTTGACAGTTGTCTGCGTCGACGACAATTGCTGTTGGCGCTTGAGAGCAACTAAGTTTAACACGAATGAGATGTTTGAAGTTCGCAAGTATACACGGAAACATACTTGTAAAGTGAGAATTCATTAAAACGATTTGGAGGATTTAATGGACTCGATCGAGGAGAACTATACTAAAGTGGTCAGGTATTGTCATTACATGTGTACAATTAATTATATTTATAATATGAAGAAAAAAATCAAATTTAAAAAAAAAAAATCATAAAAGAAAATTATAATAAAAACAAAAGAAAAAGGGAAAAAAAGAGAAAAAAAAAAGGAAAAAAGAAGAACACAGCCTAACTTATTTTCTATACCCAAAATTTACCTAAATAATGAAGAATAATCATCATAATCATCAATAGCTTGAATCTGCAAAAAAAAAAAACTAACCTTGTTGCGTTGCATGAGGATGTTAAAGCTCGGCTGGGTCTGACCTTAATAGTTGACTGTGGGATTTTTTCGGTTTTTTTTCGTTCTCTCTCTGTCTCTCTGGCTTGAAGATGAGGGTAAAATAGGGAAATGTCAACTTATTTGTCAAATTTCGTTTTTTTGTTAATGGTCAAAGGCCAATGTAGAAATATGGGGAAGTCAAATAGCCATTTCCACTTATTTCCTTATGATTTGGGCCCAATTCCAAACAAAGCCACAAAGAGAGGGAAAAAAAAGCCCAAAATTATTATTTTTTATTTAGTTGGGCACAAAACACCATATTCGGTTAGGGCCGGGTTGGTTTCATATTCTTGTTGGGTTGACTTAGGTCCAACATTCCCAAGTTGACTTGGTCGGTTAGTTGGGCCTAAAACTGACCCAACTGACCCTGGCACACCAAGTAAATTGAATTTTGAATTTATCTGTATTGTTTTGATTGGTATATTGACATAATTAAAAAAGAAAAAGATGTTATAAATTATGAGTTATTGTGTTATAGAGTCAAATGTACTAAAAATATCTTTAACTCTAATCACGCGCTTTTGATTTGGGCTAGTTGTTGTTTCTGTCCTTTGATGATTAGCTATGTAACTCTTAAGGATGGTAAAATGCCCAGTCCAGTTTGTTTTCCATTTGATTTGAGATCTGAAATTTGAATTTTGGCATAATTTCAAAAACGTAATAAATTACAGTGATACATAAATTAAGTGAATGGCGGAGTCATCAGAGGGGGAGGAGGAAGGGAAGCTGACCAGAAGGAACCATCAGCTGGTAGTGGATGACGATCTTCGTGAGATGGCCAAGAAGGCCGCTTGGAGTGTCAGCTCGTGTAAGCCGGGCAATGTCATCCTCTCTCTCCGTGATGACAATCTCGACACCTATTGGCAATACATTAATTTTTTCTCTTACTGTCCCCAAATTGAATGTGATGCATGATTTGTTTGGCTAATTTTATCTGTTTATGTTGAGAAAAAAAATGTTTGGATGGTGACAATGTTGCTGAAAAAGATTTCTTTGTAAAAGTTTTTAGAGTATAGACTTGAATAGTGCAATGGATCCACAAAATATAGCTCAGAAGAATGGTTGATTGATGGATGCTTGTCGTAGATTCAAGTTAATGATTTTTGTTAATGGTGACGACATTGTATTTGGTGATTGGTAGATCAGACGGTGCACAGCCTCATATGGTGTATATAATTCCAAAAGAAAGTTAAACTGCAGTTGGCTGTTCTTTATGTTGATTTCAAGCTTGATGAGAGCTATACACCTTGTAGGATTTCGATTCGTGCTGGTGATGGTTTCCACAATTTGAAGGTAACCCGTTTCTATTGAACATAATTATATGGATAATTTTCTGTAGATGCTGCCTTCATAATTGTGTTGACAGATACGGAAGTTCTTGGTTTCGTTTTTTTCTTGCAATTACGTTTTTAGGAAGCAGTGGAGCTTGTGAAGCCAACTGGCTGGGTTTATATATCTTTATCGGGGAGCGATCCAAGGTGGGCAATTGATGCTTTGTAGTTCTTTGATTCAATCTAAGGGTTTGAATGTACATATCTATTGTATAAATTGGTTTTGTAATTTCATGCTTCTTGCTAGTTGCACGTTGATTATAACCTTATGTATTCACGTGGTAACTAGACGCAGTAGTTGACATCCTAGTCGAGACTTGCATATGACAGGATGGCCATATGACAGTTTTAGAATTGCTTGCATACATCCATACTTTGATTTCAAAATAAATTTTGTTTGAGATACGATGTTCCAGTTTTGAGGATGGTTCAATGAAGATTCTGAATTTATAATCTCATTTTTGTTCTCATATCGAGAAAATTGTAATTGCTTGTACATTTTGGACTAGCCAATTGTTGAAACTTGAAGCCATCTATCCACATTTTGTTTAGACCCAGCTTTGGTATCTCCAATTTCATATGCTGCTATGCTCTCAAGGAAAAAATAACTTTAAATCTGTCTAGAATTTTCTGTCCATGTATCGGAATCAGACAAATGTTTTTTATTACTCACCAAGCTAAAGAAATTTTAATTGTACGTGGCAAGGAAACGTTTGTGAATACCTTCAAGTTGCAAATAGCAGTTTTGTCAAATCATCTTAATGGAAGGGATACTCGTGCGCCAAATCAAAGTTTATGGACCTCGACCGTGCGTAAAGATATTACATTGTTTAGCCTCTTTACTACGAATCCTTTATTCTTATTTCTCAAGTTGACTAAGGATCTGTTTGATACACTCATTTTTCATGGAACTGGCAATTAAATTTTAGTTTTTTTCAAATTTTTGGTGTTTGATACACCAAATTTTTCATGGAATTGAATTCTAACCGTTTTCTAGGAACAACCCATTAATGCACATTTTGCTTGGAAATGATTTTCCACCTACTAGGTGGTTTTTGTTTTCTATTTTATTTTTTGTTGGCAATGGGAACAAATTCTAGATTCAATGGTAAAAAAAAAATTTCATTTAATTGACAATTTGTATGAAAAATTAAGCCAAACGAACAGAAAAAATATTCAAAAAATTTATATATTTTTAACTTTTTGATAATCCAAAATTTTTTTAATATAGATTGTAAAAAAATAATAATTTGTATGAAAAATAAAGTCAAACGTATTAGGTGGAAAATTATATCAATTAAACACATTTAATTGACAATTTTCGGTAAAACAATTATAGCCAACTTAATTTTCTAGAATTCATTTTTTTCCTAATCAAATTCTACTCTTGCAATCAAACGGATCTTAAGATGATTATATTCTATATAACAGGAATCCTTTTCCACGCCAACCATTTCAGCTCTCTTCTACAGAGTTCATTTCTTACTCTACTTTAAGATGAGAACTCTTTTTCTTATCTGAAATGAGGAAATTCCAAACAAGTGGCTTGCAAAATTCAATTCTCGAAGTGTTGGTCCCTCGTCATAACTGATTACAGATGGAAAAAAATAACCTTGTGCTTGTAGAAATTTCAAAAGGATTGCTGGTCAGTCAGTCACATATGAACGGTAACATGTCTCTTTCAGATCCTGTAATTCTTGACCATGGACTTTGAATGTTTCAGTTCTTCCATTTTGGCTATTTTAAAAGTGGCCTCTTGCTAGTGGACATGCTAACCCCACAAGTCCTTGACAAGGGAATTTGTTGCTTCTTCTTGTACTATTTTCTTGTAACAGACAACGGTTTTTTTTTAATGTTTGTGAAATTCTCATTCTAATAGATTGGAATTCTATGATTTAGAATATTCATTCATTATAATTGTCGGTTTCTGGAGCCACTCTTCTTCACCTTAATTGATGGTGTGACCAACCAATATATATGTCGTCCAACTCGATCTCTAACGTTCGTTTGGACCTTTTCGACTCCCTAATCGAAGTAATTTAGGTGTTAATTTCAGTTTGGGACTTTTTCTTTCTCGATATGATAGTACTAATGGATTGAAATTGTTAGATGAATCGGATTTGGTTCTCCATTTTATGGAATTTACAACTTTTTTAATATAAAACAATTTTTATTTTTTAATATAAAACGATGAATTTGGAAAAAAAAAATTTGATAAATAGAATAAGGAGCATAGTTTGTTGTCAACATCTAGTTGATGATATGTCATATCTGGGGGACTTTTATTATCTTTTAAATGTAATCTTCGAGAACGTTTGAATATGAAGCTCTTGTTTGGTGAAAATTAAAATTAAAATTTAAGTTAAAAATAATAATTAATTTTAACCACATAATTTATGAAATTTACAATTTTTAATCATATATTTCGTCGACTTTTATTAAAATCTACTAAAAATATAATTTTAATCATAATTAAACATGGGCTAAATATTATATACTTTCTTTTTAATTATGATGCAAAAACTATTTTGCTTAAGACTTGCGTATTTATTTACAAGTAAATTTTTAAGCTTAGCAAACAAGTTTTATAAGTTTTTTTTTCCCCCAATTAATTTGAAGTTAATTGTACGATTATTTTTCTGTCATTGTTTCTTATGTTATTGATCTACTAAAACATTTAAAATAATGAGATTTTTAGCAAACTAATATAACAATAAGAAAAAATATATATTTTATTTTGTTTCCAATTTTACTTTAGGCCATATTTGATACACATTATTCATCCATGAAAATGAAAAATATGATCGTTATTCATCACATTCACCCATAATTTTTGACTTTACATCTCTTGTGTAAAGCTCATAACGATTATATTTTTTATTTATTTTACAAATAATGTGTATTTAATCTAGAAAGTAACTTTTTATAACCGTCTACTTTAAAAAAAAAAAATGCGAACATGCTAGTCTAATCGATAAAATTAGTTAACAAATAACTACAATGCCACATCACAATACATTTTAGTCAAATTATCGAAAATAAAAAATATTTAAATTGTCACATAGTCAAAGTGTAGATACTGTCTAAAAAAGAATATGAAGGGACCAACCTAAACAAATTCTACTAGACAAGAAAAGTTGAGTCAAACGTGTTGTCCTGATGATTTTGCTAATTAACTAAGGTCATCTTTGATACGTTTAATTTGCTAAAGAATTGGGAAAATATTTTTATACTTCTTACTTTTGATTGTTTAATTAGTTAAATTTGTCATGAAAAATATTTACCACCAATTTCTAATGTACAATTCCTTGGAACACAAAAGTAGGAAAATATTTTCTTATGGTTTTGGTGAGAATTTATTTTTCACCTTGTTGGGTGTTTTTTTTTTCTTTTTAACAATGGAAACATATTCTAAATCCAATGGTAAAATTTTTTATCCATTTAATTGACAATTTACATGAAAAAAGCCAAACGAACATAAAAAATTTATGAAAATATTTTTTTTTATTTTACTTTTTGGCAATCCAAACAAATTTTAATACAAATTGTAAAAAAATTTATTCCAAAAAATAACAACTTGCATGAAAAATAAAGCCAAATAAATTAGATGAAAAATTATACCAATCAAACACCATTAATTACAATTCTGAGACAAACGAATTCTAAGCAAATCAATTTTCTGCCATTCATTTTCTTTTCATCCATTTTTCACCCTTACAATCAAACGAACCCTTAAGATCACGCTAAGCCCGCAATCAGCATAGTTTAAATTATTTGCAATTCAATTTTATCTTTGATTGAATTGCAGAAACCTCCTCTTAAAATTATAACAATTTTAAATACACCCTTCTAATTTTAAAAATTCTAGAAACCTTTAACATAAATTTTACATTTTACATTTTTCTCTTTGTTAAATGTAAAACTATATTTATTTATTTATTTATTTTGTTCAGCCCCTTGTTTGACCTTCATTTGTTTAAAACTCATTTTATGTGGTTTACAATTTTTTTAATATCATATTTCATCAGATTTATTTAAATCTAAAAAATCTAAATTTAATGATATATTCTTTATTGTATTTCTGGTATTATAGTAATAATATATTTTACTTTAATATAGTATGGGATGACAAATATACAGTCCTCACAACGTCTCACATTTGCTCTATCCTAAATTCGTCTTGATTAAATTTTCTTTTTTTTTTTTATTTCATATAAAGTATATTAAAAAATATATATACCCAAAAAAAAAAAAGTAAACAAGAATTATATTGATGGCAACGGGACAGGGCGATCATCCCTATCCTTGTTTCGTCGAGAACTTTGACGAGGCGAGACGAGCAGGTGATTTAAAATAATTTATTGTTATGTTTGTTTATTTATTTAATATAATATTATTCTTTAAAATATAATTTTAATGAAAAATATAAAGCCAAAATAAGTGAGAGATTCGAGATGCGATCAAGGCGGGGCAAGAGTCGAGGCAGAAATTTTTTTCATCCCTACAAAAATATTTTAATTACAATCCTTATGTGTCCCGTTCCACACCACTTTTCAAAAATTCTCGACGAGACAAGGAACGTAGAGTACGATCCTAACCCATTGTCATCCCTATAACTGTTATAAGTACCAAAAATAGATGTATACAAATAATTTTCATTAAAATGTTATTACATAAATTTGGTAAAATTTATTTTAACTGAAAAAAAATGTAATCATTTAAATAAAAATTCTTGAGAAAATGAGGGGAAAAACAAACTAAGACGTTAAAATATTATTCAAAAACTGATTCAAATAATTTAGCTATGGGTAAAATATGGAATAAAAATATACTTTTGATCAACAAGTGAGGAATCCATTATCACAAACAAACCTCACTGAAAATTTCTGAAATTTTTAAAATTAAAAAAGACGTACATCATAAATCTCATAAAAATTTATGAAATTTACCCAATGCTCTACAAAAACTTCCACAAGTGAGCTAATGGAAGACTGAAGACTGCTTCAAATTCAAACATGCTGGCTAAGGGCCCCACAAGAAGTCAAATGTCATGACTTGACCAAACGCAGAGGCCACATCCTACGCTACCCCACCTCAACTGCCTTCGTTTATATATTCAGAATGTTCTTTAACTTTTATTTTTCAAACTTAACCTAATTTTCTATTAACCATTTCACACACAAAAACAAAGAAGTGAGGCTTGGAACCATGGAAGTGGATAATATTAGCAGTGTAACTGATGTTAAAGATGAAGAAGATGACGTTCTTCTTCCAGGGTTTCGATTTTATCCTACCGATGAAGAACTTGTAGGATTTTATCTTCGAAGAAAGGTCGAGAAGAAACCGATAAGTATTGAACTTATCAAGCAGGCTGATATCTACAAGTACGACCCATGGGATCTTCCAAGTATGTCATGATTTCATGCTTTATTTTCCAAACTTCTTGTGTTTTCTTAAATTGTTGTCCCTTTTTTTCATGAATAAAACCTACACATTTTATGATATCTACCGATTTGTAAGCGTTTTTTATTTTTTTTGTGCACATTCAGAAGGCAGCAACGTAGGGGAGAAGGAGTGGTACTTCTTTTGCAAAAGGGGAAGAAAATACAGAAACAGCATAAGACCCAATAGAGTGACAGGTTCTGGGTTTTGGAAGGCAACTGGAATTGATAAACCAATCTATGGAGAAGGCCGTGATTGCATTGGCTTAAAGAAATCACTGGTTTATTACAGAGGAAGTGCTGGGAAAGGCACCAAAACTGATTGGATGATGCACGAATTTCGTCTTCCAGCTACTCATCATAGCGATACAAAACAACTATTTGATAATCAATGCATTGCTCAAGAAGCCGTAAGAAATTTCTGAAAAATCTATTTTTATTTTTATTTTTTTTTTGTTATGTTTGTTTTTTTTTGAGCTGAGTTTTCCTTACACAGGAAGTTTGGACACTGTGTAGAATATTAAAGAGAAAATGTTTCCTACAATAAGTGTGTACAAAATTGGAGAGAAATGTCTGGTAAGAAGAGTAATCCAGTGGATTCAAGCTCCAAATCATGCAGCATGAAATCTGATCAAAGCTTTATCAGTTTCAGTGATCCTGGTCATCAGATCAAGAAACCCTTTTCCAATCACGTGGAGAATATTGCAAATCAGCAGTTTATAGGGCAGTTCAATCCAGTATATGGTCAAGCACCATCTTCAATATTTTCAACTTCTGTATGTTCGTCGGACACGATAGAGTTGTCAAGGTATGCAGATTGGGAGGATCTTAGATCGATCGTGGACTCTGCTGTTTATCCCTCCTGTTTGTAAAATGATTTGCATATCTATGAGTTTACAAATTGAAATAATTATGCCGGTTTTAGTTGGTTAAAAATCTGATTTTTAGTAAATTTTTGTAAGGGTTGTGAAATGTGGGGTTGAAAAGTTAATAAAAATGTTGTAGTCCAATAAAATACGCAATTGAAAATGAGTTTGGAAAAAATAAATATTTAAAAATTAGGGACAAACAGATTAATAATCCAACAGCAAATCTTAAATTTATTATTATTATTATTTTAATATACCATCTTTTGCGACATATTCATTACATAAAAAAATTAAACAAAATTAAGAAAAATCGTGTTGTTCCATACAATGTACCAACTATTTTGTGAGTCTATTGGGTTGGTGCGGGCTGGGCTGTATCAAGCTTCGAGCTTGAGCCCAAAAGAGTTTTTGGGGGTGGATGTATACATATTTGGACAACTTACAAAAATACCCTTAAAATTAGGGGTGTTTTAAAAAATCATATAAAAAAATATTTGAAAGTAAAAAATACTATACAAAATTAAAAAGTGATATAATGTCAATTTTTTGTAACACAATTAAGAAAAAGTGACAAAATTCAAAAAAAAAAGTGACAAACATCAAAATAACACCATCCATTTGTGCAACACTAGTAATCATGTTCTTAACATGACATAATGTCACTTTTTTTTAACACAATTCAGAAAGTGACATTCAAAAAAGTGACAAAATTCAAAAACATTGCAAAAGTGACACAAACTAAAAAAAAAAATGACAAACATAAAAATAACATCATCTATTTGTGCAACACTAGTAATCATGTCCTTAACATAATCAGCATGTACAGAACAATCCACGTGAGCATTGTGGGGATTTTTAACATAATAAGCACGTTCATGACAATCCACATGCTGATTATGTTAAGAAAATATCACATGTCATGGCACATTTTTAAGAGGATAAAAAAGTGACAAACTCCAAAAGTGACCAAATCTATAAAATAAAAAATATTTGTAAGTAAAAAATATTGTGTAAAATTTAAAAGTGACACAATGTCACTTTATAAAAATTACCACTTTTAAAAGTTTAGTATTATTTTTTTATTAAAAAAATTGCATACAATATCACTTTTATTATCAGAAATGTGATAGAAATTTCAAAAAGAAGATTGAAAAAGTGAGAAACACTAAAAAAAGTGACAAAAATTCAAAAAATGGGTGTATTTTAAATAGAGGGCTTGGTTATTGGATTGGGTAAGGGAAAAAGCAGTGTATAATTTTCTTTTTTGGACAGATTTGTTATTGAAACTGACATGACTGAATGTGATTTGTCTATTTCTTTTTTATGTTTTCCATCTTTCAATGAATGGATGCCAAATGTTGTCTGTAAACATTTTTTTTTCAAAATTGTTTGTACTTATAGCATGATTATTGTGTAAGTTATATGTGTAGATTATTATTGTACTTGGATCAGGCAAGTTTGATTGAAAGTTTACTGGGGTTGACTATAGGGTAACTTTAAAAAATATCCTTGAAATTAGAGGTATTTTGAAAAAGGATATGAAAAAAATTTGGGAAGTAAAAAAATACCGTGTGATATTAAAAAGTGACACAATGCCACTTTTTTTAATAAAAATTGTCATTTTTAACACAATATCACTTTTAAAAGTTAAGTATCATTTTTTTTTATTAAAAAATGAGATGCAGTGTCACTTTTATTAAAAACTGATATTTATCATTAAAAAAAGTAATGAAAATTCAGAAGGTGATTAAAAAAAAGTGACAAATACTAAAAAAATGTAACAAAATTTTTAGAAAGTGACACAAATTTTTGAAAAAAAGTTACATAGATTTAAAAAGTGATGAAAAATTAAAAATAAAAAGTGACACACTCAAAATTAACAAATTAAAAAAGTGACAAATTCGAAAAAAAAAAAAAGTGACAGAAAAAGTAACAAACACTCAATGTCACTTTTTTTATTTATTTATTAAAAATGACATACAATGTCACTTTTATTTTAATTTATAATTTTTATATTTGTCACTCAAAAATGATAGAAATTAACATCTAAAATAAATTCTTATAAACAAATTAAAAACTTAGTAAAAAATGTATCGTTCAATTAGAATTTGATTGTGTATGACATTTTAATATAAAAAAGTGGCACAAATGCTGTCATTTTTTTTTTTATTGAAAGTGTCACAAAATACAAATTAAAAAAAAATGTATAAACACGCTCTTCAAAGTTTGTTAATCCTATACAAATAATCTATCATTGGACATTTTCAATGCGATTTACAGAAATACAGTTGATTTTCCCATTTAAATCCTTTTGTTTTTGGTTTCTGCCTTCCTATATGCTCTGGTTTCTGTTGGAAAACAGCCCTTGATACATGAGTTTATCAAATTGGTATCAATGGAAGATGACTCTTAACAGATAGAGTGGGGAACTGGAAAGGAGAATTGAGAGCTATCACCAAGAATTGAACATCTTTTTGGCTTCATCCTTAGGTATGCTGAAGATGAGAAACATGAGCACACTGTTGTTGCGAAAGAGATAGAATGGCAGCAGTTGGAATCAAAATCTTATGCTCAGTGTCTACATTTTCGAGCACTTTCTCACCAAAATTGCTATTTATCTCTAATGGAAATGGGTCCCTGGCTCCAAAATCATTGACCAAATTGATGCCCGTTGCGTGAGTTTTCACTTGAAGTCGAGGTTTGGTGAAATTGTTTTCTATCTTTGCTGGAAATGGCTCCAAAATCATCAACCAAATCCGTGCCCATTACACGAGTTTTGACTTGAAGTTGAGGTTTGGTGAAAGAGACAACAATTTGAGATTTTTTTAATTGGATTTTTGGAGATAGAAAGAAGGTAAATGGGTTATGGATCAAAATCTTATGCTCATTGACTACATTTGCCAACACTTTCTCACCAAAATTGCTTTCAATCTTTGCTGGAAATAGGTTCCTGACTCCAAAATCACCGACCAAATTTGTGTCGGCATGAATTTTCACTTGAAGTCGAGGTTTGGTGAAAGAGACAACAATTTGGGATTTTTCAATTATTTTAGAGATAGAAAGGAGGGGAGATGATGGTAAATGGGTTGTGGAAGCCATGGGAGCAACGCGGAGGGTTTGGAGAGGTTTTAATTTGTTTAAGTGTATTGATCTAATTTAATCACTTTTTAGAGTAGAGAGCCTAATTTCCTCTACATATTTTAAGCTTGTATGATTAGAAATCAAATATTTACTCCCCACCTCATGTGGGGGCGTACACACCTTTATGTATAATAGTTATGTACCCCTAGCATCACTCTATCAGAATGTAGTAAAGATTTGATTTCTCATCCCATGTGAGGGTGTATGGATACCCTTATGTACAATAATTATATACCCCAAGATTAATCCATTCTGATAAAAGGTGATGTTTGCATGATAAAAAATTGATAAAAGTTATTAATTTCATAAAATATATGATTAAAAATGAATTTTAAAAAAGAAATAAATTTTAAAAAATTGAGGCTAAACAAGACTATCTAAACTTCTAATCGCAATCGTGCTCATACCCGAAGCCTAACATAGTAAAGTGGGCTCACTCAATGGGCTAACTTACACCGCTATAGAGCTACGTACCCAAGTAAAAGGCTTGTTATTTTTTGGGCCACTAGTCGACGTCGGATTCTATGATAATTCAAAAGCCCAGGCCCATGAAACAAAATCTTAAGCCGAATATCCTCCAAACACGTGACGGCTTTTGTCCTATCACTATCACTTCACTACTCTTATAAAAGAGAGGATATAAAATTCACTGTTCATTTTGAAAATTTCTTTTTCACACCTGTATCCATTCACTGTTCATTAATTGGAGGGGACTAAACAACGTCGTTTGAGGAAAAATCAGTTTCTTACCTTTGATTTAATTTTATTTTTTTTAACTCAAAAGAGTCTACTGGGTTATTAGTAAAATTATTAATGTTCGCAAAATATTTTGTCTTTATTGTTGACAGATTGAGGCTTCATTGTTCATCCAAGGTAGATATTTTAAGGTAGATATTATATTAAAAAAAATTAAAAATTAAGGAGCAAACTCTGTACAGTGCGCACAGATATAGCTAATTGAAAAATACTAATTGGTAAATGTACAAGTATAACTAAGCAAAAAATTTGAACACATACAATATATTATCGGGATTTTATCAATCAAAAATAACAAAAACTCAATAATCATATCAAAATAAAATACGTAATTTTGGAATAAACGAAATCTAACCGTAAAAATAAGATAATAACTTCAATCAACGATTTGAAAGGGAAAACAGTTGATTTTGATCTAAAAAATGACTCGCACCCAGTAAAGTTTGGTGACCACAACGTGCGCGCCGAAAAGACCTTTCTGAATTGAGGTCATAAGCGCGATTTTGATAATTGTAGCTAAAGTTATGGTCGAATACTAAAACACATTCGAATATTTAACATAATTACTTATTAATTCGTTTTTTCAAATTTGACAACAATATATATCGTCAATCAAGTTGGGCGCACAGAGCAAAGGCTCCGTGCATCATAGAGTCCAAATTATTATTATTATTATTATTTAACCTCCTTTGTCAAGACTGTCCTTTCAAAATATCTCAAAATATGTTACCCATCTATTTATTTCAAAAAAAAACGTATATGCCATTTATTTCACTTTCATTCACTTCATTTTGATTTATGTTTACAAATATCTCCCATATAAAATATAAAATTAGATTTTGTTCTCTCTCATCAGTTCACCCGTCTTTTCGATTGCTCCTCCTCCACAACAGCAAGGAATAACAGAAAATTGTGAGTACATCGTTACTGCATCTATTTTTTCTTGTTACGTATATATTGCTATTGTTTTATTGAGTTCTATTGTTTGATCATTATCAAAAGTGTAAACTAACTAGGATTAGGATTTTAATTAATGAAGGGGATGGAAAGGGATGGATGAAATAGGAACATAGAACTGATTTTTTTGTCAAGAGACTGGCAACTGTGAAAAGGCAGTGTTAAACTAAATTTTTTCGCAGAAATGGAAGAAAATCAATGGAATGGTAAAGTTTTCCCCCCTAAAAGGCTAGACCCCCTTAAAGTTTGGATTAATCTACTTTGCCACTTTACTTGACCAAATGACCTCGGTCCTACCTCTCCCTTCAAGTAAAGTGGTAAGGTAGCATGGTTGTTAAAGTTTTACTCCCTTCTCTAATTGGGTATGTTGATAAATATAAACGACAAATATATCTGTAAAAAAATTTATTTTTTTCCCCTTTTTGACTTAACTAAAAAAATTATTTTTACTGTTTGTAAATAATTTTTTTGAATTAAGGTAATATATCATTAGTATAGAGATCATAATTTCAGATTCGATATTTTAAAGTTTTCTTCAAATAGCCATTGTTTTAAAATGTCATGAAATAATTTATATGATTCTTTAAAAATAGATAATGCTTTTATTGCCAGAATAACATGAACAAGGTAAGGTCAAGTGTCAATTTTCTGGCTAAGAAACATCTTATTCTCAAACTTTGATAATTCTTGTCTTAAACTTTTTGTTAGGTTTTTTTACAATTCTCTCATTGTATTGATAATTTTTTTTAAAAATAAGTTAATATTTTATATGATAAATTCTTTTATTTAAGGGATTCTTAAGTAAAACACATACTTTATGCAGTAATCACTCTAAATACTTTCTTTATGTTCAGTTTTAAACCAACACACTATAAACGTTTAGGAAAGCACACACCGTATTGGTAGAGTTTGTATAATTTATATTGTTAAATTAAAATTTATATATATAGAAAACGAAAACATATACGTGATTGAGAAAACTGGAGTATCATAAACTGTGGGAAACCGGGAACTGAGAGCTGCCTCCCTCTATCTCCTCTCCGAATCTGGGAGTATACATCTCTTTTTATGTCTATAAATCTATATGTAGATGGGTTTGTATTGTATGTACATATGTATTTGATTTTGCGTGTTCTTATGGATTTTGGTGAGAATTTGAGATTTTGCTGTTTGTTTGATGTATGGATTTGTAAGCCTTGTTACGTTTTGATAAATCATCGATTACTATTCTTTAGTTGAGAAATTATAGATCTAGTTATGGTTTTTGTAATTCGAGACGATGAAGGATTAGTACTCAATTTTGTTGCTTCGGTTGTGAATTTTAGGTTCTTAGCTTATGTCTATATGATTCTATTATCTATAGTGGCACGTTCAAGTGGCTATTTCATTATGGAGATTAGATGTTATTTAACTTTATTGGAAAGGAAATCTGCTTATCTTTTTGATACCTCTGTGCCGTTCAAAGGGAATTAAAGGATTGATGATTCTGTTTCTGTTTTTTGATACGTTTATTAGTCTGTGAGTGTTCATATGACATCAGTTTGAAATCTTTAGCTTGTTTTAATGAAAGAATAGCTAAATTCTGTATAACTGAAACCCTATGAACTTTTGAGTGTCATGATTGAATGTTCTACATTTTGCATAGATTTTATGACGAAGAGTTGTAACGTGCAAGAGTTCTATTAGCATGAGTTCCGGGACTGTCTGCTATGGATCTTGATTATTCCCCTCAAATGATAATGGGTTTTTTTTGCTTTTTGGATGTTACTACGCTCTGCATACATTTGTCTCAGATTGGTAGATGATTTTTTTTTTTTATTATTTCTAATGCTAATGTTTTCCGTTGATGAATTGCAGGTATTTTTTAGAGCAAAATTCTTGTAGATTTTGTTCCGGTTTTGAAATATAGAATCCAGCAAAAATGGTAAGCATGTAGATTGATTTATTCAAATAGCCCTTTGGAATTGCCCGATTGGGTTTCTAACGAAGAATTTTTACTTGATTTCTTCAGGTGAAGTTCACAGCCGACGAGCTTCGAAGGATTATGGACCACAAGCATAACATTCGTAATATGTCTGTTATTGCTCATGTTGATCATGGTATGGAAGCTGCTAAATGTTGTTTAAATGTATATGACAGTCATGTATTACTGATTGCCAGGGTTCACGTTTGGATAGAAGAGTCAACGACTCATTGACTATTCTATGGTTGTGTAAGTACTAAGTTTTTCTCATTTGTCATTCTTACAGGGAAGTCCACTCATACCGATTCTCTTGTAGCTGCTTCCGGTATTATTGCGCAAGAAGTTGTGGGTGATGTTAGAATGACAGATACCCGTGAAGTTGAGCGTGGTATCACTATTAAGTCCACCGGTATTTCATTGTACTATGAGATGTCGGATGATTCTTTGAAGAGCTTCAAGGGAAAGCGAATGGGCAATGAGTATCTCATCAATCTTATTGATTCTCCTGGGCACGTTGACTTCTCTTCTGAAGTCACAGCTGCCCTTCGTATCACTGATGGTGCTCTTGTTGCGGTTGACTGTGTTGAGGGTGTGTGCGTCCAAACCGAATCTGTCCTCCGACATTCTCTTGGAGAAAGGCATCGACCTGTCTTGACTGTTAACAAGATGGACAGATGTTTCCTTGAGCTTCAGGATGATGGAGAAGAGGCTTATCAGACATTTCAGAGGGTCATAGAAAACGCAAATGTCATTATGGCTACATATGAAGATCCCCTCCTTGGTGATGTCCAGGTTTACCTAGAGAATGTACTGTTGCTTTCTCAGCTGGTTTGCATGGCTGGGCTTTCACTCTAACAAACTTTGCCAAGATGTATGCCTCTAAATTTGGCGTCGATGAGTCCAAGATGATGGAAAGACTTTGGGGTGAAAATTTCTTTGACCCTGCCACCAAGAAGTGGACTACCAACTGGTTTGAAGGTCAGAATCATGGGTCCTAACTATATCCCTGGAGAGAAAAAGGAAGTTGATGCCCATCCAATTAGAGCCATGAAGTTCTCTGTCTCACCTGTTGTGCGTGTGGCTGTCCAGTGCAAGGTTGCATCCGATCTTCCAAAACTTGTTGAAGGTTTGAAGCGGTTGGCCAAGTCTGATCCTATGGTTGTTTGTACCATTGAGGAGTCTGGGGAGCATATCATTGCCGGTGCCGGAGAACTCTACCTTGAGATCTGTTTAAAGGATTTGCAGGAAGATTTCATGGGTGGTGCTGAAATTATAAAGTCTAATCCAGTTGTGTCCTTCTGTGAGACGGTTTTGGAAAGGTCATCCCGCACTGTTATGAGCAAATCACCTAACTAGCACAACCGACTTTACATGGAAGCTAGACCATTGGAAGACAGACTTGCCGAGGCCATTGATGATGGGCGTATTGGTCCACGAGATGACTCTTAAGGTTCGCCCGAAAATCCTGTCTGAAGAGTTCGGTTGGGACAAGGAGCTTGCAAAGAAAATTTGGTGCTTTGGCCCTGAAACCACTGGTCCAAACATGGTAGTTGATATGTGTAAGGGAGTCCAGTACTTGAATGAAATCAAGGATTCTGTTGTTGCTGGGTTCCAATGGGCTTCTGAGGAAGGTCCCTTTGCTGAAGAAAACATGAGAAGTATTTGCTTTGAAGTCTGTGACGTTGTTCTTTATGCTGATGCCATTCACAGAGGTGGTGGTCAAGTTATTCCAACCGCAAGGAGGGTCATCTATGCTTCCCATATTACTGCCAAGCCTCGCCTTCTGGAAGCTGTGTACCTAGTCGAGATCCAAGCACCCGAGCAAGCTCTTGGTGGTATCTACAGTGTCCTGAACCAGAAACGTGGACACGTGTTCAAAGAATTGCAGAGGCCGGGTACTCCACTTTGCAATATCAAGGCATACCTCCCCGTTATTGAATCATTTGGTTTCTCGAGCACCTTGCGAGCTGCAACCTCTGGGCAAGCCTTCCCCCAGTGTGTGTCATCTGATCCACTGGAAGCAGGATCTCAAGCTGCAACTTTAGTAACTGAGATCCGAAAGATGAAGGGTTTGAAGGAGCAGATGACACCACTCTCTGAATACGAGGATAGACTGTGAGACAATGAATAACTACTCAAACAAATTTGATACCTCCTGTACTCTGTGAGATATTTAATATATTTTTTGGCTCATATATATATATTTTTTAAAATTCTCCTTGGTATATTGTGTTTTTCATGTGCCCTTGTCTCCGAACTATTCGGCTATTGGTTCAAGTTATAAGTCATATTTTTTATTAGTAACTGCTTGCCTTTTTGATTCCATAAATTGAACCCAATTTCCTGCGAGGGAAATGAATATACCAAGGTGATCGTTTACCAACTCCTCGGCAATCTCGTGTACTTCAACCTATTTTTCGTGTACCAATGCTTTGATTTCTCTTTGGCAGATAGATTGTCGGAAACTGCATCAACCTTAACTGCAGATTTTTCCTTACCGTAATCTTTTGTTTTCCTCTGCAAAACAAAAGTATGAATAACTGGGTATGCTAAATCTCTCCGACTTTGGGCCCTTAAAGCCTTATAATGGCAAGAGCCGTTACTATAATTATTTAGAGGGCTATTTTTAGTTTTGATTTCTCTAAAGGTAGCATAGCTCATGTTTGGCTCACATTTTCAATTTTTGAACTATTTTTCAACCAAATATTTAATAATACGATGTCTATCTGAGCACTAAGTAAGGTTGTTGATCCTTGATCCAAGTAAACCGTGCTACAGTGACATGAGTCTGTGATCGATCTCTCACATAGGGGAGGGTTCACATTTTTTGGAAATATTTTATTCATGCGGGTCCCACCGCACAGTGAGAAGTCAGTCACCAACCCTGTCACCAATCCCTGACTATCCGACATTTTCTTTAAAATTGCGACTATTAAATCTCTGGTGACTATGCATCTAATATGAGAAATAACATTTTCTAAATGCCTTTCACATCAAAAATTAATTGGTAAATCAATAAATATTTCCAGATCCACAGCAGGGAGGCTGTTTTGTCCATTCACACATAAACACGAACTATTCAACTTGTGATTTTTGTTGACTTGTCGAATTCCTTCACCTAAATCAAATGTCAGGCCGTACAGTTTCCTCAGCAGTCAATTCTAACGTGCCAAGAATGGCTTCATAGTCAAAATCTAACCTTCAATGTGATGTGATACGGGATAGGCAATCACTTAGCTAAGCTTTGGAGTCCAAGAGGTTGAAGTTGACAAGCCAATGTACAAGTTTGGTGAAGGGGTCGAGGTCCGAATCGAAGGGGATCAACGTGTTAGAAGCGATCGAAGACGGAAGGAAAATGGCCGCATGGTATCAACAGAAACTCTCCCAGCAACGAAGTTTCCTTCTATGCGACCGCATATGTTTTAACTATGCGGCCGCATAAGCAAATTTTGAGACGGATTTTTATATTTTTCGCGAATTTTCATATTTTGTTATATTTCTTATTTTTGGCAAGTTTATTATCTTTGGACTCTAGAATTTCGTTATTTCCATAATTTTAGGGTTTTTCATAATTTCCATATAAATAGGAATTCTATTTCATTGTAAGTTAAGTTTTGACATAATGAATAAAAAGAGTTTTCTCTCAATTGTTCTTCATGAACACCCTTTAGAACTTATCAAATATTGATTGAATATTTGTGGCGTTCGACAACAGAACTTATCAAAGGATTGGACTATCTTTGTGGCGTTCGCAAATCGGGGTTCTAGTTTCTGCACTTCAACGGGTTTAAGGTTAATACACCTTAAGTTCTTGAGTCGTGAGGCTCGGGTCAAGATCCTATCGTCTACAAACCTGAATTTAGACTTTCCCGGCGTTTTCGAATTCATTCCGCGAGTTCTATGCGATTCCCCAACCGGGATCTCATCACAATGGCTCCAAACTAATTGTGGTTCTCAATGAATCTATAAGGACTATTTCATATTCACGACCATAATTGTCTGTAAATTAAATTCCACTACATGAATACTTTTCCGTCTTTCCATTCGAGAGCTATTTCATGATCACGACTGCGAATTAATCCTCATTCCTACTAAACTTAGAGTTACATACGCGAGTTCTTTTCCATTATTTCATTCAAGGACTCTTTCATGATTTTCACGGAAAAAATGGGCACGTGAATTTAGTTATTCTTTTGTGAATTAATGGCATTAGCACGTACTTTTCCAAAGTGAAATTGTTGTCATCAAGCTTAGCCCTACTCCTAGTCCTTTTGGGACATTGTCAAATACAAAGAACTTAGATTTTTTGGTGTTGATCATATACGCAACTGCTTACCGTGATGATGGACCAAAATTAGTGATTCTTGCTGGAGTCATTTCTCAACTCTCTAGTTCTTGTCAACTTCATAGTAAGCATGTGCGACTTTGGAAAGATTAAGGGTTCTATTCCCACTTGTCTTCGATGGATAAATTATTTCAAAAAAGGAATTATTGCATTTTGAATTTGACTGAATGCCCCTCTCATACTAAAAAGAAAAAAAATTATGAGTAGAAATTGAATGCGTGGCGAATTAACGCGTAACCTGTCCGGTGGGGAAAAATTCTGTACTAAGGGCTCGTTTGAAATAATTTAAAAAGTTAAGATTAAAAATTTAAAAATAATTTTAAGCACAATTCATAATTTTTTATCAAACAAACTCTAAAATAATCAAATGAGTAAATGGTCCCGATTGAATGTGCCCAATAGACAACTAATGACTCAGTCAATTATTTCTGTGTGGTTCCTCATTAAATTCTGAGTTTGGATTTCGTACTGGGGCCCATTACTGAATGAGGGCCCACTTCTAAAGTAATGTTACCGCGTTCAATTTGGGTTGGTGGGTTTGTTGTACAAATCACGGGTCAATTAACTAACCCAAATTGATTTTGCTACCTCTTAATGCAAACCAACACTCTAGTCGTGGGCCTTTTTCATTTTAAACGACAATTTTTGACATTTATTACTTGTCAAGTGCATTTGATTTATGTGGCAAGTGTTTGAGCATAACGATTCTTAGATCGAAAGATACCCGACTTGCACAAATCCAGACCCTGTTTGTTTAGCTAAAAGTAAGGTTTTTAGTTGATTTTGATAAAATTAATTGATCAATTTTATTTAATTTTTTAGTTAAATCAAATAGGACTCAGTTAGTACATAATGCTAATCGCACATTTAATGTAGTATTATCATCCTCTTGACTTGCCGTGAGAGTTAGAAGCAAAAGTCAAAAATAAAATAAAGATGCAACTCTTGTTCCGTGACCCATTCATTTTCCTCTCATATTTCCCTAATTAATTGATGATAGACCACGTACTATTTCCACGAAATTCTCTCTCTCTCTCTCTCTCTCTCTCTCTCTCTCTCTCTCTCTCTCTCTCTCTCTCTCTCTCTCGAGTTTCACCATTGATTAATTAACACCCTTTTCTCCGTAAATACGGACAAAATAGTGTTAAAGAACAATAAATTCACGTGAAAGGATCCAATGAACCATAAATTTTGGTTTTAGATCCATTTGATTTCAAATACATTAGCCTATCAACTCATATCGATGAACTATGTTAGTCATTAAAATTACAACACCGTGTATATTTCATCCAATTCTCTCGTTAGCTATAGATTTACAATTTTTAGGGTATGTTTGATCCACATTCTTTTTGAAAAATGGATTTTGAAGTAGTAGATTGATAGAGATATGTAGTTAAAAAAGAATGAATTTTTTTTTTTTTATTTGCGTGTAATATTATTTTAATAAAAATATATGTGATTGAAAATAAAAAATAAAAATGAATTTTAGGAAAAATGAGAATGAAACGAGACTTTAATTGGGTATCTGCCCCTCATATATGTGTGTGT
The DNA here is from genome assembly GCA_019395295.1 of Osmanthus fragrans. NCBI lineage: Eukaryota > Viridiplantae > Streptophyta > Magnoliopsida > Lamiales > Oleaceae > Osmanthus > Osmanthus fragrans. The sequence continues at coordinate 45,671,770 of CM033341.1, read as the reverse complement.
GTAAAAGGCAAAGACAAAAGCCTTCGTAAATATTTGTCCAACTTTAAAATTGTTTATAAGCACTGAATTAAAGAGATGCATACTTAAAAAATTGATAAATTTTTTGAACTTTATAAAACATGTGCATAAAAATAAAATTGGACTAGTTTATAAATAATAAAATTTTCATTTGATTATTGGAATCCTACATTGCGTCAGCGAATTTGACAAATAATCATAATTCTTAATTTAAGTTTATTAATTGTCTAGATTTAGCCCATATCTTGGGAGGTTAAAGTCAGAATTGTAGTATATTTTGATAAAAGTTAATGAAATGTGTTATTAAAAGGTTGTGAGTCCCACGAAATATGTGATTGAAATAAATTATTGATTTTGACTTCAATTAAAATATAAATTTTAATTCCTATCAAATTGAGATTTAGTAAGCCTCCATTTGAAAAATCATAAATAATTTATAAATTGTTCAAAGTTAATTTTCGACCACACATTTCGCCATGTTTGACAACCATTAAAAAAAATTCCAAACGAAAATATTTAAACAATAATCAAATTGATCCAGAAATTTCTTAGTTATACTGTCTCAAAAGACTTTACAGTCCCCCTTTTAAGGTCATTTCTCTTCATTAATTTCTTTCTTCACCGTGCACGTCGGTGCCAATGTACATTTTCCACCATGCACGAGGTACGTACTTCTCAATTTCGTCTCACATTCCGTGCTACAACAGCGACATTTGCGCTACTACTGCGTGACTTTCCATTCAGTAGTTGACTACACACATTCATTTCATGACCAGATGAAGATAAGGGACAAACTTCTACTATTTGCGACGAATTTGTATTTCTGAAATTTTTTTTTCATAATTGATCGTCAAATAGATTGACATGAACAGTAGCAGTTTTGAAAGAGTTACAGATGGGGCAAGTATGGAGAGATGATTCGCAATTAGTACAGAGGCAGAGATGCCTGCACGGCAAAAGCAATACGGACGATTCCTGGTTCTTACAACTCCTGCACATTCTCTCCCCGTTGATTGGATCGAAGTTGCTGCCGCAGCACGATCGTGATTCGTTGTCTCCGTTCCGCCTCCGTTGCTGGCGGTGGTGATCGTCCTGGACCTGGTTGAGGATTTGTTCGAGATTGCATCTCAAGGCGTTGGCCGTGGCTTCGTTTGTCTGTGCCAAATCTCTCCATATTTGGTTCTCCTCGCATAGCGAATTCACTTGCTCTTCCAATGCCAAATTTAAATTCCCAATCTTCTCAATTTCTTCTTCTTTCCCTTTCAGTTTCTTCATCATTGCTTCCTCAACTGCCTTTACTATTCTCAGAGAATGTCTCTTCCTTCTCTCTTCAATTCCAACCCTCGCTATCTCCGTCTGTCATTCAAATCACCGAACAAAATATTAATCCATTATAGATAAATTCAAAAAAGGTTAAAAATGAGAAATAAAGCAACGAAATTAAAATCTTACGTGTTGAGAGATTAATCGATCGATTTCCAATGACCGTTGTTGGATCTGAAAGGAAATATCATCACCGAGAACGCAACTGCCGTTTTGATTTTGATTCTGATTCTGAACAACAATAGGGAATGGTGAAAGCAAAACATCTCTCGAACGCTTTTTTGAAACCGGAATAGATTCGTTGATCACGGATCGGTACACCGGAACTACCGTCTCCGTGGCCATCACGGTCCCCGATAAAGGCGCCATTATACCGTAAACTATCGGAGTACTGTACATATTTCCATTGCTTCCAAATCCATTCATGGTTATTTCTCTGCATTCAATCAAAATATCCATATCATATATTACATCAACCAAAAATTCAAAAAAGGAAATCTAAAGAAGAAAAAGTATCTATGATCTACCTATTCTCTAGAATCTGTGGAGGGAAGAGATTGATATTTCGTGCTTCAACAGCCATTAATATCCGTAATTTCTTGTTTTTCTTTTTCCTTTGAACGCTATGTAGGGACGTATATATATCAATTTCTGCGTGTTATATAGAAGAGTTGCATACAAATAATCTCTGTATTGTATGCAGATTTCGATTTGTGGATGGTATGAAATGAAGAAAATGCAAGTCCGAATGGGAAGGGGTTTTATTCAGGGTTTGGTTGAGGAGGAAAAAAAAAGTTTGTTCCAGCGTATTTAATGGGAAATATTATTAATAACTTAAAAATTACTTTTATTACTCGATCAAAGTCAATTTTTAGTTTTAATGGTGCATTCAAAATTATCACTCGTTATTGTCATATATTTCGTAATCATACTACCATTCCTATTCAAAAGTTACTAATGACCGGTGTTCTAAAAAATATAAAGCGTAACTAGACATGAAGGTCAAGTTTCAAGCTTTACGAGTCTAGGCGTAAAAAAAACGTTTTTTGATTTTACATTCTTAATCATTGTAAAAAAATTCAACAATTCATATAATATATACCAAACATCTAAAATTATAAAATATTGTATGTACTTAATAATTCCTATAAAAAAGATAAGTTTCAAAATCATAATTACATAACATAGATAGCTTGTAGTTTAAATCTTATCTAACTCTTTATCGGACTCCAATTCAATATCTTCTTTTTCATCTACAAAAAACAATAAAAAAAAATGTACATTTAATGAAGATGAAAAGTTTAAAAAAAAATTTAAGCGGTTAAGGAGAATGTTGATCGCTTAAGGCGCGCATTAAGCGGTCAACGAGAACGTTGACCGCTTAATATCTGCTTAGCCTCAAGGCGAAGCGCTTTAGTCACATTTCGCGCCTAGACGCGCTTTTTAGAACACTGCTAATGATCAACATTTATCACATGCTTAAAGGGTCGTTTGAGTGGGGACGGGGGCGTTGAATCATTGTCCCCGATTAATTTACCACGATGGTAAATTAATCCTTTCACTGATTAAATAAAAAAAAAAAATCACCCAATTTTTTTTGCCCTTATACATTACATAAGTACATCTGTTTAGTAGTGAAGAAATTTTGACAGTTTTATTTCACTGTATTGCTACCTCATCAATTTGTAAAAAAAATTTGTAAGTGGTGTCCAACAAGCATTTTCATTTATTTATTATTGAGGGCTGATCGTGCAACTCTAGTAAAAAAATTGATGGCAAACTTTATTTTACAAATGTTGAAGACTAACATGATGTTAGAGTAAAAAGTTGGAGACCTAAAGAGTATAGTTTTTCCTATACTGGTATATATTGAACAGATATCCCTTAGAGTCCGTTTGATTGGCCCAAATTCCATGGAAAATATCATCTTCGAGAAATTCGAATTTTACTTTGACTGATTGATACGAAAGTGGAAATAAAATTCGAATTCCAAGTACAATCACTTTAAACTTGTTTTCAACCAATTTCATGAGAAATGATTTCTTATGATTTAAGTAGATTTTTATTTTCTAACTTACATACAATTTATTTGTCTTTTCACATTTGTCAATCAAGCGATTCTAATTGTTCTTGCACTATTGAAGGGAGATCTGGTCAGTCCGTAATTGGTGCGAATTGCGGGGTCTAATCCGTGATATAGGAGAATATCAGGGTTACTATTGAGATAAGATAACTATATTCAGTTATTCACACTACAATTTCAAACACTTTTTAGATTTTACTAAAGGTTCTTGATATTTTTTTATTGTCACATTGTGTCCTTTAACTTTTTTTGTTGCCTTTTTATTTCTAAACTTCTATTAATAGTAAATGGATTCCGATTTATTTTGTTTTTGTTTATTTAATATGAGTCGCACATAAGACTTTTATTTGAGAGTATGAGAGACTCTCGATCCATTGTCAACTCTAGCAATCGACAAGATGCACTAATTAATGAAAGATTGAAAATAAAAATAGACAAAAAATAGTTGAAAACATAAGTACAATAATAGAAATGATTCGAGTAATACAATTAGAAAAGTAATGCACCGATAATTTTTGAAGATTTTTTTCTACCAAATTATAAAGATGTTTTATAAGTTATTTAACCCTTGTTTGGTTAGCTAAAAAGTTAATAACAATATAAGTTAGAGTCAACACATTTCATTAACATTTTTTTTTTAATCAAATTTACTAAAAATATAATTTTTAGCTAAATATAGGTGCTTAAAATCTTTCTTATTGTCCCAATTTGGCGTGCTTTTATTATTATTATTATTATTATTATTGGTTGCCTTTTTTTTCCTTTTTCCCATCAAAACTTTGCGTAAGACTGTTTATTTACTTTTCCGTATATGTACTAATTATTTGTATCGTGCATGTGAATAAAATATTAGAATTAGACAATTCAGATTGAATAAAAGTAAAACACATAAAAATCTACCATAGTTTTGACAAGACAAGTTTCTATCTCGTTTTCCAAAATCCTCTTAATTTATTGTCCAAGAATGACTCATTTTATTGAAATTTTGGCGATTTATCAAATACGATTTATTATTTTTGTGCATGCATTAGTCATTAATCTATAGTTCTAGTAGTAAAATAGTCCACACCTGTAAATCCCCTATTTATTACAGATTCTTTTAAAAAAATTTTTTATCAAACTCATTTTCAATTACACTTTCTCAATAAAATAATTTTACACAAGGTCCATAATTTATTTATTTTTTTAATACTTTTCACAAAATATTTTCTCAGAAATGATTCAAAAACCGGAAGAATCCTGAACCGTTGATTAAATTTTATGGTGGAAAGTTGTAGGCGGAAGTTATTGTTGGCATGTTAATTGGGCACCGCGATTTCTTGTATTAGAAAAATGGTTAGGTTTGCCTTACATTTCTGGTTTGGAGAAAATGAGCACCCGCAGCTGCATTCACGGACTTCAAATTAAAGGGCGTACAACTCGCAAGTTTCATGTGTCGTTACCGAGTCAAATTGGAAATTGTTTGTTAGTAGGTCCCTTTATTTTATAATTAAACTTGTTCTCAACTTTCAAGTTTTTTAACCAGTTGTCCATGATAGACGTTTTCAATCTGACATTGAACTATCACACATCTCGTTTTTGGAAAGGTAAGGACATAGCTTGTGCATCACTTTCATGAGTTGCATTTTCCCATGCTATCTTGAAAACGAAGTTCTACTACTCTTGACCTTAATCTTCATTCTCTCATATAGATCTATATGATGCAGCATAACATGCTTGTGCATCACTTTCATGAGTTGCATTTTCCCATGCTATCTTGAAAACGAAGTTCTACTACTCTTGACCTTAACCTTCATTCTCTCATATAGATCTATATGATGCAGCATAACATTACAAGACAAAGCTAGTTTTCGAGGCTAAAATGACCTCAAATTAGTGATGCTATCAAATATAGACAGTATAAAGACAGACAAAGTTGAAGAACCTAGTAGTGCCTGCAACTTAAGAGGGTAACCACAATCGAGAGCATCTCAGAGGAAGCTGAACAAACAACTTATAAGAGTGCATAGAATCGACAGCACAAGTCAAAATGTCTCCAAATGATAAAGAGAAAGTTGTGACTCACCACTTGGCCAAGTTAAAAGTACATTACATGCAGTATCCACAGTTAAGAAAACTAGTGTTCAATAGGATAACGTATTTATCAAGCTTCTCCAGAGAAACATCATAGTTGCACACACCAAAAATCTAGCGAGGCGACAAATCCCGTGGAAGCATTTCATTGGAAACTGGCAATAGAATCTCACTCAAAATACTTTCTTTCAATCTCGATGTTTATTCAAAGAGAAGCAAAACTCCAATCAGATAGATCATAGATTTAAGCATCTTTGTATCCAAGACAGCTTCTTCAATTACCTTCATGTATCTAGATCCAAGAAAAATATATCCCACATAGGAAAAGAATGAAGTAGACTTGCAGTTTGAGATCAAGCAAACACAACATGAAAACCATCAAATGAACAAGGCAAAAAGGAACTTGATGCACCCAACTAACCAAAAACCTGTTCACCAAATGCCGATTGCTGAGCAAAAAGCAATAAATGAAAGAAGACATCAATACATATATGGCTAAAAACACTGCATCCATTCATAGATCAATCCTTAGCTGTGCAGAATGTATAAAATAGGTTTTAAAACAAGTATTTCACTCGAATGACAACATAAAATTAGCAAAAGCTAGTCATAACTGTAATGCCTAAATTTTCTCAAAACTCGTAGAAAACAAGACACTTGAAAGCAAGAGAGACAACAAGAAAGCTCCCTCTACAGAACTTCCTTCAGTTCATCGTGACTGCCAGGCAGCCAGAAAAGAAGCTGGTTCTGAAAAAAGAACGATCTCACTATCGATTTCCATCCTCTACTTGGACCTTTGTCTCATCTTTCGGCGCTTCCTCTTCAACCTTCTCATACGCTTCTTCTTCCACTGTAAAATGCATTAAAATGGAACTTACCATCTCAAAACTTGAAGCCAAAAATATATATTCCCCATTATCAACATCGGTTACCTTTCCACAAAATTTACTACTTTTCGAGCAAAATTAGTGAACATGTAGGATGTGTTAGTTTTCTCATCCACTGTAAAATGCATGAATTGGAACCAGGTAACCCTAAAAGCAAAATCTAAGAAATATATATTGCACATTACCATCACATAATATCTTTCCACATCTTTTTACTACTTCTAAAGACAATTTATTTTTGCTTTCCAATTCAACAGTCAACTTAATACATCCTGCCCAAAATTCAAAAGTGACACTGCTGAATTTGTTTATCAAGCAAGTTATGTACAATTGAAAGGGTAACAAACCAGCATTTAATAATTGAATCCGAACATGCTTTCTACAAATTAAGAAATGATTCAAATTTCATGTTTGCATTACAAGATAAAAAGAAGAATCATTAAATCCAGACCAATTACGAGTATTTAGCAAGGGGACTCCTGTAACCAGCTATGGCAGAACTACAAAAAGAATAAATTCAAGACAATCGAATTAATAATGGCAAAATAGAAACAAAAATATCACAAAAAAGAGATAATTAACAAAGGAAACCTGTGATCATGTAGACCTACATAAAATAAAGGAAACTTGCAAAAACTATAACGGATATCGATTTAATAAGATCGCTAACGAGTAATTACTCTAATAAAAATATATCACCTAAAATACCCACAGCAGAAACGAAATTAAATAGTATTCAAACAATTAACCCCGGAAATTATGATCATGTAGACTTGCCTAAATCAAAACAAACTTGAAGAAACAATCACGACAAACAATTTAAGAGCATCACAAACAAGATTTTACTCAAATATTACAATTGGGATACAAAATTAAGAAAAAATAACTAAAGGATTAGCAAGGGACCACCTACCTTAGCCCTCATGTTGGCCTAGGGTTTTCACCGACTTTCTCTGTTTATCGTAGTCCGCCGAATTTGTCCAGTTGGAACTGCCGAATGCGATCGTGAAGAAGGAGGTCGATCCTTTCGATATTTATACGAGGTCTAGAAAAACCCTAATTCGATTTTCAGAGTTGTCATCGAGTGAAGCAGGGTATTTTTGTCATTACGTTAATGCCGACTTTTTGTTTGTTTTATTTTTCATTTTCACTCTCTTATTTTAAATTTTTAGTTCTTAACGTAGCAATTGTCTCTAATTCTTTAATAATGAATTCCTGTCCATAAATATATATAATTACATAATTAAATCTCGCATGAGCAAAAAAAATATGGTGAAATTGTAATTTGACTGCGTTTTCATTGTGATAATTTCACAAGGGTCTATGAGTATATTTCATAGATGGAGGTTGTGGATAGCAAACACCTCAAACATGGAGAGGCTTTTTGTAATTAATTTCTACTCGGATCTCCATTTTCCAGGCAAGAAAAATTCCACATCTCTGATTCAGTTTTAACAACGAATTATGTCGAACGAAACCCTGAATGACCGTCCTCGAGATTCTGGCTCCGAGGAGGTGCCAAGCGTTGTTGTTAATGGGGAGGATAGTAATAGTAATGCAACTAGTTCGAATTCTTCAGTGGCAAAGGGATTGTCCTCTTTGATTTCTTCTATAATCACGGATTTCGATTCCAGAGCTGAAGCAACCTCTCGCAGTCAAGAACAACTCGCCTTCTCCCTCGATCGCCTCACCGGAGGTTACTCTTATTAACTTTTTAAATTCTAATTTCCGTGAGTTAATTGTTAATTGTCATTGTGTTCCATTGCTATATGTGGCGTGTAAAGATTAAATCTTTGTTTCGATGCGCCTGTTTGAAGTTATCGAGTTGTAGGTAGGTTGCATTTTAATTTTCTAAATGATTTGCATGGAATTCATTGCTGAGGTTTGGTAATTTGAAATTAGCTCTTAATTTTCTTTGTTGCAGTTTTGAATAGGGTTCTCTAGCTTCCCGATGAATATCTGGGGGTCTTTGTGCTTGGTAACTTTATAACTAATGCTTCCAAGAAATCTAAGTTTTTCTTTTATCTGTAAGAATAATTCAGTTATTAAGGGAAAGAGGCTAAAGCTTATCCACTGTTGCAACAAACTACGACGTTGACACGAGCTTAGTAGTTCTACCTCTCCCCATATGTGTGTGTAATTGTATTATAGGTTATGGGAAGGATGTAATATTTGTCAACCAAGTAGTTCTTCTCATTTATTGTTTGGGCTTATTGAGTAAGGAAATGAACACTTTTAAGTGGGATTCTAAAGGATAATCCTGGAGTGTTTATGTTTTTTTGGTTTCTATATAATGCTCAGTGATCCCTTATACACTATTTTCATCTCCTTTTTTAAAGTCTAACTTTGTACTTTTTACAGAGCTTGATAAATTGCTAGAAGATGCTCCTTCGCCATTTATTATGCAGCACGCTGCAAGGATATCTGGTGTTAGGAGAAGGGTCACGGCTTTAAATTCAGGTTTGAAGTCTATACAACGACGAATTGACAATATGGATCGAATGCTGTCAGCTGGATCTTTGCACGGTATGATCCTCTCTTCTTCTTTTCATCTTCAATTTTAAAGGGGTGGTTGAATATGGAATGCATTACAAATTATATTCTGCTTCTTCATTAGTATGTCACTGTGAATCTCGTGTTATTTGATGTACATGGAACTCCCAAAATTAAAAGATTACCTGTGGATTTTTTTTTTTTTTTAAGGTTTTATTAATAGATATAAAATCCTGTAAATGTGTAAAGTAAATTGTTACAAAATCATCTAGAAACTTGTGCTAATTTATTTATTTTGTTTTGGTGAATGCTGGGGTGAGTGCTGGACAAGGGAGGAAACAATTGCAATTAGTTTGCTAAGATGAAGATTGCAAGTATATATGCTAATGAGTATTTTGCTAGAGTTGAAGTTAATGAAACTTGAAGATGATGACATTTTGTTCATGAAAGATTCAGTAGGAATTGTTGATGGTATCAACGTCATCGTATGGTCACAATGACATGAAGGTGGAGGATAATGGCTAGATTGAGTGCAAAAATTGTCTGAGGCTCACAGTTCAATTTATGCCAATAAATTGAACAACAAACTAATTGAACAACAAACTTAGTTTGTTGATGTTTGAATAATCTACAGAAATTGATAAATTTAGTTCATAATTTCTGCTTCCAGTGTAAATTTATGCATCTCAAGTTTTGGATTGCTGTGAGACACAGGATTTCTTGTAATACCCAGACTAGAAAAGTTTAAAAGATTTGATAGGTACTACTCATACCAATAAGGTGCACCTTCTTTTCCGGAAGTTCATCATTAGAAACTCCACAGTTAAACGTGCTTGACTTGGAGCAATTCTATGATGGGTAACTTCCCTGGGAAGTTTTCTCGAGGAGCGTGCGAATGAGGACAAAGCATGCTGAAAAGACCCATGTTGATACAATGGGGACAATACGTCGTCGATCTAACGGCCGAGACAGCCCGCTAAGTGGAACCCGGGTCGTTACATTTCTCATACATTTTCTTCTCTTTTAAGATAAGCGATGAACTATTGTGAGCTATAGAAGAATGGAGCTGATTAAGTTTCCTGCTTGTGGGGTTGACACGCTTTACTCATATATCAATATCCCGTGACTCATTGTTGCTTCATGCCCTTTGAGTTCAAATATCCTAGAAACTAGTACATACATATTGTTGACAATGCCTTGTAGAATATTTGTAATTATTACATTGCTGCCCATTTGCAATTTTGAACTGGTCATTTTCCGTCTTTGCTCCTCACATGTGTATTTTTGTTTGGTTTGTGTTTTAGAAACTTATTCAAGGGATTTTTTGTGAAGTCTATATTAATTTAGTTTATATGTCTTGCACTTGCAGAAAAATCGGTAAGAGACAAAGCTGGAGAACATTAATGTTTCTCTACACTGGAGGTACTTCTCATCTTAGTCCAATTTCTGTATGATGCAGCAAACAGTTTTCATACTTTACTAATCAGAAGGAAACTGTTTGTAATCAAATTTGGATTGAGGACAAGCAATTCTCATAAAACTATAATACTTCCGAGAACAGAGATCAAATTCTTGCTCATTTTTCAGTTTTTCTTTTGTAAATTCATCATTTGAGAGGAATGTATCTGCCGTTTTTATTTATTTTGAGCTGTGCAAATTATTATGTCATGAAAACGACCATGATATCTCAGCCTCGTGCATCTGGCATGTTTGCAAAACTTACAACAGTATGCAAATAAGAGGCTTAACAGTTGGAAAAAAATAATTAAACAACATGGGACCATGTAAGCTTCTTAATCATAAATTGATCATATTAACATGATAGCTCAAGTCTAAGGGCCGTAGTATGCCCATCAAATAATTGAATTATGATGCAATGGGTATACGTACGAGAAATATTTGGATTTGTCATCAATAGGTACAGTAGTATCAGACTATTTTTGAAAGAAAGAATTCTGGTGATATTGTGGGTAGGATTCGCATGCCTTTCATCGGTATGATCAAAATGTACATGTAGATGGAATTCAGTGTAGTGTTCATCCACCAGCTCTTGTTATGTTCTTTCGACTTTGATTATTCGTGAGAAATGATCATTTGACAGTGAAATTTACTTCCAGGTCTTTGTGGAGCAAATCTTGATGGAAAATATTACTAAATACTCGGGGAGAGAGCTTGAATGTTTATAATTTCTTGGTCGAATACTTCCTGGTCGAGCCATTTTTTCTGCTAACAGGGAGCTGGTTCTTGAATTCGGTTCTAAAATATGCTAGAACAGTATCTTGGACAACCATGCACAAATACAATTTATACTATGATTCAACACATTTAAGGATACTCTGGTGGCAATTGTACATATTTTTTGTTCATTTGCTGGTCCAGCTTTTTTTTTTCTTGACTTTCTGGTCTAGCAGGATCCTGTCATTTTACTTAAAATTAACAGAGCAATGCATATTCATCTCCCCAGATGTTGAAGTGTCCTTTTATTGATACTGTTTTAATTTTAAAAATTAGCTTATTCTTAGAGTCTAGCATCATGGAATTTTCCTCCGACTCTATCCTATTTGTATTTTCTGTTTATTGAGAATGAATGAAAGTTAAAATCTTGTTCATTATACTTGGCATCAATTCTTGGCTACTTGGAAACATGTTCCAATTTTTTACTAACGGTTGCAAAAAAATTATGGTGAAAACAATTCCTGAGAACAAGTTCAAAACATAGTGGCCGAACAATCGTGTTTAAAAGTTACATTTTTTAAAGAGATCAAGTGCCCGTGTATTGAGTCAAATTATTTGAGGAATAATGTATTTTTACTATTGATGTGATGGACAATATGTAGTTGAAAAATAAGAAAAGTTGTTGATGTGATGGAAAATATTATTTTATTAAAAAATGTGTGATTGAAAATGAGTAAAAGAATAAGAATGAAAAAAAATAATGTGGCTCAAACAGAGGCTTAGAATCCATTACATGTTGCCATTTCATGGCCAAGAAATAAGAAAAAGGCTTAGCACCTGTTTGGTCTAATTAAAAATTAATTGTTTAGTAAATTCTGATAAAAGTTAATGAAATGTATGATTGAAAATTTGATAAAAATTGTCCAATGACATATATGGTTATAATTCAAAAATTAAAACATTAAAAAATGGAGACTACAGAAACTTGCTATATAAAGAGTTCATCTATGTTCAAGCATACGTGAAGATGAAGTTTTAATTATTTTTTATTCTATGGATACCTAAGCATTACAAGAAAATCCTACATGTGTCCAGAGGTGGTTTAACAACTCCTAGTCCAAAACCCAACAATAAGACAACTCAAATATACACTTGTGTGGTTAACCTCCAATCTTAATTAATAGAATTTCCAAACAACCAAAGGACACTAGTAAACCAATCCCAAACCTATTTCCACCAACATATATATTAGCAGGCCGACACATATAAATTTTCAAATGAGTTGACTTTTTATGATATCGGTTTAAACATGATTTCGAATCTCGTCATTATCAATTTATAAAAATTGTGTATAATATCAAGATTTTGACAAGATAAATGAATCACGCATGCGAGCGGATATATTGATAATAAAATTTAAACAAATATATTTGTTTCATCTCTCAAAGCTTAAGTTTAAGCCCTTGTTGATAAACCATTGAGAAGAGTTTTTGGGGAAAATGAATTTGAAATAGTAATTTTTTTAAGAATACGTGGTTAAAAAGTGGGAAAGTTTTGGATTTACGTACAAAATATTTTATTGTGAAAATATGTGGTTGAAAATAAATTTTAGAAATAAGAAAGTTTTTGAATAATGATAGACAAACAGGGGCTAGGTTTTATGGATGCCTTTTTTGAGACGGATATCTAATAAAAATACGAGCGATTGCGTTGGGAAATTTTTTCTACATAACGTGCAAGAATATGAAAAAAAAAAAACACGTGCATCCAAATGCTCGAAATAGCCTCACGATTCACGAACTAGCTTAGTTGCGGGCTTATGGCTTACTCGGAAAATTCAAGCACGTTAAGTATACTTCTCTATTGTGATTTTTTGAACAATAGATCCAATTTATACTTTCACGTTGTTTCGTACTTTTGATGAAGCAAAAAATTGAGTCCAACCTATAGGTTAATTTGTTTCTCTCTAACAATTTAATTACTTTAAGAAGTATAATATAATATTTCAACTTAGACTTGTAGAGAGAATACCTTGCCATTCAAATTTTCCTATAAATACCCCAATTCTCCTTTGGTTTTCATCATCAAACTCAAAACTTATCTTCTCCAATTACTTCTTCAAAAAACCCTAGTTTTCAGTCTTCAATCAGTCATGGCCAGAATCATTTACACTTGCATTTTGATTTTTTTTGCCATTTCCATTAACACAGAAAAATGCAATGCTGCTCGTCATCTCCTGCAGTCAAATATTCCAGGTTTGCCAACAATTCCATCACTTCCAAACCCTACAATTCCAAATCTTCCTAACCCTTCAGTTCTTCCCCCTATGCCTTCCATTCCCGGCATGCCTAAAGTACCTTTCCCTACAATTCCCTCCTTTCCAAATTTCCCTTCTATTGGAAACATTCCATTCTTGTCTCCACCACCTTCCAAGTAGAGAGAAAGAAGAGTACTATGCATGAGCTTAATTAATATATTTTAATTTACATTAAAGTTTTATTTGGAGTCGTAATGCAGATTGAAGTTGGTTTGATTTAGCGAAGTCGACTATGAAAGTCATTGAACGAGTAGTGATCAGTCGGACTTTTCTTTGTGGTTTTTTTATAATGTATCGTGAGTATGTTATTATATGTTGCATTATGTTATTTGATATTGTAATGTTTTTCAATATTATATGATAATAAATACGTCTTATAACAGCTTCATATATGATCTTTACTGACGCATTCCCATGGCACGCACCAATCCAACTTCGATAAAGAGAAAAAACTTGGATTTAAATGATGTCATATATATATATAATTAACTGTGATTAAATATAATTCGCAATAATATAAGTTCAAACGGTTTAATTAAACCTACTACATATAATATACTTCAAATTTGTTTTCATAGAGCATGTTTGGCTAGTTTAAAAAGGAGTTGCTTTTTAGCCTTTTTTTTTTTTTTTCCCAAACATAATTTTAAAATGGAAAATTAACAAAATACACCCGCATTGGTCCATTTACAATTTGCAAATTTTCATTTTGTATTTTATTTATTGGGAAACAAAAAATATATTTTGCCTGAAAAAATAGAAATATTTGCAATTTGTCATTATGACTATTATCCGTCACATCCAGCCACCATTTTTTACTTTTCATATCTTGTATGAGGCCCATAACAACTATATTTTTCATTTTTATTCTACAAAAAATGAGAATCAAACGGTCTATATAGCTAAACAAACCAAAATACATATAGTTAAAACATCATATCACACTTTGTACATTAATTTAGAATTAAGATATTTGTATCTTATTTTTTACCCTCTTGTTTATCCACCCCATCCCACACTCTCATATGGGGGTCGGGTCCCACGTCCAATAAATATGTGGGTTCCAACCTTTATGTGAGAGGACGAGTGGGATCGAGTAAACTACAGTGTAAACAAAAGGGTACAAGTAGCAATGTCCATTAATTTATGGAATAATTTACATGCAACTTGTTTAATTATTAATATTCTTTAAAAATTAATTATAATAAGCTTATGATAATTTATTAAATGTTTTCTTCTTTGAAAAAAAAATTGTCTTTTATTTGTGAAATTTACAAAATTTATTATCTTCATTTTCTTTAAACTACAATTTGAAAAAATAGATAATAAATTTTAACAAATTATGAATATGTCGGTAAGAATAGCAAAAACTTCATTTAAATTTTTTCCAACATTATTACACAGACAAATGGAGATTATTAGTTGTTATCATAATAAATTATGTTCAATGAATGCATTTTTTTTTTCAGAATAATCAAGTAAAATAATATATGATATTATTAATTATTTTGCAACTTAAAATGAATTTCTTATTTATTTTAAGTTCAGGTTATAACTTTATACCATTTTTTACAATTAGCAAATTTTCAAGAATTTATATATAGTTTTTTTTAATGCACTTTTATTGCGAGAAACTTTAAAAAATATTGAAGATAAATATAAATATTTCTAATAAAATTATATAATTTTGTGTGATAACTGAATTTAATAAATGTCAAATTAAGAATAGTGTATTGAAAATACTTAAATTAATAGGAAATTAATTTATGAGAAAGATAATGAAAGATAAAAAAGTTTATTTATTTTTAGATGAAAGAGTAATAAAATTACAATTTGAAGAAAAATAATTGGTATGCGATATAGGGTGTGATTTGTTATTTTTAATTAGGGTACTTTTGTCCGTTTAGATAGTTATAATGTTAAATCTGTAAATAAAAAAAAAAAAAAAAAAAAAAAATTCCCTACAAAATGCATATGGGTGATTATATTCACGTCACATATTAATTACATTAAAGGTCATTAACATTTGTATATTATCATACTTTTTTCCTTAACTTTTTCTTCATCACAGTCTAAATTTTAAACTTTCATTAATAAAAAAATCTAGTCATTAATCATAATTTTTATTCAAAAATATTGTTAACGTACTTTAAAATGAGGGTAAAATATTTAATCGCTTTTTCTGTGGATTTATTTATTTTGGTTATTCAAAAATATAATGGACAAATGAGATTTTTTATTCTTTCTCAAATAAAATTTTGAAGAGAAACCATAATTTAGAACAATTTATGTTAATTTGAGAATAAGAACACGATGAAAAAATTTGAGACATAAATGTGATAATATATAAAGATTATGAATATTTCATACAATTAAAATGTAATTTGGTTATTAAAAATTGTAGTGTGAATATTTTTTTTTTTTTAAAGTAAATTTTAGAATGTAATTTTACAAAATATGATATGCAAAAACACACATTAATCTACAAAGTAATTTTTAATGGAGGGTATAAATAATTTATACTTTATTTTTAACATTTTTATGAAGTCGGAATTTATAAGTTGCTTCCAAATTTGTAAACTATCATACATTTTAAACATTATCGAAATCATCTTCTATCAAAATATACTTTTAAGTAAGAAAATTTAGTATGAATAAATTTCCGAAACTTTCACTTTAGCGATTATTATTTAATAATTTCAGTGATTCATAATATGATCACAATATTATTACAAAATGATGAAAAAGTATTTGTTATTTTTAATTCTACAAATGATGAAGCATTTCAAGAAAATTCTACGTACGTGTTCATTGGTGGTTTAACAACTCCTAATCCAAAACCTAACAATAACAGGAAGCTTGATTTCATTAAATATTATCAGACATTATTAGCAAGAAATAAGGTTTAACTAACAAAGACAACTGCCATGTTCAGGTTTTTCAAAGAACTAATGACACTCGTAAACCAAACTGAAACCTATTTCCACCAACATTTATATTGTTGGCCGACACAGTATTAATAAAGTCATTTATTTATTTAAATAATTTATTTTAGATGTGACAATTCAACCTTAGAGGTAAGAATTAATCTTGAATTAAAGTCTTCTACCACTCATTAATTAAATTATATACATGTAAAGTCTTTGATAAAAAAAATGAACTTGACATGCACATGTGTGGAACGTATTTTAGACATAATTTAAACAGGTCTTGAATTTAAGTCTCATCGACACCCAAATATTAAAATTTTGCCTGGCAAATATTTGATTAATAAAAAGGAATATGACCTATATGTAAGGAACGTGTCGTAGACAATGAATTCAACACATGTTTGGTTTAATTAAAAAATTGATAAAAATTGAAGTCAAAGTCTGTAATTAATTTTAACAGCAAATTTATTGAGATCTACGTATTTTTAACAATTTTTTAACAACGCATTTGATCCACTTTTGTTAAAATCTACTAAAAAATAATTTTTAGCATAATCAAACAGGGACTCAAACTTGCTGCCAACTCTCTATAAATAGCGCAAATCCCCTTCGTTTTCCATCATCAAACTCTTAACCTCCTCCTGTCTCCCAAACTACTTCCAAAAACCCTACTTTTCAATCTTCAAAGAATCATGGCCAGATTCATTTACGCTTGCATTTTGATTCTTTTTGCCATTTCCATTAGCACAGAAAAATGTAATGCTGCTCGTCATCTCCTGCAGTCTAATATTCCAGGTCTGCCTACAATTCCATCACTACCGAACCCTACAATTCCAAATCTTCCTAACCCTGCAGTTCTGCCCCCTTTGCCTTCCCTTCCAATTCAACCTACTCTTCCAACAATTCCAGGCATGCCTAAAGTCCCTCTCCCTCCAATGCCTACAATTCCCACATTGCCAAACATTCCTTCTATTGGAAACATCCCATTCTTGTCTCCACCACCATCCAAGTAGAGAGAAAAAGAGTTATGCATGGGGATTTGTAGCTTTATTGTGATTTTGTGTGTTCGATTTCAACAAGGTTTTATTTGAGTTACGGTTTATATTTAAGTTGGTTTGATTTAGTGAGGTCAACTATTAAAGTCATCGAATAAGTCAGTCAGTCTCTTTTGTATTTTTGGTTCGAATTAAGGTATTGTATTATGTTTTGATGTTTTAATGTTTTTATTACTATGATATACATCTGCCACCTTCACTCTTGATTGTATGAAATTGAAGCTTCAGAATTGAAACTAGGGAAAATTGCAGCAGCGGTTCCAAATCTTTGAATTTTTTGCAGACTTTACTCTAACCTTTATTTTGTGCCAGCAAAGGTCCCGAACCTTTAAAAAATATGCAGCAAAGGTCCAAATAGACGGAAATCGTCCAATTTGATCGTTAGTTGACCAATAAAATTGACTCTGACCAATTTTGACCAATTTAAAAAGGTAAAATGATAACTTTACTATATAACCATAATAAAACAATAAAACAATCTAAAACAAAATAAAAAGGAAAGGAAAAAACTATTCATCTCCTTCTTCACCCTTGATTATATTGTACCCTGATTCTAGCATGAATAAGCTGTCGTGCTACTCGGGTTTTTCTGACTGAAGGATACTTAAAAGTAAGTTTGACTTTTACGCACAACAAAACATGCTCTTTATTTATGTGGTTGTTCTGGAAGTATTCAATTCTCTAAATTGTATGTTCCCTACAGGCACTATAACTGCTTAGAATTTTAGATGCTTATTTGATAAACAAGCTGATATTTCTATGAATTGCTCTTCTTTATAATTGAGAGAGAGAAGATTTTAATAAGTTTGTTGTGCTGTCAAAATAGAAAAATAGAAAATTTAAATTATATTCATCTTTTTATTTGATAGTTTTTTTCTTTTCTTTTTATTTTGTTTTAGATTGTTTAATTGTTTTATTATGGTTATATAGTAAAGTTACCATTTTATCATTTTAAATTGGTCAAAATTGATTAGAGTCAATTTTATTAGTCAACTAACGGTCAAATTGGACAGTTTCCGTCCATTTTGACCTCTGCTGCATATTTATGAAAGATTTGGGATCTTCGCTAGCTCAAAATGAAAGTTAAGATAAAGTTTGCAAAAAAATTCAAATGTTTGGGACCGCTGCTGCAATTTCTCCTTGAAACTATTAATAATTAATTATAGGAAAATTGCAACGGAGGTCCCAAAATTTTTATTTTATTGCAGAATATACCTTAACCTTTCATTTTTGTGGCGTAAGTCCCAAACCTTTCACTTTGAGTGCAACTGAAATCCAAATGATAGATTCCATCCAAAATTCCATTAATCAACACTAAAATGGGATCTTTGACTCAAATTGACAAATTAAATGAGAGGTAAAATAGTCAATTTACATTTTATGTAATAAAAATGTTAAAAATACATAAATCAATTTTATTTTATTTTTTTGAAAAAATGTTCATCTTCCTAAACCCCTCCCCCATCCTTTCCCCAAAATTAGAAATTGAAATGATGAAATCCCAGTAATTTTGCAACAAAATAAAAGGTTTGGGACTCCGCTGCAATTTTCCCTTAATTATATTTAGATTCATATTTATTTTTGCATGAATTTGTATTCCAGAACTCCAACTCTACATTGGAAAAAAAAAAAAAAAAAAAAAAAAAATATCAATTTTGGTGTTTATCAATACATTGGCTACTCTTTAGATGGAAATATTCCTAACCTGAAAAATAATGAAATCATGGATCGTGCATGATTATATCCGATATAAGAGCAATAATTTAAAATGGATAATTATATTATACAACAGCTGTTAGTTGTCACACAACATTCTAATTGCACTTAAGGTCGTCGATCTTTTTTTCAATACAGCATTATATATCCAACTTTTTTTAAAAACTGTATTCTTATAATCAATCTTACATTAATTAACAACAATGATTTTCATTCAAAAAGTCCGTTTGAAAGGATTTAAACAACTTATTTGTCCATTATTTTTAAAAATAATAAATACAAAAATACGACAAATTTTATTCTCATTTCAAAGGACACAAACAAGATTTTTAAAATAGAAAATAATCATTGAGGACGAGGTCATTGTTAATTAGGCCCTATTTGATAACCAAATTTTTTTTCGGGAACTAGGAATCGTTTTCCATCTTCCTGCTTTTGCGCTGTTTTATAGCCTTTATTTTTCATGAAATCGGTTTCCAACTTTTTTCAAAGTACAACCACTTGAAGTGTGATTCCGTGAAAATTAATTCCTTACTATTTGGTGGGAATTGGTTTCTAAGATAAAGTGTAAAAAAAATTATCCATTTAATTGACAAATTCCATGCAAAACAGAGCCAAACGTAAAAATAAAAAATAATTTTTTTATTATGTTTTTTGGCAATCTAAACATATTGTCCCTAATGGTAAAAATAATCCATTTAATTGATAATTTGCATGAAAAACAAAGCCAAACGTATTATAATAGAAAGGTAAAAAATTATACCAATCAAACACCTTTAATTCAATTCTCGGTAAAACAATTCCAGACAATTCACTTCCCTGGAATCCAATTCTTTTTTCACCCATTTTTCACCCTTGCAATCAAACGGACCCTTAATGAAAAGTTGAAGATAAAGATTGGATGAAAAAAGTTAGGAATATAAATATTATAATAAGTAAAAGTTGAGATTCTTAAGTACAATTTAAATGTGACACAACTATGTAACTAAAAAGTTGTTAAAAATAGCGAGTCTTATGTGATATATAATTTTTAATTATAATTGTAAATTTTGATATAAATGTTGATTAATATTTGAATAATGATCTTTGTACATTCTATAGATGACATGAAATTTGACATCATTTGCAATCATTTGCAAATTCAAAATGGTGTGTGGCGAGGAAGTGTGTTGAATTCAAAAATTGACCAATTATATATTGACACGTGGTATAATGTCAAATATAATGTACAAGTAGCATGATTGTTAATATTTTTAGTTAAACAAACATGAGCATTATTTTAAAGACGCAAGGAAAAATTCGAAAAATGAGAAGAGAAAAAGAAGTAAATGTATCTAGAGCCAAGGACAGTAGTCGTGACTCTTTTGCTCCACACGATTTATCCAATTTTAAATTGAGGCGTGAGTGAGAAACGGGTCGAGAGGCGAGCCACCGGGTTCACCTAGAAGAGGGAACGTCAACTCCAAATCGCCGCGAAGAGGCCTCCGGTGGCGGCGGGAAAGGCTTTGCAGTATGGACAGCGGCGGCGAGTGTAAATACTCTTGCAAGACAGCGAGTGAAACACTTGAATGGATTCATGCAATCGTAAACTTCCTCAAGCCTTACCGATTCTTCTTAGATGCTCACGTCGTCAATTTCTTCAAGGTAATCCGGCTTATTCAACTCTCTCAAGTTTATATTACATTATTAAGACTTATAGTGCCTGTGCTGTATGTATAATAATGCTTAAAAATTGGTTGATTCTGACAGGAGAGGCTATGGGAAGCTGTTGATAAAGAGTGGATGGATTGTCTGCGAAAAGAGCCTGCAGATAATCTTCTACGGATTCCTTCTGGTGCGATCCAGGTACTTTCATTTTACTGTTTGTTAATTTAGAAGTTCTTATTTTGTCATTTGGGGCTGCCGGCTGCGTGTAAGCTGAAATGTAGTCTTTTGCGCTGCAATTAATTGGAGTCTCTCTTTGAGAACTTGGTTAAGGAATAGTTTCTTGATCACACAGGATAATCATAAATTAGATTATTGCTTCCACATAAAGAGCTAATTTTAGTAAGTCCCAAAAGGTTGATTTTTGGAAGAATTGATCAGCATGTCCATTATTAGAAGAAGTACTATCATGTTGCAATTCTGATGTTTAAATATGTCCAAATAGCAAATCGGCAATGCATTAGGCAGATCAATTTACCTATTTATGTTTTAGAGTTAACTTAATATCAGCAACACTTGAATTCGTGAGATTCTAACATATTGGTCTGTGCTGCAGTAATTATAACTGTAATATCGTGAAAAATATCTTATGAAGGTGTAACTAAAAATCAAGAAAAGTAGAAGGCAACAAAGCATTATCAAATTTATACCTCCAGTTTGTCTGCATTTTCATTTTCTCTTGACAATATTTAGAACCAAACATGGGATAATGTTTTCTCTTTTAAATAAAGGTGCCACGCAAAGGAATCCCAAAGAAAATGAGAAAACCAGGATTCGTATTTTTTTATTATTAAGGAAAGCAAAAGGAAATAGCAGAAGAAACATAATATATGCAAATGCACTAATGATTTTTGGCTTGCCTATGTGGTAGTCTTCCTTCGCTCATGGTCTGTTAAAAGTTTTTTATTGTTCATGATGCCAGGATCATTGGCCTGCTTCGCTTAAAGAATTTGTCCTTACATCGAGGTCGCTTTCTCTCCCTCGTGAGCAAGCAGATCTGCAGAAGGTAAATATTTGTCAGTTCTATTATTGGTATTCCCTATAGTAGTATATTTTAATAAATCTTCTTTTCCTATGTTTCTAATACAGCTTCTGTAGCTAGTTTATAGGGAGCATCAGGTCCCTACTCCATAGCTTAAATTATGGTCTGTTTGATAGGGCCAAATTTTCCATGGAAGTTGAAATTCCAACTTTCACTTTTGGCTTTTTGATTGACCAAATTTTCCATGGAAAATATTTTCTACCTTTTGAAATTTTCCTTGTTTTAATGGAATTCATTTTCCCACCACTTTGGTGGCAAAAGCAATTCCACCTTTTTTTTTTTTTTTTTTATGAGCAATAGAAACAAATTCTAAGATGAAGTGTAAAAAAATTTATCCCTTTAATTGATAAATTCCATGTAAAATAAAGCCAAACGAACATAAAAAAATTTCTTTTTTTTTTTGGCAATCGAAACAAATTTTGTCCCAAATGTTAAGAAAATTTATTCTTTTAATTGACAATTTTCATGAAAAATAAAGCTAAACAGATACCAAAAGTATTATATTTTCCAGGTGGAAAATTATACCAATCAAACACCTTTAATTACAATTCCCAGTAAAACAAATTTTAAATAATTCAATTCCCTGTAATTCATTTTCTTTCCACCCAAATTCCATCTTCCTATCAAACGGACCCTTAATATTTTTGTTCATTGCAGGTTTTCCCGGGTCTTCAAGTGGCATCGCTGAATAATGTTCTTGCTCAAGGCATGAATCGTAAGAAAAAACACGAAGTAGGCCATGGTCTTTACTGCCTTTCATCTTTTTCCATCCCCCTTCTCTATGTTTTCCCCCCATCTTCTCCTTCTCCTGAGTTTCATGTCTGAAGTACATGTTAATTGAAATGAATATCATATAAAATTTATTTTCTTCATTATATTTTTCTCTGGATGATGTTGTGAGATGATCTTATAATTAGTTTTTGTATATATGTTAGTTAAATCTAACAAAAGCTCCCAGGCATTCATGCAAATTGGTGATAGGAAGTGGAATCTTTTCTTTTTCCTTTACCATGTTTAGAAGTCATTTTTCAATCTGTGTGGAATCTTTAGAATTGAATTAATTTTTATCTGTATGAACTACATGCTTACTTTACTTCTGCAAATGTGATTACTGGCTTCAATGTGGCATTTGGAGCCTACTTACACTCACAGGGTATGTAATGTTCCTGCAAACAGATCGAAGCCCTTTCTGCTGTTATAAGCTCTATTGCTAGTAGAGCTGGAGTGAACACAATAGTGGATGTTGGATCTGGTCAGGTGCGATACCTCGAGATTTTTTTGCTGGTGACGATCCTTCATGTGCTGGAATAGATCCAGTGCTTTTTCTCATAGGAATTAGTAAATATACTCACAATCATTTTGTTTAGTGATTATTTCACTCAGCCTTTGTTTTGCAAAATTTATAAATCATTTACAAATGTTCGAATTTCATTTTCATCAACACAGTGCAATGGATCCATAAATATTATCCACCACTCATTTCTATTTATCTATAAATTGAAATGTTTATAAATTCTCCCCAAACGGAAGCTTAGCAAAAATTATAGGGATTATAAGTGCACTAGAATAGCATGCTAATGTGCTTAGAAAATGGAGATCCCGCAGCCGTCTTTGGAAGTTAAATCAATTGAACTGAATCACCTGAATTGCCAGACAGAATCCTGACCCAATTAAGAGCATCTACTGCAGTGTGTAGCAACAAAGTCTTTTAGTTCGCCTTAAAGTGTGTATGTTGTTTCTTAGATAATGGAATACTTTCTGGATCCATTTACTTAAAATAGTGAGAGATGTGTGTTTGTGTTCTCTTGGAGTGGGAAACTCAAAGCTGCAGGGGAACTCATGTTTATTGAGGAAAGAAGCGACTTTTTATTCTCCATACCACTTTTTTAGATATGTTTTCATTGGTTGTCAATGGGGCCACCTTGCTCAAGTACTTACCACGTAGGTGGCTCTTTCCCATTTGCTTTTCTACAGGGGTACCTCGCTCAAGTTCTTTCGTTTGAATACCAGCTTTCTGTGATAGCAATAGATGCCTCTTCACATCATGGAAGGATTACTAATGCACGTGCTGAAAGAATTAAGAAGCATTATACTGCCAAGCTTCGTAAATCTCAGTACGGTTACGAGTTCTCTAAAGTAATTATTGTTGGTCTTGAATTTGATGCATTCTCACTTATGCATACAAAACACATCCAGGTTAATCTGTACTTTTTCATAGACAGGAACTTCTGACTTGGTCTTTCTACTTGTCAAAATACAATGTTTGCTTCCAAACATCCCAAGAAACTGTAATATTTTAGTTTCGTAATTGATTTCTCTCTCTCCACCTATAAGTCTACTTAAATAAAGTATTACTTATATACTCTTTAGAAGTGGGAGCACCTTAGACTTTGGTCTCTCAATTGGTATCTCCACTGGTTGAATTGCTATTTACCTTTAACCATCTTTATAGGCTATCCACATGTCTTATGGGTAATGAGTTTTCTAGTTCTTAAGCTATTTCGCTTCTCTTTTCACATCTAGTATTACTTAAAATTACTTTTGTAAAATATCGCCTTTTATATTCAGGACCTTGTAAATAATATTTTATGACTTGAAAATGTGTATTATAACATTATTGTGATTCTTATCGGCCACTGCTGACAATTTTTATCCTCTCATGATTATTGTGCCAGCTCTATAATTTGATGAGTTAATATAAAGCTGCTTTTACTAGGTTGTGAGTGTTATTAATTTTTCGAGCGTAGTTGCATTTGGTGCTGTGCTCTGGCGTGAAATGATTTGATGTATCATGTTGTTGCTTTCTCAAAATTTTAGTATCCTGGTTGAGGGGATCCTTTTTGCAGTTTCCACTCATAGCTGACACAAGTTCTTTTCATCAGATTAGATAGTAGAGGTTTGAGCACGCCTAAGACAGTCACATGCCGAGTGTTGTCCCCTGACATGTTGAAAGCCTTGAGCAATTCCTTATTACAAAAAGATGATGAGAAGCCTAGTAATAATGGAGGGAATATTGATGAAAAGCCTCTTGAAGGATCCGTTGGAGATGAACTTACCTCTTCCTTGTATGCAAATGGCATGCCCTCATTAGTTCTCGCTGGACTCCATGCCTGTGGAGATCTTTCAGTGACAATGCTGAGGTGAGATATTGATGTTTTGTTGCATTACTAGAATCTTCATTATCTGTGTTAGCACAATGGCTGTCCAATTTCCTTGAACGTATTACAGAAGAAGTATCAAGATTTAAAGCTCCTTTTAATTATCTATCATTTATTAATGAACCCCTTTTATGCATTAACACTTTGCTAAACCTGCAAATTAAGCCATGAAATTGCTGGTAATGATATATGCGTACGTATGCCATGAAAAGGATTGTAATGACATCATTTGCACATAACTTTCTTTGGAATTTGGAAGTATGTGCTAAATTATATATTACAGTGATAAACTAGTAATTTGTTATATGCAGGACATTTATAGAATGCACTGATGTTAGAGCAGTGGTTAGCATTGGTTGTTGTTACAATTTGCTATCAGAAGGCATCATAGAAGCTGATACTCACTGCGGTTTCCCAATGAGTAAAGGAGTTAAATCTGCTGGTCTATTGCTTAAGAAAAATGCCCGAGATCTTGCTTGTCAGGTTCATTTGAATTCTTCTTGATTGAATTTTATCCAGCTTGTATATGCTCGACTTTTGAGGGAAGATGAAGTTCCAAGTTCTCTAGTGTGCAATGTGCATTAGTTAAACTTTGTTTTACCGTTTTATTACAGGACCAAGAATTCAGAACAAGTTGTATTTATTTAGGTGCATTTATCATTATTTGTATCCATTTCCATTTGCCTGATGTCTTGTTACCCAATGCTAAACTCTGATATTATGCTATGGTTGATGTTGGAACTGTTCAGTAGTATGCTGGGTTTGGCTTAATATCTTGGGTATTGGCATTTATTTTGTTTTTTGTTATCTTATTATACTTCATTGTTATAAGTTCTTTGCATTATCCTTTCACAAGCTATGCCTGTGACCTTTTCAATTAATTAGAGTGCAGAGAGATGGAGAGGTTTGGGAGAAGCTGCTGGCCTTCATAATTTTGAGCTTCATGCCTTGCGTGCTGCCTTTCAGATGGTAAATGCAACAACACAACATAATATTTTTCTCTCTACATTAATATGTTTGCATGTTGTTGAGAGCAGTTTTTGGTAGGTTAACCTTGGTTTGCTTCAATTAATTCTTTATAAAAATTCTGCTAATTCATAAATTTCTCTTCCCTTCTTATGATCTATTTTTTATTTAAAAAAAAAAAAAGGTTCCACCTAACCAATATGTTAATCTGTCTGTAGGTTCTTTTTCAACATTATCCAGAAATAATAATAAAAAGCCCTTCAATAGGGCGTCAAGGAAAGGCTTTACGTCGCCAAAATCACCGTAGGACCCTAGAGTCTAGTGCAGATATTGCTGTATCATTGTCTCAGAAGAATTGTAAGAAGGAAACAAGTTGGTCTGCCATTTCTTGTACAGAAAGTGCAGACACGGAAGAAGGTATTTCCATACATTGTAAATAATTTTTCTAATTGTAGATCTGTTCAAAATACCGTCTGAATAGACCCAAAGAAGCAAAAGAGAAAAAAGGAAGACGAATATTTTTACCCACCTCTGCTAAAATTGTTCTGCAAGAATTACACTTGTCTTGGCGGATAATATAAGGGCTACCTCTTAAAAAAATAAAATAATAAAATAAAAATAAAAATTGGTTGATATGATAGTGAGATATTTCTAATTCTACCTGTAAATTTTGTCTCGGTTTTATTTTGCAGGTTCAACCCGTAATGTCGCAGCCTCATTTTATGAGGATTCTTCTCATGGTATTTCTAGAAATTGTCAGACCAATCCTACTGACAGATATTCAATGTTCGTGAAGTTCTGCCATTCTGGACTACATCGGCTTGGTCTCCATGATTCACAGGATATTGATTTTTGTGGGTTATGGAAGCAAGCTGAACCATTTGCTGTAAGTTCCTCTTCAAGTTTTATATTTCTTTCTCATATTTTATGGTTTATCTATCTGTCTGACTTCATTTTTCCTGTGGATCTTCTTTTCCCTATATTATTTTGCTTTGCCACATTTTCTTTCTCAAAAGAGTCAGAATCAATTGATAGTGTTGTCAAGCGATTGTACATCTCAGCCATTTGTTGGTTGATGGATGATCAATTGGTTGCTCATCTGTGAGTCAGGAGTTGAAGTATTGGCATCACTGGAAAAGAAATAGTCATGTCCATGCATGCTAGGGGCCAAATTCCATATTTCCCTGTAAATGCTTGTCTATCAGATGGACAATAACTTAAGTTCTGCAGGTAGTTTTAAATTACAATGAATTTGCTAAACTTTTGATAATATTACTTTTTTATGTCTGGTTTAATTTTAATCACACCAATTTGGGATAAGTTTCTAATTGCAAAATAATAGGGTCAGATCATAACCATCGGGGCTTGCAGAACACCTCACGTAATGTTCCAAGTAGTAACAACCAATTGGCTCTTGGTTGTGTTATAGTCTTATAGGTATGTTTTAAATATGTATCCATATGTGTGAGCTTGTGTGCAGTGCATGAAATACTTGGGTATCTTGGGGCTTGGTTTGACTTGGACTGCTTGGGTCACAACTTATTTGTGTCTGATAATTGTTCAAATTGCCTATATTTTGTATTCAAAAAAATAATTAATGTCAAGGATTCCTTTTGTATAAAATATTTGCAATATCATTTCTAGGACTGAAATACTAATTTGCTGCAGGAACTGATTGGGCCTTATTGGACTCTTCGGGCTGCTCTAGGACCTGTTTTGGAAACTCTTCTTCTTCTTGATAGATTGCTGTTTCTTCAGGAGTCCAGCAATATGGTGGAGGCAGTTATGTTACCCATTTTTGATCCAGTGTTATCTCCAAGAAATGTGGCCTTAATAGCGAAGAAACTGTGAAAAATTCTTCACATTCCTGTACAATCCAAGTGATGTAGATTTCTCATTTTCACCGAGGTAATTAATTTAGTATCTTTAAACTTTATCTTGATATGCTAGATTTTATTTGTAATTAGACTTGATGCTTGGGAAACTTGCATATTGATTATCCTCCAATTCAAAATCTTTTAAGAATCCCCAAAGCTTGTTACTGTTGATATGAATACGTCAACCTCATCAGGAGGGCGCAATCAAGACTGCTGCTTATCGTGTATGTGATTTCTTGAACAGTCTTTATATTGTTAAGACAAGTCAAACTCATCTTTGCAGTGGCAATTTCTTTCCATCTGTGTGTCTCATTTATTATTGCATAGTACTAATGGCCATATAATCAGGAATAACTCCTTACAGGAAATTATACAGATTTTTGACAGGAATTTGAAATGGGTTAATCCTGTCCATCTGTGTGTAATTTTCCCTCCACCCATTTTGAATCTACTTCCTCATTTCAAATTCCTATACCAATTCAATATAATTTTTCTCTACCTATAGCATGATTCTATAATCAGACCGCTCTGAATCTGACACAAGTATTTGCTCTTTTCATCTAAAAAAAATACTCGACTGGCCTTTTTAGTTTTTATTTTGTGATATTGTGAGGAAGCTGTGTGAGAGGATTTGGCTCAAGTATGTCCTTGATGAGCTGCCTAGCCAAGGATGGAGAATAGATAGCAAGACCCTAGATTTTGGCTTGAACGAGGGAGCAGTAAGAACTCTGCTGTGAAGGTGAGGGCTTAGGAGTGGGTCGAGAGCAATGTTTTTAATGTTACTGGACTATACGGTACATAACAATTTAATATAGGCAATATAAAATGCATCCATGACAAAATAACACAGATAATTACATACATATATTGTTTGATAATCCAAGAAATATATGTTGTTTAAAACAGTTTGTCAACATATTGATTACTTGGACAATAGTTTACTGAGACAGAGCACTTGTGCTGTAAACAAGAAGGGCACCTCCAGCAAGAATACCAAATAGGGTCACTGCCCAGATGGCTAAACCTGTAGTGCCTGCATATACAATTGTCATTTTGTTAACTATTCTTAATGATTATCGTAATCTTGTACGATATTTCAATTATATTTTCCAGAATTTTAATTATCTAGTTATCATGTTATAGTTAGAGAAGCTGTATAAGCATACTTACCCCCAACGTAAACATCACCACTTGGGGACCAGTCATCTGTGTTGTAAATGGGACTGCATTTGAATTGCGTCAATTATATTATTCAACTGAATTGCTTTTACATAAAAAAATTTATTTGAATGATAATTACTCACCTGTATCCATCCACATTAGCACCATACTTATCAACAAATTGGTAAACACCCTTTCCCTAAATAAGATAAAACACATCGAACCATACAGTATATTTACAAGTTTATTGATATCAAAATTACTTTATTCGACTTTAAATTATGAATATACATAGACCTACCTTAGACTTCCTGCCCGAGGCATCCTGACCATCCCTTAAGTCCATGCCTCCATTAATTCCTATCCGGTGAGGACAATATTAATAAATGGTAGATGAGCATGAGCATGATTCATGTAGTCGACTTGTATAAATATAATATAATGTTACGTCCCTATTTCTTAATATGCGAATAAGAAAAACACTAACCATAGGGCTTGTCTGTCTTGATCTTCTTGCCACTGGCCTCGATTTTCAAGAAGGAGGTTCTAGCAAGGGACGGGAGGCCGCGCACGGCAGTTCTCTCGACGGAAAAGGGAGAGGGTTTGAGGTTCAGTGAACTCATGACAGTGGTTGCCATCTGCTACTTCTCTTTGCCTTCCAATTTCAGTGTATGGTTTATTTCACAGGGAAGCAATGTTCATGACTTCATGATAATACTGTGATATTCTAAAATTTGTGATTTGCAAGTTGACACGTGGCGTTGGTCTAGTGGATGAGTTATGGATATGATATTACAACATTATCAAATTGCAGCTTCTCTTTCATGGTTTAACCATTTGTCATGAACGCTTGTTTACCATATCTTCTTGTAGGACACGTGTAGAATTACTATTGGTTGTAAAATAAAGTAGAACCTCTTTACCAATAAAAAAACATAACATGTTTAATTATAGTATATATTATAGTTTCAAAAAAATGGTCTATAAATAGATTAATAATTCCCTGAAAATAGTTGGCTGATTATTGCTGACCACTGAAACCTAATCGACTTCGATAAGGGGGTGTGAGGTGAGATGACGTGAGTTGCGTTATATTTTGGTTTTGAACATCATAAGCCAGTCACAATGTTGGCAATCATGTTACCATCACCGTATCCGACACTTGTACCTCATAAATGTAGCAAAATTCATCATTTAATATTATATTAATGTCACCATTAATATGATATTAAATGATAAATAAAATTAAATGACTAGTTCAATTTTACATTTTATTTAACCTATCATTTAGTGTCATTTAAACTAGTGTAGAAAATTTATTGAAGCTAAATAGCATTACGCTTTTAGAGTAATAGGATTGTAACTCTTGTTTATGTGATGCTAATATGATATTAATGATAAATAAAATTAAATGACTCATTTAATTTCACTTTTCATGCCTAACTCTAGGTGGCGCTAATATGACATTAAATAATTTCGCATTTACAATCAAACGAATCTTAATAATATTTATTTTGACCAAGCTTAAATTGTGATTATATCATTACTTAGCCCCTGCCTAGGAGCGATTGTTATGGAATTTTATGCCAGACTTTGATCGTTATTTAGTAGACATAGTCTCATATCCCCTATATATTAAAAGAGTGAGAGGTAATTTTACTGTAAAAACTCTCGTCCTAAACGGTGCTGTGTGGTTGAGGTTTTTTTTTTTTTTTTTTTTTGCTATATCCTATTTAAAAAAAAAAAAAAAGTCTATATCCTACTTTAAAAAAAAAAAAATTATTTAATTTTTATTCTCTATACACTCCAAAAAAAAATAGATATTTTTGTAAAAAAAAAAAAAAAGAATGTGAGTCATTAAAAAAAAAAAAAAAAAAATTCTATATCCTACTTTTTAAAAAAAAAAAATTTATTTAATTTTTATTTTCTCTATACACTCCAAAAAAAAAAACTAGATATTTTTGTAAAAAAAAAAAAAAAAAAAGAATGTGAATGTCATTAAAAAAAAAAAAAAATTGTGTCTTGCACTGTGCGAGACATGCAAAACCCCTTCTTTTTTTTTTTCTAAAAAACTTATGTTTTCGCCTTCACTTGCGGGCTTAATTCGAAATATCAAACGAAATCGAAATATTACATTTTTAATATTATTTTGAAGAACTCACGGCCTAATATTTCACGACGTTAATCGTGTGTGAAACGGCCAATCGTAGCGAAAATTACGTTACGTCAAAGTACGCCGTTCCAAACTAATATTTCAAAAATTTCGATAACAAACTAACTTTACAAATTTTTCGACGATTCTACGCTAGCCGAATCCATAAATCTTCTATATTCTCTCGAAACTCATTTCGAGAACTATATCACAGATATATCGAATAATCTAAATGAATATCGAAAATAGTTAAACGGACGTCAAACGCGTACGTTAAAAAAGCCGTATAACTCGTCTTTTTGAATATATTACTTATATTTTTGTCTTCATTGTCAAGCTCATTACGGAATATCAAATGAAGTCGAAATATTACATTCTTAATATTATTTTGAAGTACTTACGATCTATTATTTTACGACGTTGATGGTATGCGAAACAGTCAATCGTAGCGAAAGCTACGTTACGTCAAAGTACGTCGTTCCAAACTAATATTTCGAAAATTTCGATAACAAACTAATTTTACAAATTGTTCGACGATTCTACGCTAGCCGAATCCATAAATCTTCTATATTCTCTCGAAACTCATTTCGAGAACTATATCGCAGATATATCGAATAATCTAAATGAATATCAAAAATAGTTAAACGGACGTCAAACGCGTGTGTTAAAAAAGACGTATAACTCATCTTTTTGAATATATTACTTATATTTTTGTCTTCATTGTCAAGCTCATTACGGAACATCAAACGAAGTCGAAATATTACATTCTTAATATTATTTTGAAGTACACAGTCTATTATTTCACGATGTGCGAAACGATCAATCGTAGCAAATGTTACGGCGCGTCAAAGTATAACTAATATTTCGAGAATTTCGATAACAAGCTAACTTTAAAAATTCCTAGACAATTGTATGCTGGTCGAATCGATAAATCTTCTATATTATCTCGAAACTCATTTCGAGAACTATATCATAGATATATCGAATGATCTAAATAAATATAAAAAATAGTTAAAGGAACGTCAAACGTGCGTATTCAAAAAGACGTGTAACTTATCTTTTTAATAAAACTTATGTTTTTTCTTCATTTTCGGGCTCATTAGGAAATATCAAACGAAGTCGAAATATTACATTCTTAATATTATTTTGAAATATTCATGGTTATCATTTCACGAATATGTGCGAAATGGCCAATTGTGGCAAATGTTACGGCTATCAAAGTAAGTCGTTTCAAACTAATATTTTGAGAATTTCGATAACAAGCTAACTTTAAAAATTTCTAAATGATTGTACGTTGATCGAATCGATAAATCTTCTATATCATTTAGACTTCGTTTGATATTAATAATATAATATTTCGACTTCGTTTGAATGTTTAAAGTTAGATTGTTATCAGAATTCTCGAAATATTAGTTTGAAACAATTTACTTTGAAACGTCACAACATTTGCTACGATTGATCGTTTCGCACACCATCAACGTCGTGAAATAATAGGCGTGAGTACTTGAAAATGATATTAAGAATATAATATTTCGATTTCGTTTGATATTCCGTAATGAGCCATAAACATTCAGAATTTTTTCCCCTTTATCCTGTACTTTTAATCATTTTAATTTGAATATAATTATAAAATAAAATGAAGCTCTACCCAGTTATAATATTTCAAAACCGTTGGCTTCATGTTCATTGAAATCTTCATTTTTTTTTTTATATATTTTGTATATTCGATTCTACAACATAGTTTGTCTATTGATTATACAGTTGTAATATATAGTTATTTTTCTTATTGTATACATACATAACATAAGGTACAAATATGTAGTTATTCACATTGAACAAGTTATTATCTTTTCACTCATTCTATAAATAAAACACATTATTTTTCCTACTACTTTAACAGAAATGAATCCAAAAATGTATTTATATGTTGTCTATTTTATCTCACAACTCAAAATAAAACATAATTTCACGCATTTAACATGCTAATACTTCCTACAAAATAACCTAACCCGTACATCGTACGGACAATAACTAGTAGTCCCAATAAGACTGCCTTTCTTCAATTCGTGCACGTGACATTACTTCTATAACCCTCCAAAAAAATCCCCACACCCACCATACAGCATAATACAAAGGGCATTTTTGGTTATATTATTTTAAAGCACTCAATTATTGTGACTGTATGAGATCGTGAATACTTTATGATGGTCAACTTTTTGCTTAAAATTTGCTAAAAATTGCTTCTGACATAGGCTTAATTCTAACAATTACGTTAACTTTTCATTATTTAGTAGGGACACCCAAATATTACCTCCTTATTTATCACTTATTTTTATCACATTATAATTCAACAACTTATAATTTTATTTCTGAGACCAAATACTATAGCAATTGCATAAATGGATATAGCTCTGTGGGCATAAGAAGTCGTCTCTATCATCGAGACAACATTTAATACCAAGCAGCTAACAATATCCATTCTCTTGTAGACGAATTAATAACCAAGAAACCTTACTATCATTCTTCCCATTCCAGCATAAGGCGACTTCGAAAGTAAACTTCATTGCAGCAAAACCAATCTTCTGATCAATCAGGATGATGATAATTACCAAAAAATGCACATTGATAATGAGTATTTGTTTTGCGTCACAAGGATCTAAGCATTTCGGTGAACTGTGAAGCTGCAGCAATGCCACTACCTATTGCACCCTCGACATTTGGACTAACACAAAAATCTCCACAAATCGCTAGCCTCTTCTTCCCATCCCAAAAGCATTTCTCCTCCCTCATAATGCTGGAAGCTGGAAAAGCACTCCCCCTGAATATTATATGTACATGAGAAAGACATTTTCAAAATATATATTATGAAAGGTCTCAGAATGAGAATACTTATAGGACTCAAATCGTGTTCATGTCAAATTCTAAAGAGACAAGAGTAGCTCATTTATGCAAATATCATTTCACGTTTTAGCTTAGCACGAGTTATTAAACAAAAAAGTTCAGCACCTAAACGTAGCCACCACCTCTCTGCATTGTAATTTCTAGTGCTGAGGAGCAGAAACAGAGTTAATCAATAAGTACTTGCTGGAAGAGGCCACTAATCTAAAAATGGAATTCAGTTTATTTGCTAACATGAGACAGACTTTCAGATAGTAGTGAACTCCATATAGTGTACATGGCTCATTCGCCTATAATTTTTAATGTCCTCCATACACACTTTTAGCTATTGTTGAATGCAATGTTAACTGGAAAGATGAAATCATTGTGTCCTAGACGTGTATTGCCAGAAAAAGGTCAAATCTGATTTTACAGGATTTATTAGAAGCACAATTGCTGTTACAGGCATGCAGCTTCGAATAACGTAACAGGACAACAGAAGCAAAAGAAAAGAAAACCATGAAACAAAAATTCGTAAGAAATATACCAAAATGTTTAGCTCCGAACATGAGCAAGAAACACTTGCCAGTCATATGAATTTGTTGTTCAAACTCATACTATCAATTCCGACTTTGAATATTTGGTAGCTAAGGTCGGTACCCCTTAGTATCTCCATTCGTCAATTCGTACATTCATCAGAAAATAGGTCCTTGCGGTATAATTCATAAGCTCATCTAGACATGACATTGATCTGAATATCTAGGACGCAACACATTCTTGATAAACCTAGACGTTTATAAACTAGAAAAAAAGTCGGGTTCATTCTTTCACTCTTGTTTGCCTCCTTTTTTTTTTTGGAAGGAAAAACATTCCTTGTTTCAGATAGTCATCATGCTAAAACCAAAAATAGCAAGAAATAACCAGAGATTATTCAATACCAACCATCTATGGGCTTTCTTGAAAAATGGCTGTGAAATATCAAACCCAGTGCCTTGGAATTCCTGAAACAGTTCCTCTGCTACTTTTGTTAATACTGCACTAGAAGGCTTCTGAAGTCCTGTTTGGGCAATAATACGCTCTGCATATTCTGCTGTAGAATACAGCACCCAGCGTTCACTACATAAGAATGGAGAAAGGAGAAGCATGCTATGAACGTGTTTTAAATGGATAACCAATCTATCTCGTAGAATGCCGCTATTGCTAAATAAATACGTACGTAGTGGTAGAACGTCCCGGCTTGCTGCTGTCACAATAAGCCCAACTTAGAACTTCAGAGTTCTTGAACGAAAAGCCTTTTATTGGTATCTAAAATGAAATGATTTTTCAATCAGGAAACATCGAAGGTAAACACTATTAACTGATTTGGGAAGTCTGGTAAAAAGATCTCACTCATATTAGATGGTGTACAAATACACACTTACTGATGACAAAGGCTGTTCAAAAGCCAACATAAGAGCGAAGCATGAAATAACTGTAATTTCTTTCAACTTAAAGGCCACGTCTGAAACCACGTTCAGATCTGAATGGAGAAGGTCACACAACGTAAGTAGGAATAATTGTTATGCAGTCAGTAATAGCAATAAAATTGAGAGTATCAACATTGTGCCCTGACCGACAAAAAGAGGAAATGAAAACACAACTAGACTCAAAGACGCTAGACACGCTAACGAAGAAAAACTATCTACCAATAGGTGGTGGTCGTCCTGTGACGTCTGTAAACCTGGAGGAAAATACATTTTTGTCTGACGCAACCACCCCCTTAAATTTACCAAGTTCTTGTCCATCTAAACTCATCAAGGACCATGAATCATCATCATCAAGCCACTCCAACCTCCCAATACCCAACCCAAACCTGCTTTCCACCCCTGAAAGAGAAGTATATTAGGCAACTGTCAATGTTTAGAATGAACGATTGGCATTGATAAATACCTCTCAAAAACTGAAACAATTAACATTGGTTGCATACCAGGCTCGTGGGACAATGCTCTGCAGATAGAATTCATCCCAGGTACACCGACATATTTCTTGATTACTCCTTTCTAAATTTCAATTAAACTTCAGGAGTCAGGCAGCTCGATATATGATAATTCTTTGATATATAGAGTGACGACCGCACATGATTCAGCCAGGGGTCAATTACAACAATAATAACAGATAGGCAGATGCTCAAATATAACAAACTAGTACGCCTATCAAGCAAAATGATAAAAGAAATTGATCAGGTAGTCTAACTTTTGAAATGATATAATCATTTATATCAGGCATCCATGTTCTAGTTTTTACTTTTTAGCTCGTCAAAAAGTAAAATAATTAGAACTAGCAGTTGAATGCCTACGATATCGTAAGCATTTGAAGCAGTTGTGTTCTAATTTAGTGCATTTAATAGCCCTAAAGAAAGAAGAAAAGGGATTTCATCAGTGGAGAAACTTCAAAACAAAGAGCCTTCTAGGCAAATAATAATAAAGTGAACAGTTATATCATTCCCCCATTTGAGCAAATTGAAAAGTGTAAAAATAAAAAATAAAAAAATACTGGTAGTTGATTTTTTAGAGTGAAGATTATTGATTAACCTCTTCAATTTTGAGGAACTTTTTGGCGCCGCAATCAAATGAACCGAACTTTTCTTTCCACTCAGCCACAAGTCCTCTTGATTCCCAATCATTGACCAGGCTCTGCACCTCAGAATTGCTAGCATTCAACGAGAAATATGGCGCGCCATGGTCGAAAAATAGCTCCCTCCCATCTTCGGCAATTTCTCTAAAAAAATCCTTTCAGAAAGAAAATTCTTCAAAATGTAAGTATCAATGGTGACTATAAAAATACCTGCGCTGAGACATCCGGCCCCCGGGTCCTCTAGCGGACTCAAATACGGTGACTGAAATTCCGTTTTTTGCCAGAATCGATGCACACACGGTTCCTGAAACTGGAAATTTGAAGATACCACAAGCTCAGTACATTATAAATTAATAAATATTCAATTAATTTTTAACTGCTTGATTAATTTATTATAAATATGCTGATCGTTTATATTTTAAGCAAAGAGAAAAAACTCGAGCAGTGATGGACGCCTACTCCCGCTGCCTATGACGGCGACTTTGGAAGGGACGTTTGACATGTCGGCGTCGGCGGCGACGAGTATGCTTGATTCGTCGTTCACTTCATAGCAATTTACAAGATCGAACACAAAGAATATGGAATCCAGGACTGGGATTTCTAATTACTCTTCCCAAACGGAGATTTGGATAATTAACACAAAACAAAACGTTTCTATCTTTTATTTAAATAAAACAAATAATAAATTGCAATCACAATTCCAAACTTTAAAAATATATATATAAATAAGTTCAAATAAATTATTAAAATGATGATTAACACAAAATGTTTCCACATTTTAATATTATTTTACAAAATATTTATACCTTTCATTTTTTAATATTTTCATCCTTATTTTCACATTTCATTAAGAAAATAATCATTTTTATCCTTTTTCTCCATTAAAACTGTAAAATAACGAATATACCATCTTATTTAAATGAAACAAAAAGAAAAAAAAAATTGCAATTATACTACATAATTTTTCAAAAAAAAAAAAGTACAAATAAATAATTAAAAATAAAGAATACACCCCCCAAATTTTTAAAATTTGCAGTTATTTTTTTAAAAAAATAGAGGGACTCTGAAATTTTCATAAAATTTGACATAAGGGAAATTTGTGTGATTTAAAAAAGTACATTGAAATAAATTTGAAGTTAAAAAATCTTTTATTTTAAAGTGAAGTAGGTTACTATTATTTAAAATAAATATTCTAAGATATAGAGGCACGAATTGGAAATTAAAAAAATTACAATGACACTATTTCTTTTCAAAATTCAAAAGGTTAATATAATATGTATTCATAAAAATCATGCAATCGTTAATGTTGACGTCCATTAGCGCGTTTACACGTACTAGGATTACCATACTACCTTAAACAGAAAACTGTTGACTAGTAAATATAAAACAAATATTCTATTTGTCTCTTTTCACGATTTTCTTACAAGTACCCAAAATAGAATTAAACGTTGAATATTTGGAATAGATTAATCGTTTGAATAATAATACCTGAAAAATATTGGTCAATTTGTTGTGGTACGACCTTTAGACTTTTCTTGTAAAAATCTTCAGAGAGTGAAAGTAGATGCCCAAGAAAGTAGGTTGTTCAACAACCATTTGGTTCATTTATGAATTTACGTGTTAAAACCTTAAGAAGTCGTTGAGGCACATAAATTCCTTAAATATAGTTGTTGAACTCGGTTTCTATACGGATGACAAGGCCAACAGATTGTGGCACTACTCACGTCCACGTAGAGAAGTTCATGCGCACTCGAACAAATTGTTAGTGGTAGAGGCCTTCTCCGAAAGTGGTGGAGGCTTCCATGTACACTCAACGGTTAAGTCAGTCAATTGTATGAGTATATTTGGATGTGGAATGATTGGAAGACGTGAACCACATTAGTATTTGGGTACCAGAAGATTAAGAAAATAACCAAAAATGAGAGAAAGCAACCTTTTTTTTTAGTGTATAAAACTGCATTACTTCTAAATAGCACTAAGTATGAGATTTTATAGTAGAAGATGAGAAATTGTTACCATTTGATGAAAAGACACGTAACCTAATTCTGATGGTCGACGCATGCTTCAATCATAGACTGAGTAGTGTTTAGCCCTGATTGGGCTCCATTAAAATTAAATTTTTAGAGAAAATGTGTTTTGAAATAGTGGATTTTTGGAGAAAGTGTAGTTTAAAAATAAGTTTTTTTTTTTTTTACGTGTAATATTATTTTATGGAAGAATGTGTGGTTGAAAATGAGTTTTGAAAAATATTTTCTT
Organism: Osmanthus fragrans; assembly: GCA_019395295.1. Classification (NCBI taxonomy): domain Eukaryota; kingdom Viridiplantae; phylum Streptophyta; class Magnoliopsida; order Lamiales; family Oleaceae; genus Osmanthus; species Osmanthus fragrans. Next base: position 45,632,894 of record CM033341.1, on the reverse strand, counting down.
TTGGAAGATTGAGTCCAAACAAGGGCTTGATGTTTTTGAAAAATAGCACCCTAGAGTCTAAATCTAATCTCTAAAAAAATAGATTGACAAGTTGACTGTTTAGACATCTGTTGAAAAGATATCATATCAATCAATCATAAGAAGATCTTGTTAAAGAGGTGAAGTAAGAATGTTTTCTTTCCACAAAGGCTGATTGCCTCGTATCACTTTTGCAAAATAGGTTATAGCACATTGCTTATGTCATAGAGAGTTAGCCTCTATATGGCACTTCAATGGAGGTAATGCATTGCTTCAGCTACCTTAATATGACGTTAGCTCGATCAGGCATGACGGTGATATTGACTGTGAGCTTGCTAGCTAATTGTCACGTGCTCGTGATTTGAAGCCTCCTTAGCATATGCGTAATAATAATCTCTCAAGTCCATGTATGAATATTCATATAATGCATGAACTTTTTCGGTTGAACAGATCATAAAGTTGCGGGGTGATCCATTGTCGAAGTGATGTTATGGCGTGAAACGTTTTACCTTCCTTTTGTTAGGTGGTTGCTTGTTTAGCTGTGCACTTGAACACAACATAAGTCACGCTTACCAGTTTCTTTCTGTTCGAAATGATGTCTTCACCGAAACTCACATTTTTATAATGGAGTAGACATCACTAGAACGAACATAATTTTTATGGCAGAATTGAAATCTCAACCTGTTGCTATTCCTTGTACAATTACATTTATCACTTTTTCAATCGAGGTGGGGGTGCCATCAACTTTTTCCTTTTTCATGATCAATTTTCTTGTACTAAGCTAAAAACCATCTTCTCAACAGACGTTTGATCTCCTCATTCAATTGGCAACTCTCAGTATCATGTGACATATACTTTCGCCCAATTGTGTCTCGCTTTTAGTTCATGGTCCAGCCATAGCTTTTATGTCCATTTTCACAAATAGCGCCAATGGGATTATTTCGACATGGTTTTTCAACATCCTTAGCAAAACAAGATAGTGTCAACTGCTTCTGCAACCTGGTTACCTACAAAAATGGGTTGTTGTTATCCCCTAATTTAACAGTCAACGCGAGAGTAAATGTATGGAGAGGAAATATAATACGAATAAAAGAGTCGTGGGTAAGAATTTTGGTAAAGAGTTCTTTCGTAGTACTTGACACCTTTTGGGTGCATTTTTAGGAAGTCGATTTTTGTCCACATACCAAACGAATTTTTGCATGTGCACCAATCGATTTTGTTCACGTACTGACGATTTGTCTATGCGAGAGTTGGTTTCTATTCACATAACAAACGATTTCCTATTCTTTGGCACGTGTACTTTTTCTTACTGGAAGTTTCTCCCTTTGGTATTTCTTTAATTAAATTTCATTTGATTAGGTCGAAGTGCTTTTGAGAATCTCAATCAGTGAAATGCTTAAACAAAACATGGAGTTTTAGGTCCAATTTGCAAAATATTGTGAGAACAATCACCTTAATTGACTTTAATTTTCAAAAAAAAATTGATTAAAAATTGTACACAGTCGTGTTGTGGGGTTAAACTAAAATCAACTTATGTCGTATTTTTCTTGGCTTAGAAGCACACAAAAGAAGTCAAAAGTAACTACAGTTCAATTAAAATTAAAAGATTTTCTAGAACTGAATATTAAATTTATAAAAACTCATACACTTTTTTTGTTGAAAAGACTTTTTTTTGGGTACATAAACAGTTCTATAATAATTTACATAAAAAAAAATAAGAAATAAGCTATTTGTACACTTCGGAGTTATCCTTTGATTGACACAGTTCCACCTGTCCCCTCGCATAAGGGACGAAAATATTAAATTTAATGGAGTGGGATCCGACCTCCATGTGAGTGCTCGATGAGATCGTATCAATCAAAGGGTAAGTCCGAAGTGTACACGTAGCGCGATTGTAAAAATAAAGTGTGACGCGCCCAGATACATCTCTAAGTGGTATAAAAGAAAGGTAAAGAAATCCAATTTTACTTGAGGTTATCGCGTTAAAAATTCGATTTTTGAAATATAGATTTGACTCTTGGATAAGTGCAAGTGTAGAAGTAATCTTCTATCCTATATCATTTGAGGCATAATCTGCGATTTATCTTTTTTATCAAGATTTAGGACAGAACAGGTGGAGACGTCAGTAATAGAATGTAATCCAAAAAAAAAAAAAAAAAAGTCGTTTCGCTCCATTCAGAGTAGATAATTGACCATAAATTAATTTTCACATTGGAAAATAAATATTTGTCCTATTCATCATTCCTTCCATGTGGTAATCAAGCTGAATGTTCCGTAGTGTCACTTCATCATCAACATTCAGCTGAAATCAATAATCACTGTTTCTCCTGCTGAAGATTTTCCCAAATAATTTTATGAGCTTTTGAGGGAGGTGATGTTTGGTTTCTTTTAACGTTCTATTATATCACTGTTCAGCTTCTTTGATATTTTTATTACAATTTCTTGTATATTGATACACCCTTTAAGGAAACACAGGGTAAAAAACCAGTTGAAATAATTCTATTAAGATAGTGACAACGAGGTTAACAGATCAATAGAATTGATATTGGTTGATGATTCAATCTTTTAATAGTTTTCTTTTGTGGTATTGTAAAATATTCTGCTTGTTGCGATGCCAATTGCTATTATACTTTTCCCCTGTTCAGGCTTAATAGCAATGGAAAAACTGGATAATTTTTAGAATTTACTTCGATGAAACGACTTTCAGCTTGAGATGGTTTTTGTTCAATTTTTTTTTTTTTTTTTTTATTGATCTTTTTGTGTAAGATTTCTATTAGTTTCATATCATCTACTACCCAGCCTTGCACGCAGGAGAACAAACCTGTGTAGGTTCCAAAAATACAAAATCTGACATATGATTATAATATTATACACATCACCTTGAATACTCGCTGACTTGATTATGCATGAAAAAGAAATATGAGATGCTTTATCCGATTTGGCAGGCTGTCTTAGTGTTCCATTGAAGTGCTATTTCTGTAGTTCAGACGGAGAGGAGCCACAGGTAGATTCTATAGTCATGACTTGCTTTTCTTTCTTATGCAACAGAAGATTGGAGGTCGCTAAACATTCAGCCCAGCTGGATGGTAAATTTTCAACTTCTATGTACAAATGCAATGCTCAAACTCGTGTAATAGATAAAAATCACTGTTTTAAATTATGCATCATTTCTAGCTACCTTAGGATGTGCATGGATAGGCTGTGCACGAGCTTTCTTCTCTCGATCTGGTTTTTTGTGCATATCTCAATGATAGAAAAGTTGAATATTGAACAGAACTCTCCGGTTTCAACAATGCTAATCTTTACTCGTACAAGGAGCTGAGAATTGCGACCAATGGTTTTAGTGATATCAATAAAATCGGGGAGGGAGGATATGGTTCTGTTTATAAGGTAAAAAAGGGCTCTCCGTCAATTTTATCCCATTACTATTAACTATTTCTAGTTTGGAGCTTGACTTTTTTAAAAAAAAAAAAAAATGTCTTGTATCAAAAGGGAAAACTTAAGAATGGGAGGATGGCTGCCATAAAGGTTCTCTCTTCTGAATCAAGACAAGGAGTAAAAGAGTTTTTGACAGAGATTCAAGTGATATCTGATGTAGAGCATGAAAATTTGGTTAAGCTCTATGGCTGTTGTGTTGAAGCCAATCAACGGATTCTTGTTTATAACTACCTCGAGAATAACAGCCTGGCACAAACGCTTCTTGGTATGGCTGCTTACCTAGTTTTCATCTCACGTTTTCTAGTTCGTAACATGTAGTCTGAAATTTAGTTTCTGATCGGACCACCGAGGAGTTTGTCTGTGACTATTCAATAATGCATATGGAATTTGTATGGACTCTTTTTCAAAAAGAAATGAATCTGACTTTCTTAAACATCCTACGTAGGTGGAGATCACAGAAGCATCCAGTTTAGCTGGCAAACACGGGTTAAAATTTGCATTGGAGTTGCAAGAGGACTTGCCTATCTTCATGTGGATGTGAGACCGCATGTCGTCCACCGTGATATTAAAGCAAGTAATATTCTTCTCGACAAAGATTTGACCCCTAAAATTTCAGATTTTGGTATGGCGAAACTCATCCCTCCCAACATGACTCATGTCAGTACAAGGGTGGCTGGAACAATGTAAGTTGTAAAATATACTGGAGATGTTCGAAGAACTCGTACCTTTTACCATCTTGTGAAGTTCATTGAATGTGTGATTTAGAGCATGCTTAGCTAAGCTTAAAATGTTTACTTATAAGTAGATAAGTAAGTTTTAAAGTAAATAATTTTTTTAACCAATCAAAGTTGGAAATAAATGAGAGTTTCTTTTACTTGGAAATAACTTTTGCTAATTTTTAAGCTTAGCCGAACTTGATCTTAGAAACATTGCTGACTGCTGGTTGAATAATCAGCCAACGGAGGCTAGATTAATGAGTGGTTGCAGATTTGAAATCATATGCATTTGAAGATTGAACTTTTTGTTGCTTCTAGTTGGTTACTCTTGTTCAATTCAGAACATTATGATTCAATGGGTACTGTTTTTAACATCTGTCTCTGCTTCTTCTTATTCTTTTTATTCATGTTATGGAAATACAGTTATTAACTCATAATTCTATCTCTGTCTAATGCTGCAGAGGTTATTTGGCACCAGAATATGCAATAGGAGGTCAGTTGACTCGTAAGGCAGATGTTTACAGTTATGGTGTTCTTCTTATTGAAATTGTGAGCGGGAGATGTAACACAAACACAAGTTTACCTGCTGATGAACATTATATTCTTGAATGGGTAAATTATTCAGAAACCTCATGATTTATTTATCTTTTGCTATCTTACGATTATTGAATATGGTATTACGCTCTTAGCGAGTTCTTTCGAGAAGCCTTTTTTAGGTTACGTGGGAGGTAAATGTCTTTAAATAGTATGCAGTGGTATCTTGTTTATGTTGGTTTGGATACTTATTTTCTTTTTGCCAAAATATTTTTGAAGTAACTTTTTTCACTAGCACAAGTTTAACTTACTTTCTAGAAAAGTAATTCTTAAGCTTAGCCAAAAATGTTGTAGGATATTTTTTATGGCCAACCCGAATATTTTTTTCTTTCAGATACATGATTGTTAAAATTTTGGTGCAGACATGGCAACTTTACGAGAGAAAAGAATTGGTGGCACTTGTAGATGCATCGCTAAATGGAGACTTCGATCCTGAACAGGCTTGCAGATTCTTAAGGATCGGTCTTCTTTGCACTCAAGAATCTCCAAAGCTTCGACCTTCTATGTCGACTGTTGTTCAAATGCTAACCGGTGAGAAGGATGCCGATGAAAATATGATTAGCCAGCCGGGCTTAATCTCTGACTTCATGGACCTGAAGGTTCGTAGTGCCCCGGAAACGAAGCCTGATATCAATAGTAAGTCTCCCAATTACACATCATATGGCTCTGATAATTTGAGGGGTTCAACACTGTCCTTGGGGACTTCTTCTCAGGCCACCACAACATTTGCTTCAGTACAAGATGGAACTGTCTAAACTAAAAATTTTGCCGTAGAGAGAGATTCATCGATTTTATTTGCATCATCTCATTGTTTTGCTGTCTATGTTAGCTTGTGTAAATTGTTCTACTCAATGCCTTTTTCTTTTTTCTTTCCCTCTCTCTCTCTCTTATGGTTTTTAGTATGTATTCATAGTTGCTCATTATGAAGATTTTCAGGAAAGGGATGCTTTTGTAAATGCAGGTTACTTTATCCATTGGAAAGAAGTCAGGGTCCATTTGATTCAAAGATAAAATTTGGGTGAAAAAAATATGAATTGTAGGAAATTGAATTAACTGGAACTTATTTTTATTGAGAATTGTCAATTGATTGTGTTTTATTGGTATAATTTCTCACCTAGAAAATGTTAAAATTTTCTATCTTTTGGTATTCGTTTGGCTTTACTTTTCATGAAAATTGTCAACTAAAAGTATATAATTTTTTACAATTGAAGATAGAATTTGTTTGAATTGCAAAAAGAATAAAAAATAAAAATTAGAATATCGAGTACCATTCGTTTGACTTTGTTTTTCATAGAAATTGTCAATGAAATGAATATATATTTTTTACAATTGAGAATAATTTTTGTTTAAAAAAAACGAAAAAAAGGTGGAAAATCAATTGTCACCAAAACCAAAGGAATTGAAGTTTATCAAAATAAAGGAAAATGTAAGTGTGTGGACTAAAAGTATAATTGAAATTTCATGAAAATTTTTGCAATTAAATATGACAAGATGAAAATGAAATTCCATGGAAAAAAAGGGACAATCAAACAGGCCCTTAGTTTTCTTATCTCTCCATTTCTCTAGTTTGCAAATTCTTTTGAAACAGTATTTTGCCACAAATATTTATTGTATTACTTTATAATAGTTCAATTATAACACTGAATTAATGAAAAGGAAAATTGCAGTTGCGGTCCCTGACTTTTGTATTTTTAATCGATTTTACCCTAATCTTCAATTTGTATCAGTGAATGTCTTAAATCTTTGAAAAATTAATAGTTGGAGGCCAATTCGTCGAAAAACATGAATTCCTTCGTCAGTTGACCTATAAAATGCTAAAATTGGATATTTTGACCGTTTTAAGCAAGAGAATTTTTGTAAGTTAATTGTTTCAGAGGTCACTGAACTTTGCAATGCGTCACATTCCACTAAATTGAACTTTGAGTTGCACACGAACACTCACCCAACTTTGAACAATTATACTCTGTTACTCAACGTCTTAATTCATTCCACACGATTTGTCTATGTGAAGGACGTCTTCGACATTTGACAGTTAAATGACACCAATTCAATATTAATCCTCAAACACGCTCACACATTTTTAACATAGTTTAATATTCACGACGTGTACTGAAATCAACATTTCAATCTTCCAAATTTCGACCGTTTTGTAGAGAGACTAGGGTCTCAGGCTTTCAGTGTTAAAAATTGTCATTTAACTGTCAAATGTCGAAAACATCCTCCACGTAGGCAAATCACATGGAATGAATTAAGACGGTGAGTAACGGAATGCAATTGTTCAAAGTTGAGTGAGTGTTTGTATGCAACTCAAAGTTCGATTAGTAGAACGTAACACATTGCAAAGTTCAGTGACTCTTGAAACAATTAACTGTATTTTTGTTAATCAAATATTAATAATTAAATTAAATTAAAAAGACCTGCCATATGGCCCATATCCCCACGCCCACCCCCACTCCCAAACCCTTCATCTTCTTCAACACACCCACCACACCCAACCTCTGGCCACAAAACTCACCACCAGACCACCTCCAGCCATTTCTCGTGTCCTCTTCCTCATTATCTCACATTCACCATTACAGTGAAGAGTTTTCTTCTTCCTTCAAACCCCAAACCCAGCAAAACGACAGCTACCACCTGCACTGGAAATCTTTGAATTTTTCCATGCCTTTTAAGTTTTAACCCATTTTTGCACTCCCATCACTTGTAACTCAAGTGTCTGTTCAATGTCAATTCGAACCCAAGGTTCAATTCTTGGTCCCTCTACAAGCTCACCAATTCAATCCATTCAAAGCCCTAAAACTCTTTCCTTTTTGATGTTTCCCCGCCTATTTTTCATCCAAAATCTGTTCCACAAATCGGTTTGGTTGAAAACAGTTCTTCCTTCTCTTCGCATAGTATTTTACTAGTGTCTAAAAATTTACAACACAGAAATTTAGTAAATTTGGAGGATGTTAAATTGGTCTTAAAGAGATAAGGAAACGGTGTTAATGGTGGTTGGCCCAGTTGTAAGCACGACGACGGAGGCGATGGTTCAGTGGTTGTAAGAACTTAAGGCCCTGTTTGAAATCACCAATTTTCTAGGAAAAATGAAAAATCTTTTCCACTTCCATCCAATTGTACCTGTTTGATACCCATTTTTTTGCCTTGAAATGATTTTCCCAACTCCCCCCCCCCCCCTCTCGGCGGGGGCTCACGCGCCCCTTTTCCTGCTATTTGATGAATGGGTTTTGCCACTTGCCGCCCCCCCCCCCCCCCCCCCCTGCTCGCCCTCCCGCTCTCCCTCCCTCTTTGACAGAGGGGGCCCCACCCTCCTATTGTGAGGGTTCCGTCACCCCCTCTGTCAAGGAGGGGGTGACCATACTATAACCCTTGATGAATCCATTTGATGTCCCACCACTTTGCTAGGAAAATATATTCCAAGTTCTTTTTTATTTTATTTTGTCGGCAATAAATTTTTTTTTTAAATTTAATAATAGAAATTTTTATTTTTTTAATTTACAATTTGTATGAAAAACAAAATCAAACGAATGATATTCGGTATACTAATTTTTTTGTTTTTCTCTTCTTATTTTTTGGGCAATTGAAATATATTTTAGATGTAATGGTAAAAAAATTTATCCATTTACTTGAGAATTTGCATAAAAAACAAAGTCAAACGAATAATATTTAATATGTTAAAAAAAATATTAATTTTTTTTAACAATTGGAACAAATTTTAGATCCAATTGTGAAAAAATTTATCATTTTAATGGATAATTTCTATTAAAAAAAAAGAGTCAAACGAATACCAAAAGATTCAAAATTTAAAAATAAAAAAAAATTCAGATAGAAAATTATACCAATCAAACATAATTAATTCATAATTTCCAGTAAAATAAATTTTAGGCAATTCAATTCCATATAATTCATTTTCTTTCCACCTAAATTCCACTATTCCATCAAACATATTCTTTAACATTTTTTTCTACTATTGAAACCAATTGCACCGCCATAGCTACTCCCTACAAGTCTATAGGTAATTATATCACTCTTTCTTTGTGGGTGCTGTGTAAATCAAAAGGTCATTTGCTTTCTTATGTGAGCCCAAGTAGAGCTGGGCAAAAATTCGATCAACCCGACCAATTTAAATCAATCGATCGATTTGGATCGATTTTTTAAGTTCAATTGAGTTGAGTTGAGTTAAAAAAATTGAATTTTAGATTAGATTGGGTTGAGTCTTGAGTTATGAATTAAAATCCAACTCGATCCAACCCAACTCGATGAATTAAAAAAATTAATATCTTACATGAAAAAAATAAATTAAATAGACATAATAGTAAAGATAAGATAATGACTTATAATATATAAATGTCAATTTTTTTTTAGAGGAAATTACACCAAGTGTCAAATTCCTTGTATCTAATTACAAAAATGTCACTTTTTTTTAGACATATCAAAAATGTCAATTTTGTACTGTTTTACCCTTCGCAGGAATTGTAATACCATGCATGTCCCCTAATGAATGTGGGCTGAAAATTGTACAAAAGTACTGTACGTGTCAGATAAAATTACTGTACAACCGTCAGAGAATGTTCGTTGCTACAGTAATTCTCGACAGATGGGTAAATCTCGACAGATGAAATGTCGTTCCCAACAGATGAAATGTTGTTCCCGACAGTTCACCTCAATAATTCTAGACAGATAGTGCATAAAATTAGATAAAATTTGACTTGTCAACCAGATGGGTGCATAAAATCAATCAACATTACAGTTAAAGGGTTAATTTCAGAAATGGTCACTGAAGTTACATGAAAATTACAAAATAATCACTGAAGTTTAAAACTTTCATGAACGGTCACTCAAGTTTCAAGTGTTTTCAGAAATGGTCACTGAAGTTTAAGATGTTCACCAACGGTCATTGAAGTTTAGGAGATGTTTCACTAACGGTCACTGAAGTTACAAAAAGTTTCAGGAACAGTCACTGAAGGGTCATGCATTTTTTCAGTTTTTTGGGCGACTTTTTGGGCCACTTCCGACCACCAAAACCGTCGGATTTTGATACCTTTGGAAAGCTCACAATCTCCTCTTCAATTACCACCCAAAATCCCCCCAAAACTCTAAACGATTCGACCGGAAAATCGCAGCAAAAATCGCCCAAAAAATTGGAAAAATCTGCCCAAATTTTTTCAATTTTTTGGGCGACTTTGTGGCGACTTTCCGGCCACTTCCAACCACCAAAATCACCGGATTTTGATACCGTTGGAAAGCCTACAATGTCCTCTTCAATTACCATCCAAAATCTCCCCCAAAATCCAAAATATTCGACCGGAAAATCGCCGCAAAGTCAGCTACCCAAAAAGGCCGAAAATCTGCCCATATTTTTCATGCTGACTTTGCGGCGATTTTCCGGTCGAATCTTTTGGAGTTTGGGAGAGATTTTGGGTGATAATTGAAGAGGACATTGTGGGCTTTCCAACGGTATCAAAATTCGACGATTTTGGTGGTCGAAAGTTGCCGGAAAGTCTCCGCAAAGTCGCCCAAAAAATTGGAAAAATCTGGGCAGATTTTTTCAATTTTTTGGGCGACTTTTTCGGCGATTTTCCGGTCGAATAGTTTGGAGTTTGGGGGAGATTTTGAGTGGTAATTGAAGAGGAGATTGTAGGCTTTTCAAATGTATCAAAATTCGACGATTTTGGTGGTCGGAAGTGACCGAAAAAGTCGTCCAAAAAACTGAAAAATGCATGACCCTTCAGTGACCGTTCCTAAAACTTTTTGTAACTTCAGTGACCGTTAGTGAAACATCTCCTAAACTTCAGTGACCGTTGGTGAAAATCTTAAACTTCAGTGACCATTTCTGAAAGCACCTGAAACTTGAGTGACCGTTCATGAAAGTTTTGAATTTCAGTGACCATTTTGTAATTTTCATGTAACTTCAGCGACCATTTCTGAAATTAACCCTACAGTTAAATAATAATTTAATTGTTTATGTATATTATTTGTTTAATTGTTTATTTAAATAATTATTTAAAAAGTAAAGAAACAATTAAATTAAATATGAAATAAGTAATTAAAATAATTCATTAAAATAAATCAATTAAATAACTAATTAAATATTAAGTATACATAAACAATTAAAATAATTGATGACATATTTAAATAAAAACGAAATTAAATATTAGATAAATAATTAAAATAAGTAATTTAAAAAAAAATAATTAAATAAAGTAATGAAATATTAAGGAAATAATATACATAAACAATTAAAATAATTAATGAAATATTTAAAGAAATTAAATTAAATATTGAATAAACAATTAAAATAAATAAATAAAAATAACTAATTAAACGTGAAGTAAATAATATACGTAAATAATTAAAGTAATTAATGAAATATTTAATTTAAATTTAAATTAAATATTACATAAACAATTAAAATAAATAAACAATTAATTAATTAAACAGTAAATAAATAATATATGTAAACAATTAATGATATATTTAAATAAACAAGTGAATTAAATAATAAATAAACAATTAAAATAAGTAATTAGTAGAGTTAACATTTCAACTTCTTTTATCTTTTTTTTTTTTGTATTAACAAAATTCAAAATAGACAATATAATATACATATATCCAATATAAAATACATTAAATGGAAATATAATATACATATATATTACAATAAAATATTGAAATTTAATCAAAATATCAAGACCATTAATGCCATTCAAATCATGTCATAAATGGTACCATATGTGTTTGCAAGGGTAATGAGGACATTTCACAACATAAAAATGACATTTTTGAACAAATTATGTGCAAATGAAAAAAAAATGGTGAATTTTCTATTTTAGTTACATTTATGAAAATTCCCCTTTTTTTTATATAGACCGATTCACATGAACACTACTTAAAATGCAATGTCATTGGACGTTAAAGTAAAAATTAAAGACATGATAATAAAGTGATTGAATTTCAAAAAATTGTAAAAAAGGAAATGCTTATTAAATTTTAAACTTATTTATATATTATTTTTAAAAAAAAATTCTTATATGTGTGTTTAAAAAGAGTAGATTTTCAAGTAATTTCAAATTCTAAAAAATTATCCAAATTTAACAAATAAATCGAATCTAATTTTAATTGGGTCGAAACCCAAACCGACCAACCCAGCCCAACACAACCCAAACCGATATCGGTTTGGGTTGGATTGGGTTTAAATCAATAATTGAATTGGGTTGGGTTAATTTTTTATCAAACCGACCAAGTTGAGTTGGGTTTGAGTTGGAAAAAAAATCGACCCAACCCAACCCAATCCTACCCAACCCACGCCCACCCTTAAGCCCAAGTGTGACACCAATTGCACATTTGGAAAGAGGATTGAAGTATGTGAAGAATACGAGTAGTGATCGGAAGTTGTTTGATAGTAAGTCTTGTGGTCGTTGGGAGTAGTGGGTTGGGGGCAATGAGGGTAGGACCGGTCGGTCATGTGTTTCTATTTTGAGTTTTAATTTTATTAGTTTAATTATTAATATTTGATTGACAAAAATTAGTTTCCTTAAAATGGTCAAAATATCCATTTTTTGCATTTTTTAGGTCAATTGATTGTGGAATTCACTTTTTCCGTCAAGTTGAACTCTAGTTGTTAATTTTTCAAATGTTTGGGGTATTCGCTAGCACAAACTGAAGGTTAGGATAAAGTATGCTAAAAGTCCAAAGGTTAGAGACCGTTGTTACAAATTTCACTGAAGGAAACAAAATAGTTAATACATGTTAGGTTTGAGCGATTTGTATGTTGTATATTTATTTCATATTGTTGTAGTATAAAGTTTACCCTTTAATCATACTCGATGAAGTTTTATGAATTGGGGATGGTTTGCTTGCACAAGAAGTAAATTACATAAGTCGAATGAAATTCTATTGATTAATTATCCTAGAATAGCACTTGCATGTGTAGAATTTTCGATTGGTGTCATGATGGCTAATAAATTGTTAATGGTTCTATTAACAACACATTTTTTTCTTAATTACGCTACTTAATTGTACTAAAGATTTTCAATCTTCATTTTCTTATCCCTCATTTTTTTTTTGTATTATAGCTTACCCCTATTTGGTTTAAATAAGAATCAGATTTTTAATCAATTTTGATAAAAGTTGGTGAAATACATTATTGTGAATCTCATAAAATGTATAGTTAAAAAATTGTTGACATTAACTTAAATTTTATCAACTTTTTATTTAAACCAAACATTTATGTTTAAATATCGTAATAGCGTGCTTTGACATTTAGGACAAATATTATGTCCTATTTTTATATTTAAAATATATGAGTAATAAACGAGTATTTTTATGCTTTATTAATGAATTTTTTTTAACCTTTTAATTAATGAAATACTAATGATAGGATACGGTGAATTTTTTTGAGAGCGTCCGTTTGATAGGAAAGGTGGAAAGACAAACATTTTTTATGTAAATTTGAAAATAAAAAATCATCTAAACCATAGGAAAATATTTTTCATGAAATTTGTTGAAAATAAGTTTAAAGTGGTTGTACCTTGAAAAATATTTTCCATTTTTACATTGCAATGAAACGGCCAAATTGGAAAATATTTTTCTCGAATGTAATATTTTTCTTGACAAATGTGCCAATCAAACATGATTTTAGAGCCATAAAACGCTTTTCCGCAAGAGAGAACTGGACCAAAGGTAACTGCAGAGAGTAATTAAACGTGATAAGGACGTTTCATTTTTAAATTACTAATTAACAGTAACACAAGTGGAAGCAAACAAACAAGGCAGATCGGAATCCAGATTTATAAACACAAGTGGGTCCCATCTTAAATAACCAAAACCAGTCCTTAAATGGCAGATTGTTTCTCATCTTCACTGCTTGTCCGACTCCCTCCATTAGCCCCGTTTGGCCTCCATTTTTTGAAAATAAAAATGAGAATAATAGTGTTTTTTGGAAAAATTTAGAGATTATAAAAAAGAAGAAATTTTTTTTAATTTACGTATAATATTATTTTATAAAATATTGTGCGATTACAAATAGAAGAGAGAAAAATGTAATTTAATGTGAATCAAACGATGACTTACTTACTTTTTCAAACTTTTTTGAGGGTGTTTGATGAAAATTAAAATTAGATTTTTTTAGTGGATTATGATATAAATTTTAACTTGCTTACTTTTAGATTTTTTAAAATTGTGTGAGTTTGATTTAGATTAAAATAAGATTTTAATTATGTCCAAACTGAATATTTTATCTTTTTCACAAGCATTCCCTGAAAAAGAAAATAAAAGCATAGGGTTTCTACTTTTCACACATTATCCAAACGTCAATTTTCTTCGACATTTAGCTCAAAAATAAGCTCGGATTTTGGTGGTGTTCATCTCACTTTCTTTCCGTGTTGCAATTTTGTATGCATAATTCTGGTTTTTTTTTTTTTTTTTTTTTTTTTTTTTTGGTGTCTTATCAGCTGTTTGAAGTTGGGATTTTGAAGGGAGATTCTTTTAGGGGAGATTATTGGGGTCAAAAAAGTTGAAAATGATGTTCTTTTATTTATGGAGTTTGCTTTTCTTGAAACGTACATGTGAAACAATTTAGTGTTTTTTTTTTGTCAGTTATAATTGATTTCCCAACTGTGGAATTCAGTTCATCAATTGCTAGCTTTAGCTGAGTCGACACGGAGTTTCTGGATCTTTCCGCACTTGTTATATTCCATTTGCTGCCTCGGAATCCGTGAATTCATTCTGGGATTGTTACTCGTGGCTCTAGATAGTGGAAATTAAGTTAGATCAAAAGCTTGCTTTATAAATATGGAACTCAGTGACGTAGATTTATGCTTTTGGAGATATGGACTTATCCCGTCTCTGGTTAAAGGTTACCAATAGCAGAATTTAGGGACTATCGATGAAAATTTGATTTCTGTTATTGCGGGATTTGGCCTACATGATTTGTTGTAGCTGATTAGTGATCAGGATTTTGAAGGGTTATTTAAGTGATGGAGGATATTGGGTTGTTCAATCAAGGATGGAAATGGTTGCAGTCAAAGGATTGTTACTGTGTAGCAAGTACTACTGCGAGCTGTTTGAGGGACAAGATGGGGATATTTATGGAGCGACATTGGCCCATGGTTTGCTGTGGCTGTGCAAGATTTGGGAGAGGTCTGCTGTTTTTGTTGGTTTACTGGAAGAACTGTTTTGTTACAGGCTTCCAGTCGTTTATTGGGCTGGGTTCGGCGGCCCTGCTTGTCATTGTGTGGAGTTTCTTTCTCAGCTTAACATCAATGTCGTGTGTTCTATATGTGCTTCTTAGTATGGTATGCATTTGAGTCTTTTTCTGGTTCTTGTCTTGGAGCTTTTTTTCTAGCTTTGTTACTTATTTCCTTCATCTGCTATTTTAAAACAGCAGGATCTGCTTTTGTATTATATGATGTTGCCTAGACTTGATTAGTCTTAATTTTTGTTCTCTGGTTCCAGCATTTGACAAAGTCCATGTGGCAACCACTGTATCATAGTTTTTGGATCTAAGATGAAGTTAATTGATGCGATACAGAGATAAAGATTCCAAGAAATGTTACCTGTGATATTATATCAATAGTTAATTTGGTAGATATAATGAAGAAGTTCAAAAATAAGATCGTTTAGGTGCAATGATTATAAAAGGTAGTGATAATCTTTCCATATGTAATAACTAGTGTTGGTTCAACTTAAAAGTCAATGGAAGCTTTTTTATAATTTGTTTAATAAGCTTTTTATTTGTGCTTCACTATACTGTTTCTGCTATTACCACAGTTCGAAATTGTGGTATCGGCAGCCATCTTGGAGTGGGACCATTCCATATTGGAGATGGCATAAATGATCTGTTTTGGCTGATGGGCTGTTAAGAGGCATGATTTATTATTATTATTATTATTATTTATTTATTTATTTTTATGCATAGGAGAAAATTATGAAACAGAACCTTATATTAATTAAGGCACACAAGATCGTTTAACATTCATCAACATGTAAATGGCGTGTACTGGTACTACTATATGTCTTCTACTAATCTAAAAGAAACAGATAATGAGACCAATATGATCCTAGCGAACTTTCCCAGATTAAATAGGACACAAACTAACTTGCGTACGAGTATCTCCTTGAACAAAGAAAACATTTTGCATACTTCAGCATCCATTTCTCACCTTGTTGAAGTAATAACCTATAGCACTTAGTTTAAGCTGTTTTAGAAGATGCTGGTTTCATCGATTTGTTATCCTGTTCATTCTAGATGTTGGATAATTTTTTTTCTAGAATATCCCGTGACGAGCTCCTGATAGCCAATATACATGAATGATATTTGCTGGAGAATTACATCCTATATTTATAATCATTTTCGAACAAACGCACGATCCTGCTGAAGTTACTATGGACTTTCTCTTTTAACAGTTTGAGAATAGTTCTCATAGTTCCATTTATGTTTTCAGGGAGCTGCAGGGGTTGCAGTTAAGTATTTAGGCTACAGTCCTGGACTTTTTATTGTGGGACTCTTTGCCATTCTAGTTTTATGGATGTATGCTAACTTCTGGATAATGGGTACATTATTCATACTTGGAGGTAAATTGTGGTTCTCTTCTTTTTAATTAGTATGCTTGCACTTCTTGCATTTTTGTTTTACATAACAAACATTATCTTATCCAAAAGATTTCATCAATGTATGATGGTTGAAAAGATATAAGTTTGGGATTTTGGGCAAATGTCGGAACCATCCACATACTCATCTTCTTACTCCTATTTTATCTCATCGTACTTTAAGATTGAACTTGGAGAAGTTTGTGTCGTCTTTTGATTTATATTTTACAATATGGCTCTTGCAATCTATTCAATTTGAATAAATGTATTTTTTTGAAATAATTATTTGAAGATCCTCGGGGGTAAATCATAGAGTGATCTTCACGCTGCCAAGTGGTTGATGAACCTCTGACGATTTCCTTATTCTGCTATAGGCATTCTTTGGAAAGTTTTATTTAAGGCTTCTGAGAAACAAGTTTTTGTTAAACCCTGAATGTTTTTTTTCTTGCGTTTCATGTTCACACCATTGTCTTTCGGTAAACAGGTTACTTATTTTCCTTAAGTCATGCACAGTTGGTGGTGTTGATGGCAACCATATATGCATTATACTATGTCAAAGTTCAAGCTGGATGGCTTGGAGTTTTCCTCTCAATTAATCTTGCATTCCTGTCAAATGATGTCCTGAGCTGCTTGATCCAGTGGTATGATAATTTGAGTGAACGCTCCACCTGTGAAGAGCATAAAGAATCTGAGCCATTCACAGAAAATTTCTCCACAGATTATGAATATTCAATGAGTACTGATGAAGAAGAGAAGTTGCACTCCTGTAAATCATCCAGCAAACCTACTAATACTTCGTCTTTTGTTGAAAAACTTGAGGACTCTGCTGCTAAGCTAGTGGTCAACGAAGAGGTGAATTCAGTTAGTGAGATGAAGCGGATTTTAAGCAGCACTGATCACTATGAAGCATTGGGATTTCCCCGTCACAAGAAAGTTGATGTTATGTTGCTGAAAAAGGAATACCGGAAAAAGGTAAGCTTAGTTTGACACTGCCAGAGTAACTGTTAATCTTGCCTTTGTTTGCATATGCTGCATGTTGGCCACAAAAATTTCTAGGTAATTTTTACTTCGGCAAAGAAATGAAATGGTAAAATAAAGAGAGAGACATGTCCTAACTCATCTACTTTACAAAATGTTTAAAAATTGAGGTCATATAAGTCCATATCTAGTAAGTTACACCTGCAAGTTAACCTATCTCCATTAGAAGTTTTGGTGCAAAGGTAAACAACCTTACTCTAAGAAAATTATTACCTACAGTTCAAACATCAATAATCCTCTTGTTCTCAATGTCTATAGAATAAAAAACTCTTAAGAAGTGAGCCTGTACAATAAACCAGATATTGGGACAATTGAAAATGTTTTTGTTGCTTTTTTAGTGAATAAATTCTAAGTGACACGGATACGCCGACACGTGATTTTTCAAAAAAGTATAGACATGACACGTTACTGACACGTTAATTAAATTTTTTAAAATTCTTCATTTATATAGACTATAGTATAAATTTCAATTTTATACTTGATATTAATTTTCTCTTGTTGAAATCTTTTAAATATGAGTACCTATTTGTTATTTGCTAATAATTTTAAATTAAAAATATTATATATTTTTAATAAAAAATGAAAAATATTTATGGTAGAGTGTCCAAGGAGGGTCGGATTCGACATGTGTCGGGTACGAACATGTTACCCTAATTGAAGTGTCCGTGCTACGGAGAATAAATTGATCCATACGTCTGGAAGTGCATTAACTCTCGAATGTAGGATTAGTTGTGACCAAGTTACTACATTCTAGCATGAAATTGCTGCCGTCATCTAATTTAAACTTTATAGGCAAGCGTGCTTGTTTATTATGGAAGCCAGAGTTTGTTTAGTTATGCTTACACAGGTTAGTATAGCTGTTCCTTGTAGCTCTGTTAGTATTTTGATTGGTTCAAAGTTATTATGCATTTTAAGTAAGTTTGTGATAAAGCTCAAATGCGTCCAGATTTAAAGGTGACTGAATTAGGGGAAGTTATATCTCTTCTTTTTTTGTGTACGTGCAT
Organism: Osmanthus fragrans; assembly: GCA_019395295.1. NCBI lineage: Eukaryota > Viridiplantae > Streptophyta > Magnoliopsida > Lamiales > Oleaceae > Osmanthus > Osmanthus fragrans. The sequence continues at coordinate 45,614,497 of CM033341.1, read as the reverse complement.
CGGTGCACAAAATGATTTCATCTAGCTTATATCCTAGTTTACTTAGGAACTATTATTTTTCCTTTTAGTGATATGATTTTATATTGTCAACTTTTCTTTTCCTTCTATTGATAGGTTATATTTGATTGATTGAGCATGTAATAAATCATTCAACCTAAATTTTAAGTTTTTCCTAATCCATATATACTTCTTCTCGGACCCATAAAGATTTCAATGGTGTGTATATGGTGAACTGAAAAAAATAGTGTAGTCAAATTTCTAGCGTTGAAGACTTGAAGTTGTTGTGTGTGGTTCGTGAACTATGATGTACGCTGTGGAGTCTTCTGTTTAGTAGACTTAGTTTTTGCATATTTTATTTAGGCCATGCTTGTGCACCCTGACAAAAACATGGGAAGTCCACTGGCAAGTGAGTCCTTTAAGAAACTTCAATGCGCATACGAGGTATCTGTCAATATTCCAGTTTTAGAAATTTTTTAGCTATTTCTTAAATGTCTAAGATGGGAGCTGTGGCTCTGGTGTTGAATTTCCACTTACATAGGCATTAATGTCCAGGTACTTTCTGACATGGTGAAGAAAATGGACTATGATGAGAAACTCAGAAAGGAAGAATCTAAGAGTGTAATGCAGAAATCACCTAGCACTTCGTGTCAGGTAGAATTATATGGTTGGGCTATCTTGGCTCCTATTGTCTGTAAGTCCATGTTTTGCAATATTCTTACGAGGAATAAAGTTTTTAACTACTATTAATGTGAATCTAGATAACGTGTTTTGAAGCAACCAAATTTGATATTTCCGCATCAGATGTACTTTTTTCTTGTGGAATTGCATAACAATTTGTAGTTAAGAGTGTGGACGATCATCCTTATTCTTATGATCTTATATTGCAACTGTTTCAAGCATATGTAAGATGTGAAACTTAGATAAGAGAGTTTATAATTGTGTTGACTTAAAAGTAGTTTTTAAACACATTCAGCCCCTGTTTGTCTCCATTTAAAACAAAATTATTTTATTCTCATACTCATTTTCAACCATACATAAAAAATCACTATTCAAAACATCATTTTTCTTAATAATGGCCATCAAACAGGGGCTCAGATTTTTTAAAATGACATTTGACTGTACATATTTTCATGAATGAGCCTTTAAAATATGCTTGTTGGGTGGGTATACATATAACGAATTACATCAACTTTGCTTCATGTATTCAAATATATAACGAGCTTAGAAGATTGATGTCTGTAACTCCATGATGAGCAGGATACTACTGATTTTTTTTCTGAGGAGTCGAGGTGCATACAATGCACGAAGTGTGGCAATTCACATGTCTGGGTCTGCACCAATAGGAAAAAGGACAAAGCAAGATGGTGTCAGGTTAGGCTTATTTCTTCGAAGCACTAAAAATGTCTTTGCTTGTGTGGTCTGTTTATTTACTGATTGATGACATTTCTTGGGTAGGATTGCTGTCAATATCATCAAGCCAAAGATGGTGATGGATGGATTGAGTACAAAGGATCATTAGTGTTTGATCAACTTGAAAAGGTATACTTCATTCACAGAACTGGATGGTTTCATTGCTCAGAATGGTTTCATTGCTTTTGATGTGTTTGACGTTGAAATAATTGTTTCAAATGCCGTGTTAATAATTGGATTTAATTACACTCAACATGTTAAATGTACTTAAAACTACTCCAGATTCGTGAGTGTTGCTTGTGAGGAATTTATAGTATTATTAGGAGTTGCCATGTCAGTCAGGAACTTTGTGGCTCATGGAATTTGGAGCTATCCACGCCTATTGATATTAAACGAGCATGGTTCGGCATGCACTTTCTTACTTTATACTATACTCAACGACTTTGTTGTAAAGATTTAAAGAAGTATGCTTTGAATCACTAAATTATACTTTTGACTACACGCTGCTTGATAACACCAAAAATTCTATCCTACAACCTAGTGTTTCCATCATGTCTCTCTCTCTCTCTCTCTCTCATGCAGTGATATGTATTATTTTGTGATAATGATGGAGATGATGTATAAAAAACCTACCAGTGAGGACATAAGATTTCCGCATAATTATGCGGCCCTGTTGTGTCCCTATACATTTTTTTTTTGGCCAAAAAATAATTACACTTTCTAGTGTGGGAAGCCAGTGTCCTATCATGTATTATTCTCTAGTTCTTAACAGTCTTCAGAGTTTAAGCTTGCAAGACTGAAGTGTTTGATTACATCTCCTTTAAGATATGACAGAAGTAGCTGAGTAGTTTGTAAGCAAGTGGAACTACCTATTATGTTGTACTATGTTTGAATGCTGTTTTTAGAGATTTGAATATGCCTTTGATGTTCATTTCTCCTTGCCTTTTTTTTGTCCCATTTTTTCCCCATTTTTTGTACTGTAGTTAAAAAAATGTTATTGGTTTCCATGCAATCTCACCATTAACTATATAGTACACTGAAGACGTGTAAGTTTCCTGTTTAATGCAATCACTGTAGCCTGTTGCAGCAAATATTGACCTCATATATTTTTCTGTCTATTACTGCTTCTGAGAACTTTCATATATTTTTCTGTCTATTATTGTTTTAAGTGAATATCCACTTTTACCTATCTTCTTTCTGCTAAAATTATATTGCGTACCTTGTATTTAGGAGGAAATACCACGCGCTTTTGTCTGCGCAGAAAGCAAAATCTTTGACGTATCAGAATGGGCTATATGTCAGGTCAGCTTGCAACTTTTGCATACGTTTTCATGCCCTAGTATAACCCATTATAGAAGATATTATCTGCACCAGAAATTATCATAATTGACTTCACTTTTCTCTTTTCTTTTTCTCATTGCATTGACGACCTTGGCAATAAGAATGCAATTACATCATGTTTGGTGGGCAGGCTAGGGTAATACTGGCCAGTATTAAGGAACAAAGAAAAGCTAAAATCTTGTTCATTACTGTCCAGAAGGCATGTCCCTTCTTGTACTGGGTTCTGATAAAAAAAAATTCTGAAAAGGTGTTAAGAGGCCTAATTGGGCAGCAAAATAATCGTAAGCATCCTTCCAGTTGAGAAATATCTAGACATATATCAATTAAAATAAGTATTTAAAATCATAAGTATAGAAAATGGGTTGGAGAAACTTTATACTCAATTTTACTAATGATTAAAATAATCAAAGCCTTCTTACAAAAGGAAATATACTTTCCTTCGAAGGATATCATAAATCAACCCAAATGTTTAACATGCTTAACTCATAAAGTCATGGATTTCCACATCTAGCAAGGCACGGCAATAGACATTCACTTACTCACATAGATGATTATCACTATCAAGAATCTCAAAGGTTTCACATAAAGATATGTAGAAAATAAAAGAAGATAAATGGAATCATTCACACTAAATCCTTTATGCAAAGATGCTTCTGATTCTTTATGTTAAAACTTGATGAGAAACTCTCAAAGGAAGACATGAATACCCATAGAAAAAGAAGTGTAAAAATTTTGATCCTTTGAAAATAGAGTATCAGTACCCTTCCTCCATGGGTGTTATGATAGCAATATAGGGTATTATTACCCTATGGCAAAACTGCTATAATACTATCAACAAGCTGGGATTTTTCTTCTTAGGGCCTGTTTAATTGCACGTTATTTTCCCTAGAAGTTGGAATTCGAATTCCAACTTCCACTTTTGACTTGTTTGATTGGCCAAATTTTCCGTGAAAAATGTTTTCCAACTTTTGAAATTTTTCTTGATTTCAAGGAATTCATTTTCCCACCACTTTGGTGGGAATTGAAATTTCACATTTTTTTATAGCAATAGAAACAAATTCTAAGATAAATTGTAAAAAAAATTATCTCTTTAATTGGCAAATTTCATGTAAAACAAAGTCAAATGAACACAAAAAAAATTCAATTTTTTGGCAATCTAAACAAATTTTGTCCCCAATGGTAAGAAAATTTATTCCTTTAATTGACAATTTTCATGAAACATAGTCAAATGAACAACAAAAGTATTATATTTTTCAGGTGGAAAATTATACCGATCGAACAATTTTAATTACAATTTCCAGTAAAATAAATTCTAGACAATTCAATTCCCTGTAATTCATTTTCTTTCCACCCAAATTTCATCTTTCTGTCAAACGGACCCTTAACGGTAAACCCTTAATTTGCTATGTAAGCTCCAAGCATCAATATGACAGCCCTATATTGAATTATAGAGCTCTAACCTCCAAGCTTGGCCATGAATTCTATAAAATCTTCTCACCTTTTCAATCCAATGCTCTCGGCCTCGAGAAATTACTTTGATGCTTTAGAAAAAAAAGTGCTTGAGAGAAACTAAACAGTGATGAAAATCTTGAAATGAATTCATGTCTATTTATAGTTATGGCTAGGCATTAAAATATGTAAGTATATGCGTACGTACTGGGTTATTTAATGTAAATAAAGTAGAGGCTTATTAAGGAAGATGAGTTGGTATAATAGAATATCTTGTACACTATCTTATTTATTACATGTAGAGACAAAACCTAACTTATATAAAATGAACATGTATCCTACAAGTAGAAATAATTCTAATCTTACTAAAATATAGGAACACATATACTAACTATAATTTGGGTGGCCGATTTTAACTTAAAAAGTTTCATCAATTTCTTTGAAGCCCGACTTTAACTTAAAAAAACAACAATGAAGAAGAAATTGCAAGTCCTATTTTATTACTCCAAACAAACCTATCTTTATTTCCCTGTAGACACCAGTGACCACTGACTTCCCCTTGTGTTGCAGTTTTATTGCCAATTTTTCTTGTGCACATCAATTTTGCTCGAGGAAAGTAGAAAGCCAATGTTCCTCGCTAACTTTGAATCTACTTGGGTATATAGGGCATGGCTCGTAGGCCCAACACACATCGACCAAGTTTCCATGTTAACATGGTTGGATTGGAGAAGTCAACTTCGAGTATGTATCCATGGGATTTGGATGCTGAGATGATGGATGAAGAGGAAGAATTTGAGCTGTGGCTTCAGCAAGCACTAGCATCCGGACTTTTCTGTGAGACCTCGAAGCGTAGGAAAAGCTGGAGCCCATTCAAGTTGCCTCTGAAAAAGGGAAAGAAACATTGGCGAAGATTTTCGTAGAAGAAACAGCTCCTCCAGCGCAGCCATTTCAATACTGAATATGAAGATTTCTGAGTAGATCACTTACCTTATGTTTGGTAAGGTGGATTGGACTGAACTTTATTAAAGATGAAAAAAGTGTCCATTACACTATCCATTCCTATCAAATAATGCATATCAAACATAGCCTTAAGGTGCTTAAGAATTTTGTCCAACAGATGAGACATTCAAGGTCGACTGGAAGACGTGTAAACAACTTGTTTTATATTCTGTAAATAAACTTAGAATCTTGCATGGTTTCCTTTGTTGCAGATCAGTTTTGGCCTAAATCTATCAGGTTTCGAAGAGAAAATTGAAACTGACGTTGTTTGTGACATTTGGTGATACATTGAAGCATTTTATTACCCCGGTGCAATATAAAGTTGAAAAGAACGATGAAAATTTCTGTCAGTTGCTGTTGTTGCAGCCTTGTGTCCTGATACTCGTGAAGGATGAATTCATGCAAGTTCTGCTGTTGTCAAAGCTAGATAGCGATGTAATCAACTCATCTGTAACTCTGTAATCCTGTAGCTAATCAATTTGCAGACTATAACTGGATTTAATTACTTCATAAAAGCAGATTTACTTCCAAATTTGGAATTTTTTTTTTCTTGGATAATCTTTCATTTTTTGTTTACATGTAGTTATTGTTAGAGCTTTCTTTACCCTTGTTGAATTTTCAAGTTTTCCATTCATTGCTATTGTTAGACCATCACGTCAACAATTAAGAGTGTGTTTGGTTTGCGTTTCTGTTTTCTGTTTTTAGTTTTGAATTTATTTCCATTTTGAGGGACTATTTTAATATTGTAGAAAACGCGTTTGATTTGTCATTTTGAAAAATTGTTTTTTAAAACAAAAAACTAGAAAATGCATTTGGTTTTCAATTTTATGTTAATATGTGATAAAAAAAAATTAAATTTTAAAGTTGGTAAAAAATAAGAATCATTGTAAGATTAAAAGATAGCACCAAATAGATGGATTCTGCACTAGGGCTCTTGGATGTGTATTTGTATTTGAGTAAGTTTTGTGTGATTTTATTAATTATTTTAATTTGAGAAATTTTAAGTTTATTTTCTTTGTTTTGAGTATTTTGAGTGTTTTCAATGAAAACAACACACTCAAAAAGATATTTTAAATTTTATGTTGTAAAATTTTTCTTGTTTTCTAAAACTCATTTTTAAAAATAACATATTAAACACGTTTTGTGTGTAAAACTGAAAATGGTTTCAAAATGACAAATCAAACATATTCTAAGAAATTGTTTAAAATTTTCAAGTGAAAAGACTAAAAAATAAAAAATCCCATGTTCCATCGCATCATTTGATGGCCCTTCATATATCTCAAGATAAAGTATTATGAATTTGTAAATAAGTAATTTTAAAATAAATAAATTACGAGTCCATATAAATATTAACGTTGTCCTACTAAAATCTAAATTCAAATAAAATAACAAGATTTGGGGCAAATTCCTTCACTTTGGAAACAAATCTAGCTAAGCGTGATAGTTGATGTTGGTCCCAAAAAAAATAAAATTAACCAATCGATTTGCGAAATAAAACAGAAAATAATGAAATCACAGAGATTACAACACAACAATTTTCGGTTCTAAGACCTCGAGGTTCGGCAATCGCTTCAAAGCTTCATCCCCGTTGAATATTCGTTAAGGATTAAACTCTAAATCCACTAGAATCGCCCAAAAATAGACAAGAAATCAAGTTACAGTACACGGCCTCAAAACAGCGGTAAACACTCGATCTTCTCACAGCAATATATGAACTCACACAAGAGTTCATCTAACCACTCCCCTATCTCACAAAATCACACAAGATTTAAGAGTACAAATTTTCAGAGAAATATAGACAAAAAATCAAGTTACAGCACACGGCCTCAAAACAACGATAAACACTCGATCTTCTCACAGCAATAAATGAACTCACACAAGAGTTCATCTAACCACTCTCATATCTCACAAAATCACACAAGATTTAAGAGTACAAATTTTCAGAGAGAAAACGAGAAGAAAAAGGAGTTGCTCGAGAAAAATGAAAAATTCTCTAACCCTAGAATAACTTTTGCCTTTTATATGAGAAGCACAAATTAAATCATCCAACGACCTCAATTTTGCCACGTGTCAACAATCCGACTGAAGTGCTATTAAGTTCAAGAAACATGTTTTTGGTTATAACGGTTTCAACATTTTGGAGTCTTCTTCTTGCTGGACCATGAGTTGGGCCAGAGGAGCATAATCACATCTGGGCTTCAAAAATTAAGCAAACAACTTAGAGGATCTCTAACAAGCTCTCTATTTTTAAAGAGCATCTATAAGTTTAAAGAACAAAAATTTTAAAATGTTTCAATAGCCTCTTATTTTTAACATTTAATTTTATCATTCTCAATATATATTTGTTGTTTTTTTTCATCTTTTTTTTTAAATATATTTATTTAATTAAGTTAATAAATTGTGCATTGAAAGTTGAAATCTTTAAAATATTAAATTATAGAGACGTGGGTCTATCTTAAAATGTTAAATTAAAAAGTTAGAGTAAAATTTTAAAAATTGACTCTTTAAAATAGAAAACAGAGTTTTGGAGATCCACTTACAATTGAAGATAAATAACCGTTGAGCTAACAGCATCAACCTAAACAGAAGCATGGTAATTCCGAGTTTCGAAGATTCGTACGTGGTTGCTTATGTTCAGCAAACAAATCTCCTTTCTGGGTTGCTTATGTTCACCAAACACACACCTGACCTGCCATTTCCCTTCTGGGTTCTGTCCTTTTCTCCCCATTATTCAGCCATTTTCTTCTACTTTTCGCTTCCCTTTTTCTTGGTTTTTAGCTAGAATTTATTGATCATGCTTTTAAGCCGATCGATTAAATAGGATTTTTACAAGTTTGGGGGGGAATGGGTGTTTGTTATTCTTCGATTAATGGCAAGAAAAAGACAGTGTGGGAGAAAGAATATGGTACAGATTTAAAGTTAAAGAAGGGTAGTTCTAGTGATTTTTCCACGTTTATCAGCAAATTAAGTGGCGGCGGCGCCGTGGCAGTTGCGGAGAAGGGGGCACTAAATCAAGTTCCCGGCAGGATTTTTGCAAATGGGGCGAGCCGGATCGCTAGTTTGTACACTCAGCAAGGCAAGAAAGGTACCAATCAAGACGCCATGATTGTTTGGGAGGTCAGTCAAACTTAATACAGTTCATATGAATTTTTCTGTGCAAAATAAGACATCAAGAACCATCAGTTTCTAATAATTTAATGTTAAATTTAGCTGTAGTTAACAAATATGGAAGTTAGTGCTTTGTGTGACTATAAATTAACTTCTTGCCTAGAACTGTAGAGGTTTTTTTTGCCATTATTTGTTTGACCTTATTAAGAACTGAAAAAATGATGGGATGCTATTCTTTTCTATTTGTGTCAGTTTCTGACTTGTTTGGATTGTTTGTCCGGTAGAATTTCTGTACAAGAAGCGGTATGAGTACGACATTTTGTGGAGTTTTCGATGGTCATGGTCCTTATGGTCATATGGTCGCAAGGAAAGTTCGTGATGCTCTTCCGCTTTTTCTACGTACAGAGTGGGAAGGTAAACAAGATAGCAATCAAACTTCTGATCAAGAGAATGGCAATGCCCTGTAAATGACACGTTTTGATGAGTTTAAGGATGAAGAAAGGGACGAGTTATTGGATGATGAGGAAAATGAAAAACTTCCGGAGATGCATATGCCAATCAAGAGATCAATTTTAAAGGCTTTCCAAATAATGGATAAGGAATTAAAGTTGCATCCTACCCTGATTGTTTCTGTAGTGGTACAACTGCTGTCACTTTGATAATGCAGGTAGTTCTTTGTTTAATTTTCAATTTTTCTGCATCGTTGGATAATGAGAATGGTGTTTAGATATGCCCCTTTCTTGGCTCTCCTTTTGTTTATCTAATTGTTTTGTTCGGTGGAATTTGTGCTCGCCTCCTTCTTTGGAGTGCTATAGAACAACAGTCGTATGTCCTTTTTTTAACCGTTGTGAAATCTATGTGATTTTTGTTAAGTCAGTTCCATAGACTGTAAAGGCATATCCATATTCTGTAAATCAGGGTCTCGTATGAGTCTAAAACCTAAAATTTCGTCACTCCAACAAGATGCAAAAAATTGACCATTTTGTTGTGCTATATAGTCAAACTTTTCAGGAATATACAGAGCTATGTATCTTTTGGGTTTGCGACTCAAATTCGGTCTAGGTTTGCATGATTTTGGAGTCCTAGTTGAAGTTGTCTTAAAAAGATAAAAATTATGGACCGAGAAAAAAAGTCGCCGAATTTTCGTTATTTGCCGCTAGTTGGTCTCTCGAGCAAGGGGATCAATTTTGAGCAGTAACATTTTCATTCGCCTGTCCCTCGAGTGATAGTGCCATCCGAATTTTTTGCTTTATGTCGATTTTACGCGATTTTTAACCTAGTTTTCATATCTTGTATTATTTTTAGGGGTTGGGACATCTCTTATAAATATGCAGCTCTTCATTCAGTTTAGAAGAAGTATTATTGTTGGGTTTTAATATTCTCTTCATTGGTTGTCAGTAAAATTACTCGATTCTTCTGTCAATTTTCTTCTTTACTTTTAATCTTGTTCTTACTTGTGCGATCAATACTTCATATTATATCATATTAACCTCCTCGTTCTCAACAAGTGGTCCGGATTCGTAATAATTGGAATCAGATCGAGGTTGAGAATTTTGTCTAAGGTTTCTATTATCGATGACAACCATGAAATATGATATTCCGCTCTTGGATCGCAATGTAAGATTCTCGTTGTGGCAAGTAAAGAGGAGAGTTATTTTGGCACAGATGAATTTGGATAATGTGTTGTTGGGATTTGACTAGATGCTGACAACTTGGACAACAGAAGAGAAGCAACGGAGGGATCGGAAGGCACTTTCTCAGATACATCTTCTCATATATAACAACATTCTTTAGGACATTTTGAAGGAGAAGACGGGAGCTGCATTGTGGTTGAAATTGGAGCAATTGTCCATGATCAAATGTCTAACAAACAAGTTGCATCTGAAGTAAATTCTATATTCTCATCGCATGGCAGTAGGAGGATCTTTGGAAGACCATCTGGCCATGATAAAGGAGATCGTCGTTGATTTGGAGATATTAGATGTAAAGCATGATGAAGGGGACTTGGTCTTGATCCTGTTGTGCTCGTTACCCATTTCGTATACGTCATTTAGGGACATGATTCTATATAGTCGTGACACACTCACTATTGATGACGTTTATGATGTTTTGTTCTCAAAGAAGAAGATGAAGCATCTGGTTGAAGTTGGATCTAGAGGTGAGGAAGCTCTTGTTACTCATGGTGATCGACGGAGGAGTAAGTCGAGGATGAACTTCAACAATCAGGTTTGCTTCTATTGCAAGAGGAAACGACACATCAAAAAGGATTGCGATAAGTTGTAGGGCAGAGGTAATTCGACTGCAAATCTTGGGATGCAATCAGTCCATTCAGACAAGACTAAAATTGTCGATGACCATTTAGATGGTGGAGATGTGGTGTTGACTATATCTGACATGGAATCCAAGCTTAATGATGAGTGGATTTTGGATTCAGCTTGTTGGTTCCATATATGTCCCAATCGGGACTGGTTTGAAACATTTGAAACGATGACGCAAGGTGTTGTCATGGAAACGACAAACTTTGTCAGGTAGCTGAAATTAGAAGGGTTAAATTGAAGTTGTTGGATGGAACAATAAGAACACTTGGTCAGGTTTGACATGTTCCAGATTTAAGGAAAAATTTCATCTCGCTGAGTACCCTGGATTCGAAAGGGTACACGTTCTTTGGTGGAGTCTTGAAAGTCCAAAAGGGTGTCCGGATTGTACTAGAAGGACAGAAGAAGTCTCAATTGTACATATTACAATATCGTGCAAAACCAGTAAAGAAACGTCTTTACAAGTTTACTACCGTGGTGGATAATACAGTTTGGTACGGTACCTTTGGAGATTGACTCTGAGTCGTTATTGAAGAACGCTACTCGAGAAAGTTTGGGAGATATGGGTAATTTTGCTTTGCCACCATCATCTGCGGTTCTATCGTGTTCAATTGTTAGGGAAAGACTCATTGAGGATAGGTACGGTGCAGATGTTAATGTTTATGCTTTAGGGACGTTTGAAGGTGTCGAGACTAGCATGGGGCCTTAAAGCGTTTAGTGTGAATTCTACTACAAGGTGTGATTCGACCATGTTTGGTAAATCTTGAATTCCTTGTGGAATTTTGAAAACTCCGTATATGGGTTCGGGTATCATTTCTGGATACCGTGGAAGAGGAAGAGTGTTTTTCTTGAGGTGGAGATGTCTGGTTCTAGATAAAGAGTTCAGTCTATTTCGCTGCAGTCAGACTTATTTTTCCAGGCGGAGAAATTTTCGAGTTTCGTTCGTTGCACCGAAATTTGTGCCAAGGTGGAGATTGCCCAAATTCGACCTAGGTTTGCGTGATTTTGTAGTACTAATTGAAGTTGTCTTGAAAATATCAAAATTATGATTGGGAAGAAAAGTCGTCGGATTTTTGCTAACATACCGCTAGCTGGTCACTCGAGTGAGGGGAGCAATTTTGAAGCAATAATATTTTCGCCCACCTGTTGCTGAGCTGTCACTCGAGCGATGGTGCCATCCGAATTTTTCGCTTTATGTCGGTTTTACACGATTTTTAACCTGGTTTCCATATTTTGTATTATTTTTAGGGTTTATGACGTTCCCTATAAATATGTGGTTCTTCATGCAGTTTAGAAGAAGTATTATTGCTGGATTGTAATATTCTCTCCATTAGTTGTCAATAAAATTACTCAATTCCTCTGTCAATCTTCTCCTTTACTTTTAATTTTTTTCTTGTTTGTGTGATCAATATTTCATATTGTGTCATATTAATCTTACCATTCCCAACAAGTGGTCCGGATTCATAACAGTAGCTTAATTTTAATTATAAGGAGCTCGCGGAGCCCAGGAAACAATATGATGCTATTGTAGAACAAGACAATTAGTACCATGAAGAGTACGTTTTTGAAAGTAAGTAAAGACTTGGGAAAAGTAGATTTTTGAACTGAAAATATAAGGGAAAAAATGTTACTTGTGAAAAACCTCAAACCTGTTTCGCTAAGAAAAATTAGTTAAAAGTATTTTTTTTAAGCTTGTACAAATTGCGTGATCAAGACAGAAGAAAATTGTAAATGATGACCAATGTTTTCGTCTCCTCATTCCAGCCCATCTCTCGGTTTTGTCCAGCAACCCTCACCATGACTATTATCACCCCACCATAGTACAGATGTTCTTTAGATTTGACCCATCATCCCTTTGGTTTGGTTAGCATTATTCATGCTACAAATGTTGACTGCAGCCATCTATGTAATTAGGACCATGCTATGTGTACACAATATTGTACACAATAGCTTACACCCCTCTCACATGGGAGGGGGGCCCACACATAATAAAATATTCGTGGGCCCCTCTTCATATGAGAGGGGTGTAAGCTATTGTGTACACCATGAGGTGTACACATAGCATAATTCATGTAATTAATAACAATCATGCTACTCGTACCTGCTCGGTTATCCTTTGGTTGACACGGTCCCACCCGAGCACTCACATGGAGGTCGGATCCCACTTCATTAAATTTAATATTTTCGTCCATCATGTGGGGGCAAGTAGGGTCGAGTAAAAGAAAGGATAAGTTCGGAGTGTACAAATAGTTTATTTCAATTAATAATGACAAACCCCTTACCTTGTCAAATTGATGCTTTTAATATCGGACCTTTTATTTGATTTATATGTAATTTTAAAAACATTTTAAGTTACATCAATCCTTGATTATTTTTGTACTAAAAGAGGATATAAACCAATCATAGATGGTATTAACTATCATGAACATGATTTGCCAGAATCAAGATCCATAATTGGAAATGTTGGTGATTCAAGAGCAGTATTAGCAACAAGAGACGAGGACGAGGAGTTGATGGCTGTACAGTTGACTGTAGACTTAAAACCTAATCTTCCAAGTATCTGTCTTTACATTTTTCCTCTGTTTCCCTCACACACACTTGCGGGCAAAAACAGTATTTATTAGTCACTCACACTTGCAGCGAAGTTTCAAGTTAGACACCAAATTTTATATTATTTCATGATCACTGAAGTTTACCTTTTGCTTCAGTTGGGACCAAATTTTATATTATTTCAAATTTTCAAGTGATAACTGAATTTCCTTTTTCTTCAGTTGGGTCACTCATTAAAAATCCGTTAGTTTTTCTGAGAGTCTGATGAGGCGTCAATATGGAAGTAAACTTTAATCACCACGTATTTTTTAACTGACTGACCAAACTGAAGTAAAAGGTAAACTTTAATCACCGTGTTAGAACAAAGTAAACTTTGGCGACTAACTTGAAACTTTGCTGTAAGTGGATGGACTAACAATTTTTTGACGCCCACAATTGCAATATACATCGAAAATGCTGATAAAAAGAAGAAATACAATGAAACATTTGAAATTTAATTTTCGTTAGGACTTTCACATCCTGATGTCCTGACCAACATAATAAAAAAGACACGAACTACACTTGGGTGGTGATAGAACTAAAAATCGTGACCTCCTTTTGTTTTTCAGGGGAAGCTGCAAGGATCCAGAAGTGTAAAGGAAGGGTTTTTGCATTGCAAGATGAGCCGGAGGTTGCACGTGTATGGTTGCCTAACAGTGATTCTCCTGGTTTAGCGATGGCCAGAGCCTTTGGAGACTTCTGTTTGAAAGATTTTGGTTTAATTTCTATGCCAGATGTTTATTATCACCGTATTACTGAAAGAAATGAGTTTGTCATTCTCGCCACTGACGGGGTATTATTTTCTTGTTATCAATTGATAATGTTGTTCTCCCCTTATATCTCCATGTAGCTATTTGATGTTTATTGCTTTAACCTCGGATGTCATTATAAAGGCTATTTATATTGAAATAGGTATGGGATGTCCTCTCCAATAAGGAAGGTGTGGACATTGTGGCCTCGGCTCCTGGTCGTGGAACGGCTGCTCGAGCTCTTGTTGACTGTGCTAGGAGAGCATGGAGGCTCAAGTACCCAACATCAAAGATGGATGACTGTGCCGTCGTCTGTCTTTTCCTCGAACACTCATCATCTAATGATTCTGTTAATGCACCAAACATCGCAACGAAATCCCCTGAACAGGAATCTAGTAAAGTCCTTGCAGAAGAGGAACCCAATATCTCAAATATTGATGAGGCTTTTCAAGACGCTCCTGTTGTACATTCGGATGGTACTACATTGTCTAGTGAGATAGTGCCTGTTGTCGAGGAAGTCGAGGAGAAGCTACCCGAGAGATCTCTTGGTCAATCTAAGAGGAGTTCAGCTGAATTCCTTTCGACTGCAGACGACGAGGAATGGTCGGCCCTTGAAGGTATTACCCGAGTTAATAGTCTGCTAAGCATTCCAAGGTTCTTATCCTTGGACAAAAGATCATTGAGTTGGAGAAAGTGGTTATGAAACAATTATAATATATAAATATGGTATAACGCTGATAGTGAGTAAAGTGCTATCATGTTATCTTTTGCTCTGTAATAAAGCCTTTACTTGGAGCGCATTGGACACGATAGGACAGGATGATGAAGAAAAAGGTCGAAAAGTTGTCTATTATACTTCAGAGTACGGTTTAATAATGTGTATTAAATATACCTTCGAAGATGGTCAGTATGAATCTGATAGCATTTAAATTAGCAATTTGGAGTGAGTTGTATGAATTATTTTCTCCATTCGTGTGGAGTCGGTCTGGTGGGAATTTTTGTATATGAATAGCTTAAATGGGAATTTCTTTTTGTTGCTAGCAATGCACGAAATTATATTAGTACTCTACATGTTTGGTACATTAAAGTGGGTTGCACTAAGAGGGTGTTTGGTGGGGATTAAAATCAGATTTTTAGTAGATTGTCATAGAAGTTTTTGAAATGTGTGGTTAAAAAGTTGTGAGACCTAAGAAAGATGTAGTTGATATTAATTGTTTGACTTTGACTAAGATTAAAATCAGATTTTAATCTGAAACAAATGATTTTATCTATACATATAGGCGGGGTTTACAGGTGCGCTACAAGTTACTAGCCCCCCCCCCCCCCCTCCCCTCCCCAATGAATTAAAAAAAAAAAAAAATGACGACTGGCTCCACAATGTGAGAGCCCTGGTTACTGCCTGGCAGCCCCCCTGTACGTGAAGAACTGCTCGAAACAAATAGGCCTTAAATGCATAATGTTATTCATCACCACCAGTATTGAACATCAGTCTATGTGACAATTAAATGTTATTAAATAATAGATTCATTTAAATATAAAGTCACATTACTTATTTAATTGAACTAATAAAGTGTAGTCACCTAAGTTAGTACTTTAGCACCACTGGTATTCGTACTAAATTAGATAAGAAAATGAACAAACATTTAACGTATGTTTTATTCTTATTTTTGTTTACTCTAATAAATCAAAAATGTCGGAGAGCACGAGGATTTTTTTTTGTTTATTTTCTTTACATTGAAGTCTCGTGGACAATCCATTTACCCATTGGATGGAGAAAAGCAGAAGTTGGGCCTTTGGTAGGCCTACCCAATCCATCAACCTATTGGATCAAGAAAAATTGTATTGGGCCTCTGCATTACGAGTCCAAAATGGAATCTAACTGGAGAAACGAAAAAGGTGTTACTTTGTGAAGTGTGAAACTTACGCTTTTAGGCGAAAAGGTAGTCGTCATTGAGTGGAAACGACTTTAAGTCTAAGCGTTTCTTTTAACGCTAGTCCGCTTTTGCCGTAATCTGCGCCTCACCTTTAATGTTCCAATTTGTATTGATAAAAAAGATGGAAGAATTAATGCCTCATTTTGGCTTTACTATCCATTTCAATTCTTCGTCCATTTTCTTCAAGTATTCTCTTTTTTATGCTGTTATTACTAAGCTTACTGTATTCATAGTAAGTTGATCTGATGTGATCCGGGATAGGCAATCACTTGACCGAGTTTTGGAATCCAAAAGGTCGAAATCAACAAATCAAAGACCAAATTTGGTGAAGGGGTCGAGGGTCGAAAGCAATTAGATCAACACAAAATGGAGGATTGAAGACGGAAGTGAAAATTGATAACTATGCGGCCGCATAGTTATCACGGGATGCGACCGCATCCAAATGGACAGAGACATGGCAGGAGGCATGGTTTATTTCTATACGACCGCATAGAAATACTCTATGCGGTCGCATAGAGTCTTTTCGAGTTCCAGTTCTATATTTTTCGCGAATTTCCAGATTTCATTATATTTCTTATTTTGACAAGTTTTATTATTTTTGGACTCTTGATATTTGGTGCTTTTAGGGTTTTCCATATTTCCTTAGTTTAGTATAAATAGGATCTTTATTTCTCATTGTAACAAGTTTTGATAATAATAAAAGTTGGGTTTTCTCTCCAATGGATCTTCCATGAAAAAATGAACTTATCAAATATTTCGTGTTAATATTTGTGGCGTTCAAACCAGAACTTATCAAAGGATTGGACTACCTTTGTGGCGTTCGCAAATCGGGGTTCTAGTTTATGCACTTCAACGGGTTTAAGGTTAATATACCTTAAGTTCTTGAGTCGTGAGACTCGGATCAAGATCCTATCGTCTACAAACCTGAATCTGGGCTTTCTCGGCGTTTTCGAATTCATTCCGCGAGTTCCATGCGATTCCCCCAACCGGGATCTCATCATGATCCTTAAAAAATCGTTCAAATCTTGCTAAACTATCTCGTGACATTCATGAAAGCGTGTCTCGCTTAAATTTTCATGCACTAGTTTAAATTGAAAAGCAAAATTAATTTCATAAATTAAGAGTGCGTTTGATTATCAATATTTTTCATTTTTTTTGTATTATTTGATCGATAATTTTTTCATAAAAAATATTTTCATACTTTTGGTCACGTTACCATATTTTCTTTGAAAACAAGGAAAATATTTTCTTTAGGGGGAGTATATTTTTATTTTTTAGGTAATTCACTATCTCCTTCTCTCTTATCTACCTCCTCCCTTTCTCATCTACCTAACAATAAAAATTGACAAGTATAACATTTTTTAAGTTGAAAATAAAATCAATCAAACACATTTAATTAACAATTCTCATGCAAATAATTTTTAAGCAATTCAATTGTCTTGAATTTTTTTCTTTCCTTGCAAATTCCATGTTCGCAATCAAACATGTCCTAAATGTATTGGCACATGACAATTTAACGAAAAATTGGTTAATTTTTGTCATTGGAGACGGATTAAGAATTCATTTGCTCATCTTTGAAACGATATAAATGTTTTCCGTATCGAAAAATGAGAGGGAAAAAATGAAAAAAAGAAGGAAAGAATCTTTTGATAGAAAAGAAGGAAAATTGGGGCACATTATTTTGTTTGATACATATGTGCACAAAAATTAGTCAAATTTTTTTAAAGAGACTTGATTGTCCAAGTAAAAAATTAGAGCAAACGATACAATTTTTCTATTGGAAAAATAAAATCTTGTGCAAGTAAGTTAGAAAAAAATAAATAAAAGAGAATTGATTTTAGCATGAACTATGATATATTTAATTAAAAAATTGGATAAGAATTTTAATCATTAAAATTATCGAACTAAGAATGTATGTATACTTTGGTTTTTTGTTTACCTAATTGGCTAATTGTAATTGGTCTAATTTGCGTGACAAACCTAACAAGACCATTCAAGATGTTATGCACTTTTGTTGTTAGAACTTAAATAAAAGAATTAATTTGATTGTGTTGCTACATAATTTATATTAAGGGTTGACAAAGTTTTTGATAAAAAAATTTTTAGCTGATTTCGATTTAAAAATTGATAAAACGTATGATTGAAAAATTAATGAAAGTTGTGAATCCCATAAAAATATATCTTTAAAATTGTTGACTTCTACATCAATCTTAGTGATTTTTTAAGTTTTCATAAACAAGCACTAAACTTTATTTAATAAAAAAAAAAAGCAAAAAAAAAATAGTTTAAGATAATCTAAATTATGTTTGAAATTAAGTAATGTTATGTAAACTCATTGGGATTGCAACCCAAATTTAAATGATACTATATGATATGCTAAATGAAATGCAGTATTAAATAATTTATTTAATTTTATTTATTATTTAATGTTATATTAACGTTATCTAAACTGATATTACAATCATAATGAAACTAAATGTGTTTTTACTTAATCCAAGTTATTAGAATAGGACTCTGCTGGTTGTACTCTTAGGCCCCTCCACCTATAGGAGGTTTCCTAGTAGTACAGGGCTCATGTACAACCAGCTTTATTCATTATAATATTCGCATTTGGCATTCCATAATTGATGATTAAGTGAGTGACTTTACATAAGAACAAATGTTCTTAAATTATTGGTTAGCTTGTCTCGTCAAATTGCATCAAATTTGCACTTAAATCCACTTTGGAAACTTGAAATTTTGTGTTTATGAGAACTTATTCCTTAAATGACATCTTATTCACTCGGTTATTGTAGCGGTACCGAGCTTAGTCTTAACTGGACAATTGACCATGCAATAATGACTCATGTTTTTATTGTCACGATGACAATTAGTTTTGACTAAACTCTTCTATTATGATAAGAGTTAGGCGCGATATAATTTTGTGGGGTATACACGCAATCACATGGCTCAACTTGAGTATACGGATATAACAAAGTTAATTATTTTTAAATAATAGAAACAATTAAATTTATGTAGGCATTTCGTACACCATTCAAACACGACAAGCCTTAGACGTGAAGAGAAAGATTAGCCAATTATATATCCTACATGTTCCTTGGATTGCTCCATTAATTATTTTATTATATTAATTAATACTTGCTCAACCATTATCCGGTTTGTCCACATCATGGTTTTGATTGGTTCCTGAAATTGAAGAAGACCTTCCTAGTACAAATAAAAACTTAGTCAATATATATATATTTTTTTATTTCTTGGAAAATATCCCGTAGAAACAAATAAACGACAGATGAACTTGGCTATCAAGTATCAACCAAACCAACCGTAAAATAAAGTAATAAAACCTGGCATATTTATTAAGATAAACGAATATCTCTCTCAACTTGGATCCATGAGCGGCTTTGGAAAGGTTTAATATAATAAATAACGTTACTGAAAAAAGGTTAAAATCTTATTTCATACAAGATTCCGTGTCTTATATTTATTTTCGTTGAACTTTTGCTAGTTGACTCAGAACTGGTAGCAAGGTTCATAGACATTTTTACTAGGATTAGACATAATTCGGTTCGATTTGATTTGATTCGATTTTCTTTAGAATCGAACCACATTCAATTTTTTCGGATATTTAGCAAGTGAAATTGTCGGGTCCAAATTTAATTATAAAATCGTTCAGGTTCTGTTCCATTCGATTTGATTCCTGAGTTACCTACTATAGTTAAATTTTTTTAATATTTACAGAGCTACATTAATTCAACTAATAATATGTTAAATTTTAATTCTTACAAAAATAATGTAATCAAATTTTATGTATCGTTTGTGTCTCTCTTTGTTAAATTTTTCATAAATTCGATTGTTAGAATCACAAAAAGAGAAAGATAGCAAACTCGTAATAATTAATAAATGTGCAGTCGAGTTTCAATTCGATTTATCCAGAACGGTAGAAATGACACTACGATAGAATAACATATTTGGATAAAACTTATGTCAATTTGATAAAGTTGGATTTGGACTGAAATTTAAAAATGGGAAAGTCATATTTTTGAGTTTGAGTTAAATTAATTAATTAGCAAATTTATTTTAAAAAATAAAATAATTTGACTTATTTTAAATAAATATATTAAAAAATTATGGAGTTTCGATTTTTATTGGGTTCATCGGCTCTTGATCTAGAATCGAGAATTGAATCAAACCGGTTGCGTCAACTTAAAAAAAATTGCTCGATTCAGGTCGGATCGAGAATTTGTCCAACCCTAATTTTTATGATGCAAGTCCTTAGACATTTTTGCACAATTTAGTCTGATTTGATTCGACAAAACGGTGTAGACTTTGTCAGGTTATCTCATATAACTCGATCTGCTTTATTCGTATAGTAGGATTAAACTGATTAGTATTAAACCAGAAACATATGATTAATTGTTATATTATTTAATTCGGATTGAATACAATATACGAGCAACCGTATCAATGTGAAAAGAGGAGTTTCTAAAAGTTTTTATTAGCTGGGAATGAAGGACGGCACACCTTTAACCTTTTAACTGTTGGTGGGGCTTATTCGGTTTAGGTATACTTTCCAATTTGAAGATTGCATAGCACTGTCAAGCAAGATACTCACCTTCTCATACCAAAATTTGGTTTCTTCCCCTTTAACTATTATATGTTGCAGTCATAAAATATTTCTCTTGAGATTCTTAAATTGGAATGTAGCCTCAATTTCACATTTTCTTTACACTAAAATCAAAAGGGTTACACGTGTTCAATTCAAATTTAGTCAAATAAAGAATACGGAAACTATGCACCAATTGCAAATTTAACTATCTTTTCATTAATAATTGATCGAGTATCTGGACAGATAACAAATGAACGTTACTAATTTCACCAGTGAGAAGAATAGTGAATTTGACCACTCAAATTTAAGCCGGATAGAAGAAGGATCGAACCCTACGTTGGATGAAGTTATAAGACCACCGTTAGTAATCTCTTAATTTTTTTCTAAATAAATATAAAATGCTTAATTTTGTAGTAATTGTTTTGTTTTTTCTTTTGGGGGTTAAAAGAGGACATTGATAAATTAGTGCAAACCAGAAGGAGCGATGCAAGTGGTTCCAAATAAATGAATAAAAATAGTTAAAATACTTGTTTATTTTGTCATTTAGTGCACGAAATATGGACCCTTAAACGGTTCAAAATGTTCCCATGATTCTCTTTTGATTTGGTTACATGTTATGTGGGGACACCAACTGGGACCATCTAATTAATAATATTTTACTTCTTCTTGGGGGCTCCGACGTCGTACTATGTACAACCGTCTAACCAAATTGTCTTTACTCCCCCCTACATAATTATTATTTCATGCGGTAAAGATAATTAATTTGTAAGGAAGAATAATAATAATATAATTTATTATACTGTTCGGCGATTAATTTTATTCAATTATTAAAATATCGTAACATATGTTGACAATGTATCAATTTATGCGTCATTTTATTTGGATAAAAATATAGATTTTTAGTAATTTTGGATAAAAAGATAGATTTTTAGTAAATTTTGATAAAAATTGATAAATATATAATTAAAAAACTGAAAAAAAAAATGTGGGTCCAATAAATATATAATTGAAAATAAATTGAGAAAAAATTGAGTTTTTAGAAATGGGGATCAAAAGGGACTATGCTTTTGCTATTGAGGTCTCCATAATTGACGAACAAATTTATTTATAAATCGTTTTTTTTAATTAGACACGGTGTTATCATCTCAATCACACTATATCTGTCGCTAAGTTAAAAGCTATAGAACAGTCATGCGATTGTTCAAAACTCGAATCGAAACAATATCAAGAAGTAATTGTCTTAATTTGAGTTAGACCTCAATGTCACGATTATGAGATATTGTAGGTTTTTATTATTATTTAAAATTAAAAATATCATACATGCTTGTTATTTAATTGATATTTACAAGTAAGTGACATACTATGTTTGACTATCGACGTATTTATATTTGATGAATTTTTGTATTTCTCTTTATTGTTGAAAAAAATTGTGATCTTGTAAAACTACTTTTATCAAAGTGTATCAAGAGGTTATGAGAATTTACTTCAAGAATTTAACTTGAGGGCAAGAACTATTTTGTTTAAAAGTTTAAACTCCTATAATAGAGACATAATTATTTCTTTAAATAGTACCTTCAACAAAATCTTCTTACGAGCAAGTTAATTAATTTCAATAAAAAAATATAACATGTACATAAATTTTACAGCAAAGCTCCCTGTCTCGACTTGGGGAACCCAAGCCGGGATAGGTAGCATAGTTCTAAATTTTATAAATATAGAGTACAAGGTTTGAATACAATCTCTCTTTGTGCTTTAGGGGGGTGTATTCAATTGTGACTTTTGAAGACTTTGATGGATTTTTTTTTAAGTGATGATTTTTGTGGGTTTCGTGGATTTTTCATATATTTACAAAGAATTAGTGGAAGTCTTTCGTAAACTTCTGTAGACTTTCATTTTAAAACTTCTGTAGACTTCTGTAGAATTCAAAAGATTTTTAAAGATTTTCATTTGAAGTAGAATTCACGTGGATTCTGTAGTTTCCATAATTTTCCTTCTACTTCTCCTCCTCATATAATTAAAAAATATTTTAAAAATAATAAAAAATTAAGATCTTAATTAAATAAATAATAATCAAAAGTATATATATATATATATATGATAATTAATAAATTTAATATTCAATATTATTAATATAATATATTTTTAAAAATAAATTAAAAAAAATATTTACATTTAATTATAAATTTGTCGTATAAAAATTTATAATTTAATAAAAAATAGATAATTTTCATAAAAAAAATGAAAAAAGTTACAAGAATTCAATTTCATTTTTTTTTTATTTATGGAAAGTTGAGATAAACGATGAGAGAGAGGGAGAGAGAATCAATAGAAAAAATTAATTTTATACATCTAATGTTCGTAGAAAGAAAACTGAAAAAAATATTTTATATATATATATATATATATATATATTTGTAAAAGTCTCCCAGAATCTCGTGATTAATGAGAGACAAATTTTGAGATTTTATATGAGTACTTTCTACTTAAAAGTTAGTACTCCAGAGACTTTTATAAAAGTCTCCAGAAGTTATTAAAATTTGAATACCCCAAAACTTATAGAGACTTCTAAGAAGTTTTAATTGAATACACCGAGATTTTTAAAGATTTTTTAAAAGTCTATAAAAGTCTTAATTGAATACACCATAACTTTTAGAGAGTCTCTAAAAGTCTACATTGAATACACCTAATTTTTTTAAATCCCAAGAAGTCATTAAAAGTTTCAATTGAATACACCCCCCTTAGAGTATATAAATTCTACTACATGTATTTTCTTTCCTATCCATTTATCGAACGTAATCAAAAGATAACAGATAGACTTTACTACAAATTCAATACGTATAATCCAATAAGATAACGGATAGATTTGCTCGCATATTTTATCTTTGAATCATGCTATTTGTATAAATTAGGTTGACAAATTTGATTTACAAATTGTGTGTTGGTTACATTTAAGTTAATCATTTCAAAAACAATTTTTGAAATCAATGGTCTAAATCTTATCATATTTAGCCCATGTTCGATTCTCATTTTTTTTAAAAAAAAATACATTCTTAAATAGTTATTTGATATCATTTCAATCATACATTTTTCAATAAAATAATATTAAACGTAAATTCAAATTTTTTTTTTTTTTTAATCACACATTTTCCATCAATACACTATTAAAAAATGCATTCTTTTGAAAATAATGGGAATCAAATGGGGGCTTAGTTTGTAAATAAACTTTGTACAAGTAGATTAATTATTTATCCTTTAGGTTTGGACATAAAAATGTTTCCCAAACACACCTTGTTCCCCAGTTGTTAATATAAACATGTGCTTTTAATTAAACACTAATTAAGTGTAAATGCTAAATTATAGCAAATTAAGCAAAATTTAGTGGCTAAAAAATCATATTCAGTTTCATGAGTGTACAGGTGTCACGTAGCTTTATCACAGGCAATTCTAACGTTTGCAAATCCTTATCCCCATCCTATGATAAATTGTTTGTACCTAAAAAATTAGATATTAAATTTCTTAAAGTAATTATTAATTTTCAATTTATGTCATCAACCAATAATGCCACCTCTTTTATTGATTTGACCAGTCGACCTCCACTGCTGACATGTCACTTTTTCAATGGCTAGTCAAACATTTTGAAATTCCAAATGGGCTCTCTAAAGAGAAGGCCCGGTCCAATTTTATTCATTCGTGTACGGTGTACTAATTAATATATATATATATATAATTTATTATTATTATTATTAATTTTTTTATTTTTTTTGTAAATGACAGAACATGTATATCTTTCTTGATTCCAAGAACTGTAACGCCCAAACAAACCCCACTTTTTTCATGTTTAAAATCACTTTTTTATATCATCAGCAATCATGTTTCTTACTAATTGGTAAACCATTTTCTAGACAGAGTGAGAAAAGAAGTAGAGAGAGAAACCAAAGGATATTGACAGGAAGGTGAGTTGTTTTTGTTGTGCTCTTCAAAGAATTAATTTTTCTCATTAATTGGAAAAACCCATTAAACAGAAATTAGTCTGAAGAGGGTCAGAAAAAAGTCTCCTTTCTTCGTCTTCCTTAATTTTGACTGCTTTGTGTTTCTTGAGGTATTAAAACTTGTCCTTTTTTTATATCTTTTTGTTCATCATTTGCTAATAATTTATTCATGTACTGAAGTTTTTGCTATTTTTGTTCTTGTGGGGAATTTATCTTATGGGTCATCAGGGGTTTATTTTTTCAATTTCAGGCTAGTCTTCTTTTCTGGTTTTGTACTTGATGGTCCTGCAAAAAAGTAAATTTTTTTTTTTTTACACTTTCTCTCTCTGTGTGTTGGTTTTTTTTTTTTGTTAGATCTTGTATTTTAGGATTCAATGTATGGCATTTTTTATTTTTAATTTTTTTTCATGTGACTTTTAAATGATTAAGAGTTGGTGAATTTGAAGAAAGAAAATGGCTGGTGTGGAGCAAGCTTTAGTGAGTGCAGTTGAATCTAAAGTGAATTAATTATATTTGGTTTATATTTGTTATTTTACGTTGATTTCAAGACAGAATTTATTTGGCTTTGTAGGGGAAAATTGACTAAAGGATGGTGTTTCGCATTTGTTTTGGTGTAATTTGAGTTACCTTTTATGTATTTTCTTGAAGTAGACTAGTCTCCTTCGAATCAATGGCTGTGTTTGTACAGGCCTTTACAGCAAGGAGAGAAAGAAAAGTGATAGATAATTTACCATCCTTGAGCGTCCATTAATAACGAAAGAGAATCCACCGATTGACGTGAATAAAATTTATCTTGATTGTTGTAGACTTGTAGTTGCCTTTGGCTCATTCCGTTTATTATTGATCTTTTTCTTAGTCCGATTTCTTCCTTTATGTTTCAATTTTTTCCAGCAACACTTTGATTTCGTAAGTAATCTGATTTCAGATTGATAGAAACTGGTCAAGGCTGAAAATTCTCATGGGCGGGTTTGATGACCATGTTGCTATTATGGGAGATTGGATGCCTCCCAGTCCTAGTCCAAGGGCCTTTTTCTCATCAATAATTGGCGATGAAGTCATGGCAAGATCAGGTACTGAATCGCATAATGAAAATAGAAGCAGGTCTCTTTTTCCGGGGCCTGAGAAGCAGATTGAATCAAGAAATGTTGATCAAAAGGATGAGACACAACCCAATGTAGTTGATGATGAAACAGTCAAGTCGAATGTCCCGTCGGAGCAGAAAATGAGTCCAAGTGGTGGTCTTCTGGAGAGGATGGCAGCTAGATCCGGTTTCAATGCCCCGAGGTTGAATACAGAAAGTATCCGGCCATCTGACCTTTCTCAGAACCCAGATGTTCGGTCTCCTTATCTGACAATTCCTCCCGGTCTCAGCCCAACAAGTCTTCTAGAATCTCCTGTCTTCCTCGCTAATAATTCACTGGTAAGCTTAGAAATTATAAACCTTCTGGTTAACTCTCGAGAGTTTTTTTTGTTAGGATCATTATTTTAGTACGCATTCAGTTGCAAGATAGAGAGTTGCTCAATCCCGGTTGGTATCAAGAAAGAAACAAAAGTTAAAATCATGTGGATTGTACCAAGTATTGTGTACCAAACGTGGTCCTATGTGTTAGGACTGTGCAGGACAAAAAGTGGAACCAATAGAAGACATTTCCCTTTTGTTGTATTTTTTTAACTCAGGGAAGTGGGGTGTGGGATAATTGTGTAAATTGCTTAAATAGACATTTTTTCTCAGTAAGTGTTCTGAACACGAGAGTAATCTGAAAGTCTAAAACTTCCAATGAGAATCATTTTCTACTATATGGAAAGTGTAAAAAAAGAGTGGGCCAAAAACAGCTTAGACTATGCTAAGCCTATGTTTGGTTCATGTTTACAAACTGTTTACAAGCACTCAAACCAATTTTTATCCACATGTTTCGAGGTAATCACAAGTAATACCTACTTATTCACCACTCATTTTTATCTAATTATGATTTAAACTGTTTATAAACACTTCCCAAACATGCTCACCTCCACATTGTGTGTTTCCACTTTGATAAATAGTAATATTGTTTTTTATGCCTCTGATTTTACTTCCTTCTAGCGTAAAAATGCAGAGATGTCTCCATTGAATATCTTTGGAAAAATGTTGAAGAATTTTATGTGGTCCATTTTGTCATTTAAGTAATTAGTTATTTACTCGGCCTTAAATTCTCAATGAATAGATCGTTTTTCTGCAGGTCCAGTCATCTCCAACAACTGGGAAATTTTCATTTATCCCAAACATGGGAAACTCAATGTTGATGACAGGCAATCCCGATAAGGGCAAGGAGAATACCTTTGAAGATGTCATTGCCTCGTCATTTGCATTCCAGCCTGTCATGGAATCTGGTTCCTCATTTAGTTTTTGTGCAGCGAGCAAAGTAATTATAGTCTCTCTTTCTCTATCTCCTTCCCTTCCCCCTAAACCTATGTACAGGATTTGACAGTATAGTAAATAAGATTGTAGCTTATTTTTCTTCGTTAATGCTCTCCAGCACTATCCAGTCATTCTTATCAAATGTATCACTAGGGCATGACATGTTTTTGTTTATAAATATTTGCATATTTGGTTTTCCTGCAAGTTCTTTTAAGTTCCACTTTTTGCAAATTATGGTCAGTTCATTTCTATTGCTTTTTTGGACCAGGTAAATCCTTCGAGTCTTTCTCAATATTCAGAGAACTCACTTCTGCCTCAAAGTGTAGAACCCTCGAAAGTTCACTCTCAAAACTGTACACTTTTTCAGCAGGTTTATCTCTCTAATTCATCTGCCAAGAACGCCCAAGACATGTCACCCGAGCCATCGTCTTTTGGTACAATTGGCGCTATGGAGCTTTCTCCACCTTTTGATGAACCACAAGACGATGATGCTGATCAAAGAAGCAACGGTGATCCCAATGTTGGCAGTGGTCCAGCTGAGGATGGTTATAATTGGAGAAAATATGGTCAGAAACAAGTAAAAGGAAGTGAATATCCTCGAAGTTATTACAAATGCACACATCCAAATTGTCCAGTCAAGAAGAAAGTGGAACGCTCTCATGAGGGTCACATTACAGAGATAATCTACAAGGGAGCCCATAATCACCCAAAACCTCCACCGAATCGCAGATCAGCTGTTGGATCCTTGAATGCACTTGACGACATTCAGCATGACACAACTGAGCAACCAGGAACTGGTGCTAACGGTAATCCCATCTGGTCAAACGTGCAAAAAGGAACCCCTGATTGGAAGTGGGAAAATCCGGATTCAACATCAGCAGCAGCTTTGGGCCAAGAATATGGCAACGGAACTACCTCTTTTCCGGCACATATCGGCACTGAGTTTGAGTCCCGTGATGGAGTGCAAGCGTCTTCTGCTTTCTCAAATGATGAAGAGGAAGATGATCAAGTAACACATGGCAGTGTATCGTTGGGTTATGAAGGTGAAGGAGATGAAACAGAGTCAAAAAGAAGGTTTGTACTTTTATCTGTTTAAATGATTTCATTGAAATCAATATGAATATAGCTTGATAATATTTTGACTTTCTTTGTTATAGGAAAATCGAAACTTACCCTTCAGATATGAGTGGAGCTACTAGAGCCATCCGGGAGCCTAGAGTTGTAGTGCAAACAACCAGTGAGGTTGACATCCTTGATGATGGGTATCGTTGGCGCAAATATGGGCAGAAGGTTGTTAAAGGAAATCCAAATCCAAGGTTAACATCTTGTAATTTGTAAACTCGTACATAAACGATATAACTATTAAGTTATTATGAAACGGGATTTTTGGGTAATCTTTATACAGGAGTTATTACAAGTGCACAAGTACAGGCTGCACTGTGAGGAAGCACGTTGAGAGGGCTTCACACGACCTGAAATCGGTGATAACAACATACGAGGGAAAACACAACCATGATGTTCCTGCAGCTCGGAACAGCAGTCATGTTAATTCCGGTGTTTCAAACACACTTCCGACCCAAGCTTCGACTGCTGCTCAGAGTCAAATACACAGGCCAGAGCCAGCTCGACTTCATAACAGCCTGGGACGGTTTGAAAGACCTTCCCTTGGCTCATTTGGCCTGCCCGGGAGGCCACAGCTTGGATCTAATCCAAACTTCGGTTTTGGAATGAATCAGCCCGGAGTAGCCAATCTGGCAATTGCTGGATACGGGCCCAACCAAGGTAGGTTAGCGGGATTTCCAATTCATCCATATTCAGGACATTCGCGCCCTATGAGTAATGCAGGTTTCATGCTTCCAAAAGGAGAGCCGAAAGTGGAGCCCGAGTCAGATCCTGATTTGAACGTCTCCAGTGGCTCGTCAATGTATCATCATATTATGAATCGATTGCCGCTTGGACCACCAATGTAAATTTTTGTCATCTAAGAAAATATTTGTACTCGTCTACTCTGAAAAAGTAGAGATGATAACTTATATTTAAATGTGTTGTTTCCTGGGATTGCATCTAACTGTTCATTCTTTTATTATTTTTACTTTATGAACAATCACAGATTGGATATCATTTGATTTCATGTTCACCATAATTTATTTTTTTTAGAATGTCATTTTTAGTTTGTGGTTTCATGGTTGTGGTATTTTTGGGTCCATGGAATTTTCAAAGACACAGAAAGATATCACATGGATAGCAGCATACCTGTCACTTTAGGTGTGCTCATTTTATATTGAAATTTAACCTCTTTCATAGTTATATAAGTAAAGTATCTAGTTTACTTCATTTATTTCTGTTACATCATGTTAGTTTCTTCAATATTTTGTTCAAGGTTAAGATTTTTTACACATATGCCTGTTAATTTTTAAATCTTGTTGCTCAACTTTTATTTTTACACCTATTGAATATGTCTAAAATGATTTCTTGTAATTAATTTCTTCTATTCTAAGTTCACTTTTTTTGCATGTAAGAATTAACAGATTTGCTAGTTTTATTTTTATTTTCTTAGTTCATATTGCTTACTTTGGAGTTCGAATATTCGATATCTTCCATTCGTGATGGATATTTCATAAATGTCTACTCATGAAAATCCTACTTCTATTAGCCTTGATAATATATATGCTACTGGGAAAGAATCTTACAACACCTGTATTCGCCAACAATGAACTCAAAGAGAGAGAGAGATTGATGGAATCAACTTAGAACTAGTTCTATTGATTGTTGTAAAAGGATAAATGAGCCTTTGTTTTTGGAAAATAATTCTTCTGTTATTCCCCAACTCCATATGCATCATGATCGTCATGCTTCAACTTCAAATAAAGAAACACATAGTATTTCAAATTTTGAATTACACAGAATTTCTAATGAATTGAACGTGTCATTTACTGCTTACGTATTACCAACATTGATCTACTATAAGCATTGTAATGCTCGTAAATTTTATCGAGAAGCTAAAGATTTTTGTTGTTGTGAAGGAAAAATCAAGATCTCCATGTCTGACTCACCGAGTGAAATGTATAATTCATTTACTTCTAAATAATGAAATTTAAGAAAATTGCAAGAGGACATATTAACCATTTTGCTTTCACTTCATTTGGTGTGAAATACGATAGACATATTTAAAGCGTATAAAGGTATTTACACATTTAAGGTTCAAAAACAGAGTATATCATTATGTAAATCAACTTTTGCTCCAGAACAATACGCCTTCTTATAATCAATTATATTTATACGATACAAATAATGAAGTTCAAAATCGTATGAAAATATCATCTAATTTTGCTAAAGTTACTTTGATTGTTTTGATTGAAATTTTAAAAAGAAATCCATTTAGTAAGTTCTTTAAGTCTTTAAGTGATATGATTGACTTGCATGAGCATTGCATACATATATGATGCGATCCTGGATTTGATCAAAGAGTTTTCAATCAAAACAATCAAAGTAACTTCGACAAAATTAGATGGTGTTAATATCTATTTTTATATTTACATATTTTAACTTATCCTTAATAAGATATAAAAGTAATGATAACACGTATAAACGGCACTTGATTTTACAAAATTCGTCTACAAAGATTTAATATTTTAACAACAATGTATCTGTGTAATAAAAGTGTGAATGGGTATTGTTTAGTTCTAAATAATTAAAAGTTACATGAAATCTCAATAATATACTTGGATATAAGTAAATAAGAAAGCAAATGGAATTAGATTCAAAAATAGTACGAATTTATTAATAATGAAAATTCGGGAATAAATTTTCAGTACATAGAGATACAATTAAACTTTAAAAGTTACGGACGTGTTAGATTTCTATCAGTGTATTTTTTTTTTTAGACAATTCGTTATTCAGTAGTTCAGATACACATGTGTCACCCATTTGTAGTTCTTTCTCTCTAAGAAAATCTACCCAACATATGGTAAGCATCGTATTACACCAGTTGGTCTTAAGTTTGTTGTAATATCCTAATTGTGATGTGAAGAGTTGTGGATCTGCGCATTGCATACAAAATTCGGCAAATTGTGTCTAGCAAACTTTCCTGATACATACTGCAAAACGATAAATGAATGAATTATTGATTTTAAATTCAAACTTATGTGGAAGAGGTAAATAGAGAATGAGATGCGAATGATAATTTCTGGAAGTTAAAAGTGACCGTTACAATTTTTCGATGACTGTCGCGATGAAGTGTTAGTGTTACTTCAAATACAGGATTATTTGTATGTGAAGTGTCTTCTTCTTCAACAATATCGGAGTCATACGTTACCTCTAACCTCGAATGGTCAAATATGGTAACGTTGAATGTAGAATTTTCATTATATTCAAATATTAGATCATAACCATCTTGTAAGTTATGATGTTAAAAAAACTGCTCCCATCCATCAGCCAAATATGGCACCGTTTGATACACATTTTTTGTAAAATGAGAATGAAAAATATAGTCGTTATGGGTCCCACACAAGATATGTAAAGTTAAATATAGTGGCTGAATGTGATGGATAACGGTCATATTTTTCATTTTTATGGTGAAAAAATGAGAACCAAACGGGGGCTATATCTTCTCATCAACGCTTTCTAATTGTATGGTAGCAATTATACCATCATATCCAATTAAATGTATTGTATCACCTAGTTCAAGTCTTGAATCATTGACAAAAGATGCAGGAAGTACATATATGATATTTAATAATAAAAAATGTGAAGGAAGGAACTATTATATAAACTAACCAGACGGCTATTATGGTTTAGTGAAAAAGTGATAATTTTAAAGAAACGATATTGCAAATCCATTTGGTCTTGATATAATGTAGTGAGAAAATCGTTAGAAGCAATTGAGAATAATATTTTTTTTAATGTTTTGCGAGATAGATTTTGAAGTATAAGTGGATTAGAAAGTTTGTTAGAGAAAGTTGCATATATAACGTAAAAATAATTAGTATACATCATGCAACATATTAACTTTTATAGAAAAATATAATGTAGTTTGGTAAAAGTGTTGATTAGTGCAAGAATTACAAGAATTAACGAAAAATCTATGACCTTTTTGAATGCTATGCACATTCGATGTTTCTTGGAGAAAGGACAAGGATTTTGGACATAAGAAGCAAGTGTATGGACAATTTTGCAGCGAAAATGTAAGAGTGAAAATGAAATGAAAAAAAATGTTCTGTTTTAGAGAGGTGAGCAAGAAAGGAAGAAAACAACAAAATGTAATTTAAAACTACATAAATTTTAGTTTGTCTTTGTAGTGATTGAGAAAATAACTAAGATAGAAATAAATTGTTCTAAAAGTAAAAAAGATAAACACCTGATTTTGTTTGAGTGAGCCACTGGCAAGTAGCTAACTCCGCATTTTGCAAATTTGTAAACGCGAAAATGATTTAAGGTAACTAATGAAAACACATGAAAGTATTTAGTTTAAATAGAAAATTTACCTTTTTTTTTGCATATTTGACAAGAGGTTCATGAGAATGTAGAAATAGACAAATTATTAGTGAAGGACACTGATGTCACTCTTACCAAAAAGAAAATTATTGTAGATGCGACAAATCTCTTGACACGAAACAGAATCTTTATAAGTGAGGGAGTGCAACGTATTAGCACAAATAATGTGGAATGACTAATGTGATTCCTTGGATTTATTTAATAATTTTGTTTTGTGTAATAATTATTTGATAACTTCAGCATTAAATTTGTGAAACCGACAAATCAAGCAAGAGAACAAGTAAATTCATTTACTTTCTGACCTTCCGACAAACACCACCAACGCTCGCGGAGACCAGATCTCCGCGCATATTGGAGACTGTCTCCCCGCTATGTGCGGAGTCTCGCAGAGACTCAAAACGATAATTTCATGGACCCAAAAATACAACAACCATTAAATAAATCCAAAGAGAGAGTCTCCGCTATGCACGGAGTCCAGAAACGAAAATTTCAAGGACCCAAAATTTTTCAAAGAGATAGATACTCCGTTATGCGCCAATCTGATCTCCTCGCTATAGGAGATATGCGCGGAGACCAGATCTACATGTGGCGAAGGGGATGAGTTGAAGATTACATTTTCTGGCAATGATCACATGGGCGGCGACACAAGGTGAAAATGAGCATTGGTGGTGTTTGTATGTCGGCAAGTTAGGAAGGAAATGAATTTGCATGTTCTCTTGCTTGGTTTGTCGGTTTCACAAATTTAATGTTGAAGTTATCAAACAGTTATTACACTAAACAATATGAATTGCATTATATTCTAGAATCTAATATGTTCTAATTATTTACCCTTCCTATTTCTTTTTCTTTTTTTTTTTTTTTGATGACTCAGGAACCCGCAGCCGCTACTGGCAGAGCCCGACCACTCTTAGAGCGAAGCCCGACCACCAGTGCGCACTGGGTAAATCTAAGGACTGGTACAATACCCACAAACCATACCAGCCAGGTAAATCTTCCCCAAGGAGAAGGTGGTAGATGTCTCAAGCGTGGGTTGAACCCTCGTTGAAGCGAAACCTGATTTTCCAGGCAGTGCCCTTTTGCCAACTTGGTCACACGCTCTTGACCTTCATATTTCTTAATGATACATCAATTCATCTCTCCATTTTTTTTTCTTTGAAAAGGGCGGCATGGAGCAACGAGGTAGGATACAATCGGTTTAAATGATTTTGTGCACTCTTGAAATTTTGAATAAATTACATTATGATTGCTCGAGTTATTTTCTTAATACTGCACTAATGGTTATTCTGCAAAAAAATTAAACTTCAAATCCTATAAAATTTTATAATAAAATCACTCTATTTTTTTAACCACGATTTTACTAGCTTGGGGTAATAAATACCATTATTTTGTGATGCATTGGTACTTAACTGTGTCACGTTAATTCTTTTGACCAACTGATTATTATTGTGATATGTGAAAATTTTAGTGACTATTGTCGTAAGAAAATAATTACGATGATCATTGACTTAATTACTCACAATTTCAATAAAAATTAATATAATTAACACTCCATCTTAATTATTAATAATAATTTAGAATCGATAACACGTATTGATTTTCCATACTCTGATCTATTCACTGTTAAATCTACTGAACTATAGGAAGCAAGGTGAAGTTTGGAGTAATTGTTGCATCCTTTTTGGAAGAGTAACAAATGATGGAATTCTTTACTAATAAACTCTATCTCCTGTTTGTTCCCATTTTTTTTTTTTTTCTATTCTTTTCAATTACACATTTTTCAATAAATAATATTACACATAAATTTAAAATTTTAATTTAATTTTTAACCACACATTCTCTATCAATTAATTATTTAAAATACATTTTTTTCCTTGAAAATGAAAATCAAACGGGGTTATAACTTGTGGGGCCGTCTACATTTCCTTCCATGTTCGGCCTTGTCATTTCTATCATGATCAATTTTTTACCCAGCTATTTTTATATTATTATTTCCTATCAAAATACACATATCTGAAAATTAAATTTACGTCCATATATCTCGAAAGACATCTCGCAACTCGGATTCCTTCCAATTCCCTAAAATTTCAACGCTCCCAAGGTATGCGGTATGCTTGTTTGTTTTAAATTTCTACTTGTAAAAATTTGAAATTTTCATTTCAAGGGATTTCCGCTTTGTTAATTACTTTCCATTTTGATATTGATTTTAAGAAGTTTTATTAAATTGAATTCCACGGGAAGTTTAAGACATATTCGATTTCCATAGAAAGTAATTGATTTTTCCAATAGGAAGGAAGTAATAAATATCTACCTAGACTTGATTGAATTCCCGTAAAGTTTTGAATTTACTATTTCCTGGGATTTCCGCTCTATCAATTACTTTCCATTTTTATTTGGAATTTATTTGAATTGATTTCCAGCCGAAGTTAAGGGAAATTTGATTGTGCATAAGAAGTAACTGATTTTTCTCTGGACAGTTTTTCGTAGATTTGATTCTCTGGTGAACTGGTATGGCGCTTGCTTATCCTCGTTCTCGATCTAAACTGTTTATTGGGGATTCATAATTATATTGTGTACAATAAGAAGAAGGAATACAAGGTAAATGGATTTGGAAAGGGAGGTGTCAGTACTTGAATTTGGTGAAGATAATGAGGTAAACAGTACCATTTCTGGCTCAGAAAAATTGGGTGGTGATGATGAAACCAAGGTTCAGAATAACGGATGTGTGGTGGAAAATATATACCCTAATGTGTTATCTTCTGAGGGGACGGGAATGGGAACTGAAGTTAGAGGGTTGGTGAATTTGGCAGATGCAGATGTGAAACCTGAAGTGTCGCCTTCCCTGGCAACAATGAAGAAAGGAAATAGGTTGAAGAAATGGAAAAGGATCAAGAGGGACTCCAATAAGGTTGGGCACAGTAGTGTTGATACTGCCAAGATGGTGAAGCAGGATTTGTCAAATTCAGGTATAAATTCGAGCAAACGGATGCAAGTTTTTGAAGACAGGAACCAAAGAGGGGAGGGGTCTGTTTCATCAACAAATGCAAGGAATCTTGATGGTTTTGCTACGCTCGGTGATTATAGGTTGTCCATCGGACCAACTTTTGCTGCTGGAACCGATTCAGAGAATAGCGAGGGGCGGAGTAGCAAGTCCTCCACGACAGCCAGTGCTCCAAGGGCGAGATATGAGATGCCAGTGGTTGCAGGATTTCCGCGCGATAAGAGCAGGATGAGGAGTCTGAGCGGGAAGAATTTGGGCAACTCGGTGCGTGGTCAGAAGGGATGGGGACGCATTGAGACCAGTAAGAAGGCTGAAGGAGAGCGTGTCAAAATTGAGAAGGAAAATTCTCATTCCCGCATGGAATCTGACTCTCGAAGCTCTAACTTTGTCCTTATGCAGGGAAATGACACTGCAACGAGTAACGGGATTCTAAGTGGAAAATCAATGAACTATGATGAAGAAAATGGTGATGCAATTCAGGCTGGTGAAAGGGAAGTCGGCGATGGGCTTCGAGGTTGTTATGATAGGAACAATGGCAGAAGATTTGAAGATGTCTCTTGTGAAGATTTAGTTGCCAACTCATCTTGGGAGGCTAAAGAAGAAAGAAGTGGGAACAATGAGAACTCAACAGATTGTTATCCTCTAGTTGAATCCATCTTTGCACTTCAATCAGCACAAGAAGCACTTGAAAAAGGTGGGCGCACCTTCTCCATTTGCCTCGTTTGATAATTATCTTGTTTGCTTAATTATTTCTCTATATATCAGACTCTGCAATAATAAGAGAGAAATAACGATAATTTGGCATGCGGAATCTTTCTCAAGAAATGCAGTTTGCATAATATGGAGATGGCTTAAGTTATTGTCACAATGTCTAAAGATTCTAAACCAAGAGTGAGGGATTACGAGGACTGTATAATCCGTTTTTGGGGAAAATGTGAAGTTCATCTCCAAGAGAAAGTATATTTAAACATTAAAGATAGTAGACCCTTATAGATCATATTATTCCCCATAGCTGTACTGATTTATCTGAACACTTTAAAGCACAAGTTTAAGGTTAAAAGTTGACGAATTAATTAGAAGGATTATAGGAGATGCATTTCTAGTATATGATCTTGCATGAGTACTACTTTTATCCTTTTCTTCTGATGTAGAATTAAAAACTGTGGTTTGCTGTCATTAGCAGGTAAATGCCTGACCTTGCCTGGATGCCTGAATCTTTTACTTCCATTTAGTAGACTCAGCACTTCTTCAAATTTGGAGATAGCTTTAAATATTTGGCCCATGTTTGACGACCATTAAAACAAAACTCTTTTTTCTCAAATTCATTTTCAACCACATATTCTCACAATAAATTATTTTGTATGTAAACTCAATTTTTTCCCTACTTTTTAACCACTCATTCCTCAAAAATTGTTTTGTGACTTTCTATTGTAATACTATGTGCCATGTCCGGTGGTGTCATAGTGATGTAGAGAAATAGGGAAAAAGAAAGGGAAGAAGAAGAGAAGAAAGAAGGAAGGATAAGAAGAGTTTCGGGGGAAGAAGATATCAATATTTAATCTGTCAATAATAATTTGAGGACAATAAATTCTACACCCTATTTATAAACTAAAGAACTCCTTGTGAATAACAATTATTAAAATGATAAAATCCTGTCTAGTAAAACCATTGAAATCTAATTCAAGTCAAACTTATCTTCAATCATAATCTTCTCAGAATCTAAGTTTTCCCTTACCTTATCTCCATCACACAGTGCTTGGGCAAAAAAAGGGAACAACAATTGTCCATAATGCCAATTCCTTCATCCATCATTGGTGATTTTATTATAGTTTCTATGAGTAGCTTTGTTGAAGAACCTAGTTCTAAACCATTTATTGTTCTAGGATTGTGGCTGCATCTAATCCTGATTACTTCTTCTCATGGCTAAGAAAGGCTGATAATGGCGATAAAACTTAGTTGTCTTGCCTTTTGAATACATATAGCATAATATGTGAGATTTCTTGTACTGTTTGCCATCACATCTATGCAGCATGTGCTTCTCTTTCGGAATGATTTGTGCTGGTAAGCTTTGATATGTTTGCCACTTCTAATTCACTCCTGATCTGTGGCACTATTGTTCTCTCTCTTTCTAGACAGATACACACCCTCACCCCTGCACCTGTTGTCTTGAACTTTTTGGTTATTTCGTTTTTGTCGCAGTATCTGTATCTTTGTTTGATTGCACCTATTTAATTAGTTTATCTGCTGGGATACCAAATATGTTATCATGTTCTTTTAATGCAACAAGGATTAGCAATCTCCCTTGACCTTTTTGTATTCATTTTTAATGCTTGAGATTTTTATTACTAAATGGGTCGATATGTCTCAACAGAGGTTCAGAAGTTTAGGGAAATTGGTGGAGAAGATGTCTCAGTTGATGATGTGATTGAAGATTTACCTTCAGAGTTCACTTCAGTTGATCCAAAATTGTACGAAACAAGCTCCTCTGAGCAGGTATACTCTTGCAAGCATGTGCATAGTTCTTTCCATTCCTTCTACTCGGGGGTAAAAGAAACAGCAAACATGGACATGGATATTGAACTTGAGGACCTCTTTAAGCGAAAGATTGAAGCTGAAGTTGAATATCTGGTAATATCAAGAAATGCTCAGATTTTGAGAGTTGCTGCAGTGGATCATATCACCCTTCTGGAAGATCAAAATACTAGAGCTTCTTGGCAAACCCAGATGCTGAACGAGATTGGAGATACTGAAGACATTAAAAGTGCTGCAGTGGACTCTGAAGACGTTCCAAGCGTCGATGAAACATTGAAGATGCAGAAAAGAGTATGCAAGTACACCTCATGTTTTTTCATACAGTTGCTACTGTTGGTAATTGTATTGGGAATCTTTATATTCCAGCCATCACAAAATTACGCTGGGATCGTTCCGACTTAATCTTTTCGAAAGTCTCCTCCTTCTCCCCCTTTTTTATTTTTTTTTCAAAAAATAGCATTTTGACATTTTCATTGTGTAGTAATTTCTTCCAGAAATAGATGTATAGATCAAGGCATTAGCCAGTTTTGTTAGTTTATTTTCGTTTCATCACACGGTAATGGATTCTTCTGCATTGAATTTGTGTACCTTAATTTTATTTCTTTAATTTAAGTTTGTGTTCACGCAGTATAGACAAAAAGAACAGTTTATTTTGGCCTTGCGTTTCCTTAAGCAAAACTGGTTGCAAGTATTTTGATTCCTTACCCAACAAACAAATAAACTGATAATTTGATACATATTTTTAACTATTTTAGTATTAATTACTTATCTCATTGAGTTTTTGTTTGACCACAGTGGCTTTAATCGAAAAAAGAAAAGCGGAGGACTTTGAATCAAACTTTAAGTAGTCTCTTCATCCCATTTATACATGCTGAGTTTCTTTATTTTCTTGTTTCAATTATATTGTCATATTTTTTAATTTAGAATGTTTTGTTTTGTTCGTTTACTAATATACCATTATTTAATTTGTCTAATTATAATTAATTTTTTCCACTTAAATTTGAAATTATACAAATATAAATAATTTTATATTAGAAAAGTTTTTGGTAAAAATTGTTTTTTCAATAATAAATAATTTTTTTTAAATTTGTGTGAAAAATAAAATTAGTCTATATAAATGAGGTAGAGTGTGAGTATTAATTAGCATCAGCAAACGCCAAGACGCAAGCAATCCATTATGAAATTACCTATAGATTTTGAGCAATTTCTTTGAAGCTACACCGATCCACACTCCCGAAATTATTATTATTTTTCAAAAAATCGATTAAAAAATATAAAAACAATTGACCCTAATTACCTGCGGTCGAATATGGGTGGGCCTTGCATCATCTCCATTGAGCATGCCATAAGATTTTAATATTTTATCATCAGGATTCCTACCACTCATAATTTAATTGAATATTTTTCATACGACTGGAACAAGACTTTTGTAGCATATTTTGCATTTGATATTGTTTATTATATTATTTATTTTTGTTTTGTTCAACTTATCAAACGCGTAACTAGTTCTTATATTAATGTACCATAAAATTTTACCATTTCTTCTTGACTAAATTTAATTAACAAGATTTTTAGAAGTATGGTCCCGTTTGATTCTCATTATTTGTAGAATGAAAATAAAAAATATAGCTATAGCAGAAATCTTCTTTTATTGATGGATTTCGGACTCAGTTAACTTACCAATCAATCCAAAACAATCAACTCACAACTATATTTACCTATGGTTACTTTTACTTCTCACACTCACAAGGGGACAACTATATGGTGGTGATTTATAAGAGCCACTAAGACAAAGAGAAAATCAATAGAGTCAAAGAGGACGACGTTGTTATTTCTCCAAAAAGGGCAAATACACACACGTAAATGAATAAGAGAAGGGAAGTATATATATATATTAGGTTAGGTTTCACGACTTGGGCCAAAGTCCAACAAATGGGCTAACACAAAGTAAATGTGTGAAGACACGAGAAAGTCGTCCTATAGGTGAATTTGGATTAAGGCAATATTAATACAATTAAGTTGCAACTAGTGGCCCACTTTGCTTTCAGGTCGACCATATGAATTGACTGATTGATATTTATTTCACTCATCGATCGAAACCTATGAAATATAATTTAACACTGTTTAAAATCATTGTCCGGATTTATTGGGTATCAAAATCCAACAAATCTTCACCTTGATTCTCAATAAATCTGCAAGTAAATAAAACACACAGTTTATACTTACATAGTCAAGGTAACCAATAAAATTGGCATCACAAATCTTACCTCGTGTTTTCAACCTGAAACATATATTATATCTACTCCATATACTCACTAGGGTTAAGGTCAAAAACACCTAAGTAGAAGCAGATAACCACAGTGAACAATCAAGAGCAAATAATCATGCAATGAAGATATTATACAAGATAATACACACAAATCTTTTCAAGTACGTTCACACAAAACCACATATTTAATACCAAGTTAATCAACAGGCCAACACATATGCAACAATGCATAAATGATTTCACGAAAAATATCTCACCACACTTATCCTATCTCATTCATTGTTGCTCCAATCTCGAGAATACATATATCCTCTCATCGCTCACCATGCTCACTAGACTAATCACTAAACTTATGTCTAACTAGTAAGTCACAATAGATCCTAAGTATTTGGAATAATCTTTTATTACCACATCACTTCTCCTAACCTACATGGATAATGGGTCTCCACCTAACAGAAGTGATAGAAGTGCCTCACTCACACTCCACCTGATCATGATCTCTTTCAGATAAAGGATTCCAGACATTTAATTACATCTTCACTCGTGATCCAAATGTAACACTTCACATCCCCCGATACAAACCACAATGTACCCCTATGCATCTATACTCCACCTCACCATTAAACATCCACCTCACTTACTGCTAATGCATCACAAACCCAATATACATGCAAACACATACACCAAGTAATTATATCACTTAATTCATGCAATTACACGCATCAAACACATTGAAAGTGTAACATTCAACATTACAACAGAATTAGGCAATCACACACGTGCAAAAATGATTACATACAGATGCAATGCAATAACTAAGTTTACACTCAATAAACCTCACTGAGGTCATCACTCGACCATATAGCCAAATTAGTCTCATCTCTTATCTTACCCTTCTGCTTATCCTTTTTCTTGTGACAGTCCCTAATAAAATGTCTAGACTTATCACAACTGTAACATCGTCTACCACTAGACCTGTCCAATCCCTTGCCCTTTTTCTTATCACCATCATCGCTCGAGTCACTACTCGAATCACTATTGTCTTGAACTCTACTCAAATTCATTTGCTTAAATTTCCTTCCACTCCTCATCATAGATAACTCACTACTCATCTTATCTTCGTTTTAAACTTTAATCTCCATTTTCTTACTTTTAAGAGAATCTATAACTATCTTTGGAGTTAAGGTGTCTCTACCATACTTAATTGCATTCTTAACCTCTATATATGATTCATGAATATAATTAAGTAAAATAATGGCCTTATAAGTTTCAAACACCTTCTCATCACAATTAACAATACATTGCATAAGTTTGTTAAAGACATCCAAGTTGTCATCAAGATCATTTGAAGAATCTATTTTAAAAGTAAAAAACGTTCGGGTAGATATAATTTATTAGGAGTGAACTTAAACAAATATATGTCCACCAACTTTTGCTAAAGTTCCTTTGTGGAGTCAAGTTTTCCATTTTTCCTCACAATAGTGTCACATAAATGTAAAATGATTGAAGTATAAGCAAGTTTATCATATTCCTTTTTTGTGTGCTTCTGTTAAATTTGCCATGTATGGCTTTTTAAACATTTTGTTGAACCAAAATTCCTTTCATTTTTTGTTGCCAAATTGAAAAATCTCATTTTCCATTAAAAATTTCAACTTCAAAATGTAAAGATATTTTTAAGAAAATTGAACAACCAAGAGTACAATTAGGTCAAACAAAGTAATCCTAAGATCACAATATACACCGTCCTAAATTTTCAAGGTTTCGTAAGATTCACGATATTAGATCAAGAGAATGTTCGAACGGGTCAAGTCAAGATGTTCTAACAGGATAATCAATGTAACACGAATGTATGATAACAAAAAAATTCAAATTTTCACGCAATGCAGTCTCACACAGTGACTAAATGACAATTAAAACACAAAATCAATAACCAACTTGAAATCAAAATTCAATACTTCAAATAAAGCAAAAAATTCTTAAATTTCTAGCACAAACAATTTTACCCTTTCACGATAACCACAATCCTATTGTCACCCCATATGATGACGCGATAATGCTGAAATTTAACGGGATAAACCAATTTATCAAAGTGGACCTATCTGAATTCGTAAATTATGAGAGATGTGAATCTGCTGCTTTAGGGCCACGACTATTCGCCCTAAAGATTCAGCAAATATATAGCAGTTCCGACCGACGACCCACCAATGGTAAAATCATCCAACTTTTGCTACAGTACATGAAACGAAAAACTAACAACATACGAATGTTAGAAATGTTAAAATAAAGATTTCGTCTGAATAAATCGTCGTCGAAAAAGCTACCACGCGCCGCCACAGGAGTTCCACATGCTGCACACCTAGAATCTCCTCCACCCGCACGTCTCAAATCCAATCTCCGTTTCACCAATGGACGTCTGGAAATCAAACTTGAAGGTTCAATTTTTTGCACAAAAACTGGGCAGTTTTCTATCTATGTCTCTGTTGCATTTCTGTTAGTTTTCTGGTCCATTTTTGGCCAAAAATCCACCATCAATCTTACTCTGATATCAAATGTAGTGGAAATCTTCTTTTATTAATGGATTCCTAACTCAGTTAACTTACCAATCAATCAATCAATCAACCCACAACTATATTCACCTATAGTTGCTTTCTTCTTCTCACACCCACAAATGGACAATATATGGTGGTGATTTGCAAGAGACATTAAGGCAAAGAGAAAACTAACAAAAAGTAAAAGAGGAGGAAGTCGTTTTCTCTCAAAAAAGGGCAAATACACCCACGTGAATGAATAAGAGAAGGGGAGTATATATATGTTAGGTTAGGTTTCTTGACTTGGACCAAAGTCCAACAAATGGGCTAACACAAAGTAAATTGGCCAATACATAATAAAGTCGTCATATAGGTGAATTTGAGTCAATGCAACATTAATACAATTAAGCTGCAATTAGTGGTCCACGTTGCTTTCGGGTCGATCATATGGATTGATTGATTGATATTTGTTTCACTCATTGGTCGAAACCTATGAAATATAATTCGACACTGTTTAACATTATTGTTTGGATTTATTAGGTATCAAAATCCAACAATAGTCGTTATGAGCTCCACACAAGAGATGAAAAGTAAAAAAATAATGATTAGATGTGATTGATAACGGTCATATTTTTCATTTTTATGGATGATTTGGAAAACAAACGAGCCTATGTTTAGTCAAATGATTTGAGGGTTCTCAAAAATATTTAAAAATAAAATAAAATTAAAAGCTTATGCATGTATCAAATTCTATTTTGAAAAAAAAAAAAAAAAAAAAGGTTTCGAACTTGCAGCATGCCCTGTTTCATTTTGTTATAAATAAAATTTTGTAACAAATTTTTATAAAAATTGATGAAATGTACGAGTATGCCTGAAAAATAGATAAAATTGCGACTCCACTGAAAATGGGTTTAAAAATGAGGACCAAGCATGAAGCATCTGCTTGACTTTGATGAGTTCACGTCATTTGGGGTTCAAAATAGCATTATCTTGAAATTGAAGGACGCTTTTCATATGTAAATAATCGACAAAATTTATCATCAAATCAAACTTCAATTTTTCCCCCAAAAATAATAATTTCTATGCCATCTTCTTCTCCATTTTGGTCTCCCAAAGGTCTTCTTCTCACATATCTACTCCGCACCCCCACCCACATCCCAAATCTGGGTTCTGGCCTCAATTTCGCCACTGGATCTCACTTCCCTCCACCCCATACAATATAAATATATACACACATATATACTTCTCAATCAACATATACATATAGAACTATATCTATACACTTGCAGAATCCATTTTTGAATAAGAAGTCTCTGTAAATTATAAGGTTTGGATTCTCTTATTGTAATTGATGGCTTCCGCCGGCAATCAGAACCCACCAAGCGGAGGTCCGTTTGATGTGCTCAAATTATTCAAACCTTCCACTCCCCCACCTCCCAATTCGACTACTACTGCAAACCCTAATCCCCAAAACCCCCATAATAATATTAATACTAGCACTAGTAACCCTAATTTGATTTCTTCCCCTTTCCCACCCCCTTCAGCGTCTTATCCTCCGCCTACTGGCGGCGTTTTCTGGAGCTGGGACATACTCATACCCACCTCAGAATTCCCCCTGGCAATATTTCAGTCACCTCCCTATGTATAGTACTCCTAATCCTACACCACCACACCCGAACTTTGCTAATATGCACCCCCAGAGGTCTATGTCTTATCCCACACCCACTCTTCAACCCCAAGTTCAACCTCCTCCTAGTCCCCACAACCAAAATTTCCAAAGCCCCACAAATTCTCAAAACTCTAACAATCACGGACCGAGACTGATGGCCTTATTGAGTGCTCCGCCTTCCACCATCGATTTCCCGCAGCAGACCGTCATGCCAATGCCCCAAAGCCATCCAACTTCCTCTGCAGGCTCTGATTTCTCGGTCCTCCAGAATGCATCTAATCTTGGGATTCAGCACCAGGGTGCCATGATGCGGATGCCAAGCAGCAAGCTCCCTAAGGGGCGGCATTTGATCGGGGATCATCTGGTTTACGATGTAGATGTGAGGTTGCCCGGGGAGGTGCAGCCTCAACTCGAGGTTACTCCCATTACAAAGTATGGGTCTGATCCAGGTCTCGTTGTGGGCAGGCAGATTGCAGTTAACAA
Source organism: Osmanthus fragrans (assembly GCA_019395295.1). Taxonomy (NCBI): domain Eukaryota; kingdom Viridiplantae; phylum Streptophyta; class Magnoliopsida; order Lamiales; family Oleaceae; genus Osmanthus; species Osmanthus fragrans. The sequence continues at coordinate 45,569,641 of CM033341.1, read as the reverse complement.
GAGTTATATATGTTATGGGCTTAAGTTGGGCGCTATCCGTGTGCTTAATATTAATACTGCTTTGAGATCATTGCTTAAGGGTCTATCTCAGGTTGCTTTTGCCTTAACTAGTGTGGTTTTATGTCCTGTTTATCATTAAGTTGAAACGAGGATTTGAGTCTTATTTAAATAGTTATATACTTGATTTACTTTGTTTTGGATCCCAGTGCTCAGCCTTGTGTTCAAACTGGCCTCGGGTAATTTATTGTTTTCTACTTGGTGCATCATGTTATTTATGTGCAACTAAAGGGATGATATGACACATAGTTTTCCCCATTACCTTGGGTTGAGAAGCAGGCCATCTATTCCGGTGTCTGAATACGACATGGATTGCTAGTTTCAGTCACTTGATAACAACTCATAAATATTATGTCTTGATACACGAAGTTTTATTATCACCATCTCCTATAGTTCTCAATATGATGTTCTGCACAAATTTTTTTAGGATAAATTCATTCATCCCCCCGAGTCTGGTGAATATCGTTTTCTGTGATATATTGTGGTATTGATAGGCGGTAAAAACACGGAATTAACATTCTAATTTACGATGCCCTCGTGTACAAAGTAGTAATTTTGTTGAAAATGTCTTCTTTTAGTTGATATATCAATTGGCATTCATAATTAACATTGATTTACTGAAGTAATATGTTTTCTTTCAGAGGGTCACAGACATGGCTTTCTTTGCCGAGGATGTCCACCTTTTGGCTAGGTAGCCTCCTTGCAGTTACTTTTGAATCCCATCTTTTGGTTTGTCTAATAGTCACGTGTGTGTTATAGTGCAAGTGTTGATGGCCGGGTTTATGTGTGGAAAATTACCGAAGGTCCAGATGAAGAAGACAAGCCTCAAATCACTGGCAAGATTGTTATTGCCATTCAAATTACTGGAGAATGGGAATCTGTTCATCCAAGAGTTTGTTGGCATTGTCATAAACAAGTATACCAGCTTCCCATGCCCACCCTTTTTAGTGTACCTCCGTTATTTTCTTCCCTCTTCGGCAGGTTATCCATCAATTTATTGGATGAATAATCTCATATGCTTTCTTACACAGGAAGTTCTTGTGGTGGGAATTGGCAGGCATGTTTTGAAGATTGATACGACAAAAGTTGGAAAAGGGGAAGTGTTCTCAGCAGAAGAACCCCTCAAATGTCCCATTGACAAGTTAATTCATGGGATTCAGCTAGTTGGTAGCCATGATGGAGAGGTGACTGATTTGTCCATGTCCCAGTGGATGACTACCCGTTTGGTATCTGCTTCACTGGATGGCACGGTTCGTTATAATTTCCCCTCAAGTCTATCTGAAACTTGTTTTATGTCGAATCTTCTTAAACACTCATGGGGAACAACACATAATAATTTTATCCTAGTTCTTGCCTTCTTGGACATGATGAATTTTACTTTATTGCTTATTCTTGCACAATTTCCACTTTCGTACAATGTATAACAAGACCTCTTCTATTCTGCTGTTTGACAGCCTAGAGTTTGTGTTAATATTGACCTGAGTATGAATTGTAAGATGTGCAGATGGTAGTACATGAAAGAACATCTCTGTAGGATATTATGCCAATGGTCAGATGTTGTAACTTAACCATACTGGTTTGTGAATTTTTCTTTCCCTTTTAGCATTTTCTTTTGGCTGGTCCTGTTTGATTCGGTTCTAAAGAGAATTGAATCGAATCAGAATTTTTGAGTATTTAATAAGTTGAATCATTGGGTCTAAATTTAATTATGGAATTGAATTGGTCCGGTTTCATTCGGTTTCGTACCGTAATTAATTTTTTTTAATAATTACAACAATACTACATTAATCTAAATATATTGAACACTAGTTATAAATTATAATGTTTATACATTGAGCGTGAGAAATTATTAGAAAGGAATGATATGAAGCTTACCTTGATCAAAGTGGAAAAAATTCAGTGAATAGGGCAGAAAAAAGGGGTAAGATGAAGAGAGGCGTAGCCACTCAGTTTCAATTATTTGAGAAACAGCAAAATGATTGGAAAAAAACTTAGGTAACTCAAATTTTATTTTTTGAAATTTGAATTACAAAGTTGACCTTGAGCTGAATACAGGGGAAATGATATTTTTGGCTCAATTAATTAGTTGGCAAATGAAATAGGAAAACGATATTTTTGGGCTCAATTAATTAGTTGACAAATTTATTTAGAAAAAAAAAAAAATAATTTGGCTTATTTAATATAAAAAAATTTAGGTAGATTCGGTTCTTATAGAATAAATAAACCAAATCAAATCTGTCGGTTCTCGATTCTGATACATGTTTGGATATTTAATTTAAGAAGAACTGAACCACTCAGTTCTGGTTGTGTTAGGTCAATTCAAGAGTTTTGTCTAGCCCTAACTAGAACTCCATACGACTGTGGCTTTAGTGATAAAATTCCCTATCATTTTCCCTAAAATTTAAGGTTCTAAAACTTTGCATGTTTACTCAACATTACACAGCAGGATTGTGATCATTCAGATGGTGCTGCTGGCATCTCACCAGATCAAAATTTGATTAATTTAGATTTTTCTAATTAAGCAATTGAAATATTTATACCAAATGGCATCCAAGCTGTAGTTTCAGAACCAGTGGATCATGTTGAGGAGAAAGCCCCAACTCTGTATGTGGTGTTTGTGAATTGTCACTGACATTGATAATATCTCCTGATTTGAATTGCTGGATAGCTGAATATCAAGGATAAAACTCCTTGGCCAGATTCAATGCCAGGGCCAAGGACAGTGGCACCTCTGGACTTGGCCCTGGCATTGAGCCAGGCCAAGTGGCAGGGTTTGAATAGCTTTGATTATATTGTGATTCTGCTGACATACTTGGAATATCTGGACAAACAATTTGTAAGCCTTTTACTCACTTCTGCTTGTGATTGCAGATAAAGATTTGGGACGATCGCAAGTCGCTAGCAATTGCAGTTCTCCGGCCACATGACAGCCAACCCGTTAATTCTGTCACATTTTTGGCTGCTCCTGCTCGCCCAGATCACATTATACTTATTACTGGGGTACACACATCTGAATATCTTTTTTCTTAAATGTCTATGGTAAAGTTGCAATGCAATTCTTCAAGGGACTTCTTTATTGTCAGCAGCATTAAAAAATAAATCTTCGCTGTTTTGAATTAATTGATAATTATTTATGTACCCGCTAGTCTGCCATCTAGTCATTGACTCATTTCATCTCTGAAGATTCTGTCCTTATTTATGTCAAATATGCTGTTGCTTCTGATCTTCTCTACTGTATTTGACGTTTTTAAGAATATGTTCAGGGTCCATTGAATCGGGAACTGAAGATATGGGCATCAGCAAGTGAAGAAGGGTGGTTACTTCCTAGTGAGGCTGAATCGTGGTGCTGTACTCAGACATTGGAATTGAAGAGTTCGGCAGAGGCTCAAGTAGAAGAAGCTTTCTTTAATCAGGTTGTAGCTTTGTCGCGTGCTGGTCTTCTTTTGCTGGCAAATGCCAAAAGAAATGCTATATATGCTGTGCACTTAGAATGTGGTCCTAATCCAGCATCAACCCGCATGGATTACATAGCAGAATTCACTGTCACAATGCCAATACTGAGTTTTTCAGGGACGAGTGAATTACAATCCCATTCTGAACAGATTGTTCAGGTGTATTGTGTCCAGACTCAGGCCATTCAGCAGTATGCTTTGGACTTGTCACAATGCCTGCCACCGCCGATGGATAATGTAGTGTTTGAGAAGTTGGACTCTAGCATCTCACATGATGCTGCTACTATAGAAGAACTTATCAATTCAGGGCATTCTGGTAGTAAATCTACTGAAACACATTTGTCTAGTTCAACAACTAAGCTATCTGAACGCGAAAGTGTCTCAGAGAGTGCATCTTCAACGAGATACCCCATCAATGCTGCTTCTGCTGAATCACCCACTGTTCAAGAGTTCTCTACTTCGAATATGGAAACCAAACCAGTTCCTTTATCTGTAGTGACTAATAGTCCTAGTGTTGCTTCTGTTGGTTCGCCTCCACCTCCTTTGAGCCCCAAGTTGTCCAGGGAACTTTCTGGTTTTAGAAGTCCATCATCAAGCGGCTTGGAGCCTGTTCCAGCGGTGAACAATCATGATGCAGATCCTAAAGTTGTGGAATATTCAGTTGACAGGCAAATGGATGCTATTCATGCAAAATCGTCTGGTGCTACTTTAATGGATGGTGATTCAATAAATGATGAAAATAAACTTTCTCAAGATGATATTTCCACGTCTCTCGACCATCGGAGTAAGTTTAAGCACCCAACTCATCTGGTAACTCCTGCTGAGATATTGATGGCCAGTTCATCTTCTGAAGTGAACCGTGCTAATGAGCCCAAAAGCGATCCTGAACTAAACATTCAGGATGTGATAATTAGCAATGATAAAAGAAATGTGGACGTGGAGGTCAAGGTTGTAGGTGATGGTCAAAATAATGATATTTGTTTGCAAGAAGAACTTCACAATTTTGGTTTAGAGAACAAGGAGAGATCCTTTTATTCTCAAGCGTCTGATCTAGGAATTGACATTACTCGAGAATGTCAAACGTTACCTGATACTATACTAGAGGAAACTAGGCAGTTAGATGGGATTGGTGGAAGTCAGTCTGTGACCCAACCTTCAACTCTAGATGAAGAAGTCCAAGACTCTACAAAGGAATTGTCTAGGAAGGTTATCGATTCGTCAATACCTATGCCAGTTCAAGAACCACCTGCACCAAGTACAAAAGGCAAAAAACATAAGGGAAAAAGTGCTCAAGGATCAAGTCCGTCTGCACCATCACCTAGTGCTTTCAATTCTACAGATCATTTTAATGAACCAGGCACCAGCTTAAGTAATCCTTCTGTAGAAACTGCATTTGCACAAGTTTTATCCATACAAGATATGCTTAATCAGGTGATTTAATAGGAGCTTATATCTCGAACTTCATTTTTTGGATTTTAGTATCTTTATTAGTTCTCTTCCCCGTATACATATAATCTGAATAATTATACTCGGTACTGATGTTATTTCATTTCTTGCAACAAGTATTGCAAATGGGTGTATTGATCAATACATCATTCTTTGTACTTGGTCTTTCAGATCTGTTATATCCTCTTCGACCTCAGTTTTTTTTATTATCTAGAAAGTATATTTTGTTGATTTGTCTATTTCTGTAATTTTTTGACCTCTCAGTGTTCTGGGCTCAGGTAATTTTGTTCTCCTGGAATCAGCTCTATTTTTGCACTGAAATTTTGTTTTTCTTCTAGAGAAATTTTATGCAATCCTTGGCCAGATCCTATTCTTTGTCATTAATTTGTTGTCTTACATTGAGCCAATTGTGGACCCAAGATTATTGGGATTGCAAGTATGAAGTATCCTTTTTCTAATATGAGGCAATTATCCCTCTGTTGCCTGACTAGGTTGTGCGGATCCCATAGCATATGTGCAAGTGTTTATTTACAATCAAAACTAAAATGTCCATGATATATTTGTTGTGTGTAAGCAGTTGCATACTCACCCTTACCTGCGTCTTTGTCAGCTTGTAGCTACACAAAAAGAGATGCAGAAGCAGATGACAGGGCTGGTTGCTGTCCCAGTTACCAAAGAAGGCAGAAGACTTGAGTCAGCACTGGGACGCAGGATAGAGAAAGCTGTTGAGGCCAGTGCTGATGCTCTGTGGGCTCAATTTCAGGAAGAGATTGCAAAACAGGAAAAGGCATCATGGGATAGTACACAGCAACTGTTAAATATGATAAATAATTGCTTAAACAAGGACTTATCATCAATTGTAGAGAAAACTGTCAAGAAAGAACTTACTGCAATTGGACAAGCTATAGCACGCACAATTATACCCTCCCTTGAGAAAACAGTGTCCACATCAATCACTGAGGCCTTCCAGGTTGGCTTTTTTCCTTTTTCTGTCTTTGTTTGAGTGTCTTCTATTGTGATCTAATGGTAGTCCTGATCCTAATTAATTTTGTGTGATCAGAAAGGAGTAAGTGATAAAGCTGTGAATCAACTGGAGAAATCAGTCAGCTCTAAACTTGAAGCCACAGTTTCCAGGCAAATCCAAACACAATTCCAAACTTCAGGCAAGCAAGCACTTCAGGTAAGTAGACAAATAGAAATATAGAAATTTGATTCAAGCTTTGAAAAATATGTAATTTACTTCCTGTACCACATTTAGGGAAGAATTTTTAAAACAACACTTTGAAGTCTGTTGCCATGATGTTGAGCTATAAATTTATAATTTTCCCTTTTTGCTCTCCGTGAAATTATGCGAGGCAAGAGAATGCATGTCAAAATCATTATTTCTTTTATTTGCAGTGTCTTTTTGTTGAGGGTATAACTGAGAAGTCTGATAAATAAATAGTTGTTTGTGAAACGATGCTCTTATTTTGGTACATTACACGTTGGAAAGAGTAGGAAAACAATTGGAGTAATTAAATCAGCTTTATGCATGCTTGTAGAAAGACTTCAAATTACTTTTTCGAATTGCTTCTGTTGTGTTAACAGTTGTATATTGTTTATTGTTTTTTTCCACGCTGTTTTCTCTGCATTTGCGGGCCTACACTATCTACCTTTTTACTCTTCAGGGGCTGAAAAAAAAAATAATTTCATTATATGTAGCAATTGCAACAAATTTTCTTGAGACCGATCCCCCTGGGTTTCATGCTGTAATAACTGAATTTCTTATTGGTGATAAAATCAGCCCATTCCTTCTGTTGAATATTTTAATATTTTCTGTTTCATTCAGAATAGTGATATTATTTGACCTGTCAATTTAGTAGTGTGTGCAAAACTTCCTGGTTTTACATGTAATTGGGTAAACCTCTCTTATGCCCCTGCCCACTGCTAATCGGATGTTGACATTGGCTTGTGTGGCCGAATGAATCTGGACAACTTTGATTGATGTACTTTATTTTTTAATTTGTAATGCAGGAAACATTGAAATCCAGTTTGGAAGCTTCTGTGGTACCTGCCTTTGAGATGTCTTGCAGGGCTATGTTTGAGCAAGTTGATGCCACATTTCAGAAAGGAGTAATTGAACATACTGCTGCAGCTCAGCAGCATTTTGAGTCTTCACATTCACCATTGGCAATTGCTCTGAGGGTACATAATTTAGCTAATTTTGTGTCTTTTTTCTCTTGCTAATTTGCAGAAGATCACCAAATTAGTTGGTCTATTGTCCTGGTGGTTTATTTAGTTTGTTATCACTCTACTTGTTTTAGGATGCTATTAGTTCAGCATCGGCCGTGAATACTCTTAGCAGTGAGTTACTTGATGATCAAAGAAAGTTGTTAGCACTTGCTGTTGCCGGAGCAAATTCCAAAGCACCAAATCCATTGGTTAGCCAGCTCAATAATGGTCCCTTGGGCAGTCTCCATGAGAAGGTCTGCTCTGTTGTCCTCGTTTGTTTGGCTTTTTGGTAAAAGGCATTGCATTCTTTTTTAATCTGTCAAAAGTATGTCGTTGCTATGCATTCTAAATCGAGATGTTATTTTTTCAGCTTGAGGTACCTCTCGATCCAACGAAAGAGCTTTCTAGATTGATCGCCGAGCGTAAATATGAGGATGCCTTCACTGCAGCCCTGCAAAGGAGTGATCTTTCTATTGTATCATGGTTATGCTCTCAGGTATGCTATATTTTGCAGTTGTCTATCGAATTGTGCTTTGTAATGCTGTGTTAAGATTCGGATTTTTTGTCATGCCTCATATTAAGAAGAAAATTGTTGTGTAGATTAATGTACTAAAATGTTACTATTCTTTACTAGATGCCAGACATGGTTAAGCATGTCATCGTCATTTAACAAATACTGAGGTAAATTTATTTCATATTGTCGTAGAAATTCCTCGAGAAACCTTTAATTCGGGCTAAAAAATCAATCAAACGAACACTAATTTGCCGGCTTGACCCAACAACCCCTTACACCATAGATTGCCACTTTTTACCCACTTCAGTTACCCTTCTTCTAATCCATAAAGGACACAAAGGGGTGGTGATTTGTAGCCACAAAGGCAAAGGGAAAACACCACAAAGGAAGGCAAGGAAGAAACACAATGACCACAAAGGAAGTCCACTCGTTTTCTCTCCTCCACCAAGCTGGCCGGTTTTCTCTCCACCAGCAGCCAGCCGTTTTTCCCTCTTTCCCCGCACAATCACACACAAAATGGCTTAGGGTTTCTACAGTATAAATAGGCTAAGTTTAGACTTTAAGTTTAGGCCAGGACTCACTCATAATAGGCCAATTTAATGGGCTAACGATAAACAAATCCATATATTAACCAAACTACCAACCCAACCAAATTTAGGCCCTCTAATGTGTATTAGTTGTTTCCGAGTTGAGCCGTAACTTTTGGTGTCAATAAAATATCCGACATCGTTTTTCATTACCCGAATTTATTGGGTATCAAAACCCAACAAATCTCCACCTTTATTCTCAATAAATCTGCAAATAATCCAAACATACAGTTAATATTTGCATAATCAAGGTAACCAATCAAATTGGTATCACAGACCTTAACTCGTGTTTTCAACCTGAAACACATATTATACCTGCTTCATATACTCACCAGGGCTAAGATCAATAATACCCAAGTAGAATAAAATATTCACAGTAATTAGTCAAAAACAAATAAATATGGGATGACGATATAATATAGGATAACACACAGATCTTTTCAAATATGTTCACACATAACAACAAATTAACACCAAGTTAATCAAACACACGACCAACACATATGTAACAAATGCATAAATGACCCCATGAAAAGATATCACCACGCTTATCCTATCCTATTTTGTGTTACTCTCACCTCGAGAACACATATCTCCTTCCATTGTCTACCATGCTCACTATACTGATCACTTAACTCATGTTTAACTGGTAAACCACAATAGATGCTAAGCTCTCGGGATAATCCTTTATCAATTCACCCGAACTACCTGAATAATGGGTCTCCACCTAACAAAAGTGATAGAAGTGTCTCACTCACACTTCACCTGATCAAGGTTTCTTTACAGATAAATGATTTCAAACATTTAATCACATCTCCACTCGTGATCTAAATGTCACACTCTACATCCTCCGATACAAATCACAATGCACCCCTAGGCATCTGTACTTCACATTACCAATAGACATCCTCACTGTAAGTTCATCACAAACTCACTATGGCAAAACAATACCTTTCGACGACCACAAAGGTTAGGGCTCAATTTAAATTGACTCACGCACCACATGGTTACTCCAATCACCAATGCTAAAAAAAAATTCACAAAGGAAATGGTGAAGGCGACACTCATAAAGAGAATAGAAGAAAGGGTAGGTTACTTCACTATACTCACAAATGAGGCTCACAAGAGAAGGAAGATAATCCTACATGGCTGCGTCACACAATCTCACAAACCACACATGCTCACAAAGATAGAGGAGAAAACAGTTGCCTCATCTTTCTTCTCACTACCACTCTCTCACACCACTCAAAGAGCAAACGGAGTACGTCACAAATCTCAACCCCAATGCATGCAAACATATTACACAAAGTAGTAAGATCACTCTAATTCATGCCAATGCACATATCAAACACATTGAAATGCAACATATAACCATGCAACGGAATTGAGCAATCACACACATGCAGAAAAGGGGTTACACAGATTCACATGCAATAACCAGGTTTACTCTCAATAAATCTCACACAAGTTATCACTCGATCCTAACGCCATATTCGCCTCAAAAATCACAGTTTTCTCAACAAGCTCTGATACTATTTGTCGTGGAAATCCCTCAAGAAACTTTCGATTGGAGCTCAAAAATTAATCAAACGAACACCAATCTGCCGGCTCGACCCAACACACTTTAGATTATCACTTTCTACCCACTCCGGTTACCCTTCTTCTAATCCACAAAGGACACAAAGGGGGTGGTAATTTGTAACCACAAAGACAAAGGGAAAACACTACAAAGGAAGGCAAGGAAGAGACACAACGACCACAGAGGAAGTTCACCGGTTCTCTCCTCCACCAAGCTGGCCGATTTTCTCTCCACCAGCAGCCAGCCATTTTCCCCTCTTTTTCCCACACAATCACACAAAAAATGGATGGGGTTTCTACCTTATAAATAGGCTAGGTTTAGGCTTTAAATTTGGGCCAAGACTCACTCATAATGGGCCAAGTTAATGGGCTAACGATAACTAAATCCGTATATTAACCAACCTACCAACTCAACCAAACTTAGGCCCTCCAATGTGTATTAATTGTTTCCGAGTCGAGCCGTAACTTTTAGCGTCAATAAAATATCTGACATCGTTTTTCATCAGCGCCTGGATTTTTTGGGTATCAAAACCCAACAAATGCAAATAGTGTTTTTAGTTAAATATCGACACCTGTGACAGTGCCCATTGAATTATTTCCGGATTGTGGAGCAGAACACGGATTTTCAAATAAGTTCCTCCATTTTCGTCTTTGTAAATGTAAAATTAATTCCCTTTCTTTTAATAGTGTATATCTACCAGTTTACGTACTTCACTAGCCAAATTCCAAGTGATATTTATTTGTGTGTTAGTTTTTGCCTATTTTGGTCTGTACTTATGATTGCTTATTTTTTGTTCTACCAGGTCGATTTACCAGGAATTGTATCGATAACACCCCTTCCTTTGAGCCAAGGTGTTCTCCTCTCTCTTCTACAACAATTGTCTTGCGATATTAGCAAAGAGACACCTCGGAAACTTACATGGATGCAGGAGATTCTATCTGCCATAAATCCGACCGACCCAATGATTGTGGTGCACGTCCGTCCCATATTCGAGCAAGTATATCAAGTATTGAATCACCATCGCAGCCTTCCAACCACTAACGGCTCCGAGCTTGCCAACATTCGCCTGATCATGCACGTCATAAACTCCATGCTCATGACCACTAAATGATTACAAGTAAAAGCGCTGCGGACTTCTGGTAAATTGAAATATATGTACAAAATTATAGAGATATTCAAGATGTGTAAAGTTGATCTTTCTTTTTCGATATCTTTGGTTTTTCCATTTCTTGCTTGAAATGTGTAAAAGGTTGAGTGGACTTGAGGGTTTGTTTTTTCTGTTAGTAATTTGGTTGGATAATGTGCAATTTTGTACTGTGTAACTTTTCCTTTGCAATTTTGTATGAAGTTGTGTTTTTCACTCACTTTGCAGAATTGCTTTGGGCACTTGGCACTGTGTGCTATTTGCTGAATTGAGGAGAAAATGGAAAGCAGGGAGCTAATTTTTGTACACTACAAATTTTTCTTCGCAGATTATCATATTATACATAAGCAGGCAACATCAGCAGCATTGATCCGTTTCCCACCTCCGGGTCAGCGTAAAATTTCGGTTTACCCCCGACGTTCATGAAATGGGAGGCGGCATAGGGGTGGTACAACTTTGCAGGCGTATGGTACACCTATTTTGTCTCATTTTGCTTGACCTTTGAAACCTCGTAAAGGTTCTTATCGTCCACCGCCGCAGCTGAAGAAGGTACCATGGTGGAGAAAAAAAAAACATGTGGCGGCAGTGGGATCAGAAGCTAATAGAGGATTTAGAAGGAAGGGATAGGGGTGTTTTCTGGTAGACTTTTTGTGCTGTGACGAGGCATTTAAAGAGTATTCTGATTACAATTTTCCCAGGAAAAAAAAAAAAAAAAAGTTGTAGCCAAGTTCTTCAACAACTGCAATTCTTAAAATGGTTCCCAAGTTTTATTCTCTTTGTATTTACTTATTTAACCTTTGTTTTTTGTAGCATATTTGTCTCCCCTATATAGATTTCACACGGATCACCGTTAAAAATTCAAAATTGATTTAAAAGATAGTAAATTAATAGTCATTTTTAAATAATGTTAATTTTGATAATCTATCCTTTGACCACGATTAGATTGAAATACGGTGCACCATAAACATCGGACACGTGTCCTCCGACATCATTTATAAGAATCAACTGATTTTCATACAACTCCATCAAAACAAGAGGGCTCAATTAATAGTAGACAAGTATGGTTGAAGGACAGCAGCTCATAGAGGGCGGCGGCCATCGTCACACCTCCGGAAAAACAGTTCTCTATGCTTCACTCGCCGGAGTAGCTATAGGTGGCCCACTTCTCGGCATGATGGGATTCAGTTTCCTTGCAACTATGACGTTGCTTCTAGTAACTTCACCACTGCTAATTTTATTCAGTCCGCTGATATTTGGCGCCGCCTGCGTCGTTGGTTTTGCTCTGTTAGGCTTCGCGATGGCTGGCGCTATGGCGATTGCCGGGATATCGATTGTGTCGTGGGGTTTTCGGTCGTATACTGGCAAAAGGGCGGTGGGGTACCAGGGCGGAAGCGCCAGTAAGTTGGTGGAGGCGGGTGATGCTGGGAAGGAATGGGGTGGGTACTTGCAGCACGAGAACTTGATGAATCAAGGCTAATCCATTTAATTACGTGAAGAAGTTTTTTCCCCCATCTTAAATCAGTGATATGTAATATTAATGGTTTTTGTTGGTTGCCTTTTTATTTTGTAGTGTTATAACATGGATAGTATGAATATGGAATGGTGGATTAAAATTTTTTTTTTTTATTTAAAATAAAAAGTAAATAAAGAAAAGAGGAATATAAAAAATTGGTGTAGACAAGAGTTCTCGATTGAATCGGACCAAAATCGAATCAAGTGGTCTAGTTTGGTTATGTACTTCCTAAATTTAAATTGGATAATGGGTATTAGAATTCACAATTTGAGGTTTTCGTTTGATTCTTGATTTTTAACCCATTGTAGAGTATTGCTCTGAAACTGTGATAAGGTTGTCAATTAATATAGAGTTTATGCTTTTATTACCTTGGTCGTGATTTTATACGCCTTTGTTGGCTCGGCTAAAGGTATGATTGAACTAATAAGTTCTTATTTTACAATCTGGTTATGGATTAAAATAAAATTGCTCCATGTCAAAATGAGAGTTTTTGAGGTGATGCAAATGAGTTACAAAGTAATCCTTCATTCTGAAACATATGCCCACATGGTAAAATTGGAATCTGATAGATCAGACCCATTAGGGATATCAACGGTAATTAAGTTATTTTGTCATCACGGTTGACACCGCTTTCACATGGAATGCGTGGGTCCCATGCGAATAAAATAATCTCAACTCCCATGTGTATGGTGTCATCCCCGCGATCATTTATGCGGATCATGTAGCGTGATTGATCATCATACATGGCCTAGGCTTGGCGGGCCTGGTAGAATTGCTATGTTGGGCCTGCTTCAGAAGCCCAATACCCACAAGGTCTAGATGGCCAGCTTGTAATGCTTAAAGGGAAATTGACACAATAGCAAGCTCTACTTTTAGTGATTCTTGTTGGCAAATTGACAAGTTCATTTCAATGCTTATATAACATCTTCAAAATCTTTTTTCATTGGTGTAGTCTGGCTTTTTTCTCTCATAAATTGGAAAATAATTGCACAGTTAACATCCTTCAGTTGGCTTTGTAATTTTTGTCTTTATTTTTCTTTTCATTTTAGTCCAAGGAATTTTTCATCTTGTGTGAGATTGCAAAAAGGATTAGTGTTTATGTTACATCAGAATTATGAGTGTGTTCGATTGTGCTTTACTTTTAAATTCCTTATTTTGCGATATATAATTCTCAATAATTCCTTTTTTTGCTAATGAAACATTAGTTTTTGAAAGAGTTTGAATAAAGTTTCTAAAAAATATCTTTTAATCACAAATTGTCAAGTACAGGTACGAGGGAAGAGCTTATGTCTGTGTCAGGTCCCCCCCCCCCCCACTATATTTGTCCTCATCCCTTTGTTAGTGAATCTTCTGAATCAAACAAGTTTTATCCTTTACGTCGAGTTAGCTCTTCCTTGAAAAGCAAAATAGAAAATACAAGTTTGCCAAGAATAACGAATAGCTTTCGCTCACCTTGTGGGAAAAAGGCTGAACCCTCAATCGTTTATGTTGTCTCCGAGTCAAGCACTAAAAGTCATAAAAAGAGAGATTCGATTTTTGACAGAATGAAAAAGACAAACGATTAAATTGTAACCATAAACATCGAGTCTAAACAAAACATGTACATTTATCTCTTACACCTTGAGGACAAAGGAGTACATTGAATTTTCCTTATTTTAAAAGATAGGACCTTGGTCCCAAATGTGTATGGTGGTCCTTGGAGCAATTAGAATTAGTTCCTTTTGCCTTTAGCATATTGAGGTAAGAAAATTAGGGGGCAGAAAGAACTTATTGTGATGTCCCTTTTGAAGCAACTGTAAAATATTGGATGTATTCAAATCATTTTGCTTGTTCTCTATGGATACATGCTTTATGTTTTTTTTAATTGATAATTTATATTACAAATCTTACCAGAATTGCTTTTTTTTTTTTTTTTTCTTTTTCTTTTTTATCTTAAGTTTGTGATTTAGCCTTTTTAAGTAGAATGTCTTTTTGAGTAAGTGCAGAAGTTCAGTTAAAGCAAGAAAATTCCTATAATGTGGCTAAAAAGCTAGAAAAATTATTTGGTGTTACGATTTAGTCTTGGCACATTAAAGAAACATTTAAGCATCCGTTTGGTAAAATTTATTAATCATTAAAATGTCAGCTTAAATTTCAATCAAACATTCTAATATACACATAAGAACCATCTATATATCTATCATTATATCTATCTACTGATTTGAGTATAATAGAATGTGCGTTGCACGTTATTCAGAAATCTTTATAAGTAATTAAAAGTAATATCATGGAGATGTGTGAATGACAACTAATTTGTGATTTAAATAGTTGAGGAAGTCAATTAGAATAATCCTTTCATTTACCTTTTAATCCAAATTTAACAGCTAATGAATACTACCCCTTCTTCAGCTTTACTTAATATGTATTGAATATATCAATTGAAATTATTTATAATAGATACGCATTGTGTCTCCCCATTTACATTATTTGCATCTTTATGTTCATTGAATAAATCAGTTGGAATAAAATTCTCACAAGATCATCATAGTTAAATATATTAAAGACCTATTGAAAAACGGAAAGTAAGATATTATTTAATTATACTAGGACAATAATTGTCCAAAAATGATTCTCACTATATGTGAAATTTAATACATTATAGATAATATATTTATAAGTGTTGTAAAACAAATATTTGAAAACGTGTGAATAACAACTAATTTGCGAAAATAATTTAAACAGTTGAGAAAATCAATTAGAATAATCCCTCCATTTTCCCTTTTGATATGAATTCACACACACGCACACACACACACACACACACACACATATATATATAAACCTTTTATAAATTTTTTCATAGACAAAGGCTAAAATGTTGCTTTATTGATCTATCTACCCTTGCTCGAGCCTCATTTTTCTATAACGATGAATGCCTTAAAACCTCCGGACTCCGGCTATGGAAAATGATCTTTTATTGTCCATGCCCTAGCCGTTGCTTCCGCTGGATCAATGGGATCTCAATCTTTCATTTTTTTTCAAAACTCATTTTCAACCACATATTCTCCAATAAAATAATATTACACACAAATTTTAAAAAAAAATCTTAATTTTTAATCACACATTCTCCATCAATCTTCTATTCCAAAATACACCATCTTCTCAAAATGGGGCTCAAAGAAGGGCCGTTTAGTGTATTAAATACAACATAACACATACTCAATGTCATATAGAATTAAATGCTCAAGGTTGGGGTTCAACCTTTTTTTAGAATTAAATGCTATCCCCCAAGCATAGTTCAGTGGTGCAAAAAATAAGAGTGAGATAGAGGGTTCGATTTCTACCTCTTACAAAGGTATGTAATTGAACTCTTTGTGGGCACCAGTATGACAGCTCTTGTATACTGGCCTGCTGAAACACATCTCGCGACTTACCTCCTCCACAATGCTCTAGAGGTGAGACGGAAACCTCGGGTTCAACCTTCTTTTCTTTTTAGAATTAAATGCTACATTAAATATTGTTATAACCTCTTTTCCTTTAATAGTAATTAAGATTAGAGGAATTTTCAATTTTGCGTCTATGTATTGTCCAATTAGCAAAATATTCCTAAATTGGCTTTTAGAAAGAATCAAGTTAATCCTCATAGATGCATTACAATTTCGCTCTTAGTGACAAAATCATTTAGTCTCTGTTTGATACTCATTTTTTTTCATTCTCATTTTTCTACTCATTTTCATCCACATATTCTTCAATAAAATAATATTTTTCATCATATCAGTAACTTTTCCTTCTTTTTCAACCATATATTCACCATCCATTACATCAAAAAAATTCATTTTCTCTCTAAAAATGACTATCAAATAAGGGCTTAATTTATAAACTGTTGAATGTTTCTCGTTTCTCGTAAGTTGTAACGGCATGCTTGACTTTAAATTTCTTAAAATTAAATATAAGATAAAATTAATTTCGTAAAAGTTAAGTGTGTGTTTGGTGGAGATTTAAATTAGATTTTTATTGAAAAATTAGTCGTCAGTGGATCCCATACGTGAGATAAAAGTCAAACATAACGACTATATTTTCAATTAAAATTGAATTTTAATCGCTATTGAACAAGTCCTAAATATTCAAAGTTTAACCCCCTCGCCAGTCGCCTCCCATCCCTGCAAATTCTACCTTTTCACAGCGTAAAACCCGAAATGCCATTGTCGGAGACAACTCGTGAGGGCATGCAATCATGAATCATAAACATTCCCAGTAATTAATTATTTTTACTGTGAATTATTACTTAATTATTATCCACAACCCAATTAATTCCCTTTAATAGGGACCTGTGAAAGTGATATAGATTCAACCAAAAATCTCTGTTTTGTCCGGTCTCTTTCATTAATTACCCTACCCCTACTCCTACGCTACCGCTTCAAATAATTGTGATTTTTATATCAGTTGTTGAATTTTAACCTAAAAATCAAAATTTGAGTAGATTTTGATAAAAAAAATGATAAAATATATAATTAAGAATCGACAAAACTTGGGGTAATATAAAATGTACATGTGAAATTGAATTTGAGAAAACGTGTTTTCAAATATTGGGACCAAACATGGGCTCCATTTCATTTTAGATTAGTCAATTTTACTAGGCTTGGACAAACTCCCAAATCAAACCCGAATGGAATTGAACCGAATTCAGTGGTTCTTCTTAAATTAAATACCCGAATGTAGAAGTGTCAAGACCGGCCTGAAGGTGAACCGGCCATCGAACCGAACGAGCCGAATCACGGCCTATATATATTTTACCGGGCCGGCCAGGTTTTGAAAAACCGACCCACGGTTAACCGTGGCCTCTTTTTTTTTTAAAAAAAATTACCATTTATTTTTTAAGTGATAATCTTTGAAAAAAAAAAGGCCCGACCCATTCATGACTCGGGCCACGCGGGCTTGCGATCCGGGTTGGGTTACTTAGTTTTCCTCGATCCGGGCCTACCGACCCCGTAAGCCCGCATGTCACGAGCTGTGCACGGGCCTGTCCGTTTTGACATGTCTACCCGAATGGGTATTTGAATAGAGAATCGACGGGTTCGATTCGATTTTCGATTCCAGATCAAGAACCAAATTTTCCTAATTTTTTTAAATTTATTTATTTTAAATAAGCCAAGTTGTTTTATTCATTTCTAAATAAATTTGTTAGTCCAAAAATATAATTTTTCTATTTCTAATTTTCAGTCCAATCCCAACTTAATCAAATTGACCTTAATTTTTATCCAAACATGTTATTCTATCGTAGTGTTATTTTTTCTAAAAAAATCGAATTGAAACTCGACAACGCCTCTTTTAATTATTGTAAACTCGCTATCGTCATCTTTCTGTAATTTTTCACAATCAAATCTATGAAGAACTCAACAAAAAGAGATTTAAAAAATACACAAGATTGGACTACTCTATTTTGTTAGAGTTAAAATTGTATATGTCATTAGTTAAATTAATGTAGTTTTGTAAATATTAAAAAATTAATTATAGTACAGAATTTGGGAATCGAATCGAATGGAACCGAACCCGAACGATTCCAAAATTAAGTTTGGAACCGACAATTTCACTTATTAAATACTTGAAAATTTCGAGTCCGATTCGGTTCTCTTTAGAACCAAATCGGATCGAACCGTGCACAGTCCTAAATTTTACGACAAATTGATTAGAGGTTCATGTCCATTAATTTGGTTATTCAATAGAAGTTCGGTGATCCGCCCCCTCAAATCCCCTCGTTGAGAATAAAAAAATACTAGCATGTTTGGCACAATTAGATTTACATTTTAGATTGATCATCATATTTTTTATCCTCACATTTCATTAGACTCAAAATCAATCAATAAATTAGTCTATGTTTGATCCTCATTTTTTAATCACACATTTTATAGGATACACAATTTTTATTAATTTTTCATTCATATATTCATCAACTATTATCAAAATTTACTAAAAAAATTAACTTTTAGCATTTAAAAAAATACTACCAAACAAGTCCTCCATTACCCTGCACTACCCACGCCATATCCACGGACACCCATTTGTGTGTGCAAGCATGGGTGAAAATGACATGATATCATAACCGTAAAAAATAGTGAACCTACAGTGAAAATGACTTGTCTAAATTTTCCTTTTCGTAGGGTCGCAATCTCCAATTCTTGCCGTTCCTTACTGCCTTAACCTTTTGTCCCTTCCAGTACTGTATCACGTTTCAATGCTTTTTCTGTAACAAAATGTTAAAAAATCTTGGAATTTGTATAAAGCTATACATATTTATATTTTTTTCTTTCCTGCGTGTTTTCATTTTCGTCTCTTTTTTTGGGTCAAAACGAAAAAATAAGTCGCTTTTTCTAAAAAAGTTGAATCTCAATCTTGAGATTCTCACATCACTCCTATTCTGAAGTATTATGAGGGAAGTAAATCGCGGGTTATACCTCCAAGGTACAGTGTGGAAGGCTGCTTATACACTTGCACTTACCCAAGAGCCAAATTTATATTTCAGGATTTAAATCCTTAACGCGGCAGCCTCAAGTAAAGCTGAAATTCTCCGCCTTTTTCTTTTACCGCTTGGAGATGTGCCATTGGGACGGAGTTAGCCACTAAGAAGGATGGCTAAAAGGCAAAATAATTTTTTAGAATTGAAGTAAACAAAGGTGTCATTTTAAACCACTTTCCAGTTAAATTAAGAACGAGAAATAAGTAAAAGTGGTTCTTTGTTTTTTTTTTTAACATTTACTAATTTTGATCGGTGAGAAATTATTTATTTAAACGTTATTTACTAAAGAGTTAATATATATATATAGATAAGTGAGGTTAATTGGCACAAATAACCTTATCCTTCACATGTTTTGCGCAAAATAACTCAATTCTTTCATTTTGGCACAATACCCCAATTCAAGCAAACGTTGTGCAAAACGTCCATATCCTTTCAATTTGACGTATTTTCACACTCGGATCAAGTAAACATTGTGAAAATCATCCCTGTTGTTAGAAAAAATAACAAATTTAGTCTCAAATTTTCCAAAAATTGCAACCAAGTCTTAATACTCTAAATATAAATTTAAAATACTTGCTTGAACGACTCAATTCTTTACTTTGTTGAGCCGTAAAGATACAAACACGGCTCTTGTCTCTCATGTCCTTTTCTTTTCTTCGTATAACACAAAACCATATAAATCAAATCCATGTATCTATTTTTTACACACTCATTTCCAATTTCGCTTCAGTTGTGGCAGGCACGAGCAAAAAGTTGAAAATGAAAGTGAAATATTTCTTTAACCTTTCAAACACCACCTTCTGTAAAAAAAAATAAAAAATAAATAAATAAATAAATAAATCAAAATAAAGTGCTTTTGTCCTTGCCACCAAATTTTCTGATGGGATATTCAGATTTCCACTTTTCTGTTACCTGCTGTTATTCGTTCACAATCCAGGGCTCTTATTTTTCCTGTTCTTTTTCAATTGATGGTCCGTTTGAGATAGGGTCACGAAAAACTCACGAATCGAACCTGAATCGAATTGAACGATTCTTCTTAAATTAAATATTTGAACGACTATCTGAATTGAGAATCAGCTCGTTCGATTTGATTCTCGATTCTAGATCAAGAATCTTATAATTGAATCTCTCTAATTTTTTAATTAATTTATTTTAAATAAGTCAAGTTATTTTATTATTTTCTAAATAAATTTGTTAACCCAAAAATATGATATTCATATTTCAAATTTTCAGTCCAAACCCAATTTAATCAAATTGACATAAGTTTTATCCAAATTTGTTATTCTATCGTAGTATCGTTTCTTCTTGAGAAATTCGAAGTTCGATAGCGTCTCTATTAATTATTGTAAGTTCGCTATCGCTCTCTTCCTGTGATTTTTACAATCAAATTTATGAAAAATTCAGCAGAAAGAGGTATATAAGAATATAAGATTGTACATGTCATTAATTGAATTAATGTGATTATAAATATTAAAAAAAATAATTATAGTACAGAACCTAGTAACCGAACACAAATGGTTCCATAATTAAATTTGGATTCGACGATTCTACTTACTAAATATCCGAAAATTTCGGGTCCGGTTCAATTCTCGTTAGAATCGAACTAAATCGAATCATGCTCAGCCCTAGTTTGAGAGACATTATTTGTAGTAAAAATGATTTTTTTTATGAGGATGTGTTTAAAAAATTATGTGTCTAAAATTATTTTATTATAGAAAAATGATTAAAAATTAGTTTTAAAAAATTGATTTTCAAATAATTTTGTGTCAAACGAACGCTGAATCTAGTCAAAAAAATTTTGTTTTCTTCAAGATTTTGCCTTTTATTCTACAATGGGTTGTGCTTAGTGTACATAATTTTTGGTACATAAAAGTATTCATACACTCACATGGAGTGGGGGTCCCGCATTGTTAATGTCCAACCCTCATTGTAAGTGTATGAACACTCTTATGTCGAAAAATTATTTACACTAAAATTTATCATTCTCCAATTGGGATATGTAACTACAACTTTATGGACACAAAATGGATTTGCATTACCAAAATGATTTGGATCAATTTTACTCATTTTACCTCCATCATGTATCGTTTTTCAAATTAATGACGTAATCATTGTATGACATACCAATTGATTATTATATCACATTATTTAAAATCTAAAAACGTGATTTTTAACTCTTTTAATCAAATACTTTATTATTAATCCTATATTATAATTTTCAAAAAAATGTGAATATTAGCAGTGTGTGAAAAAAAAAAAAGAGTGAAAAATGTCATCCCTTAGATCATCCATTTGATTACCATAGCACAACTCTAATAAATAAAGGACAAAACAAGCCTAGTCCGTAGCTGTAAAAAAAAGCCTGTTAAGCGCAACGACTTTTATCCTTTCACCTTTTTACCCAAGGGTAAAATGGGTAAAACACTGCCATGCCGTAAATTCTTATCAGAGATTCTGACCCCTTCCTATTTAATGCCATTTTCACGTCCGCTTTTCTCGGTACCACCAAAAAAAAAAAAAAAAAAAAACCCCGTGAGAGAAAATAACCGAACAAGGCAAATGCGAAAAGTAACGTAGAAATGCTGGAAGCTTCAATACATAAACAATACATACCGTATATACCTATAGTTGTGTATATGAATATGATATAAAAATCATTATCAGATCTTTCGTTTTCATTCTATTTTTTTCGAGGATAGTTTCTGGCCAACTTTGTAAATTTCCAGGTTTGTGTTGTGTTGTATTCGGCATTTTCAATTCAATGAAGAACAGAGAATCAATGTAATAGGAGGCCCCAGGAGGTTGCGATTCAGCTCGTTTGGATTCCTAGGTTTTTGTAGGTTCCTCTCTTGTTTTTGCGATATTCATACATAATGTGATCGGTTATTTGTGTGAAAGTGTACGTTTGCGTCTCTTTGTGGTTTGGTAGAATTTTTTTGATTGAATGTGCTGTGAAATCTGAGGAAAATTTATTGACGTTGTAGAATTTTATGTTACCAGGAGTTGATGATAAACGATAGGGAAGAGAAGGAATGATTATTCCCGTACTCTAATTTTACCAACAATTTGTGTTCGTACTGTTTTATGAATACCCGAGTTTACAAAGTTGTTGTAATTTTTTCAACAGACGATGCGAGTCTACATATCTGCTGATTTAATTGGATCATATTAATTGGACAGATACCAAGATAGTGACAGGAAATATTAGGAGCAAAAAAAAAAAAAAAATGTAGATGAACCCAAGAAAGCAAGCAAAGTTTTGAGCATTTGCTGACTACCGGATCTGTTATTGTTTTATTTACCAGAAAAAAAGTAGAAGTTTGGAGAATTTAGTTGGCCGAAGAGATATGTACTAGCAAAAAGGGAATTTATAACTCTACTTCTGAAGGAAAGTTTTGAGTTCTTTCTTAAATTTCTTGCAATGCTATGTGGAGAAGATGAAAGAGAAAAATGGAAGAAAGGGGCTGTCTGAGGCAATCATAGAAGGAAATGACTTGAACCATCGTAGATAATCTATTTATGTTTTGCATTATGTAATACCATGAGATACTAAACCACTTATTTCACTGATAATGCAGGGAAACATGTTGGGGAATTGTGTTGCTTCTGCTGAACTTTGAGAGTTTTCTTCTTCCTATAGCCTCCTCCTTCAAAACTTGTTTAAAATGTCAAGTATGTAAATTTATTCTGTAACGTCAGCCAGTAAGCTTGATTATCAGCTGTTATTCACTCTCATTTGATACGACTGTAGATAAAATCATTTCTTATCAAAATGAGCAATCGTTAATTTTTTTTTTACAATACAAAGAGATTTGATTATTGTTAATGAATTATATCAATATGTGATATGTTAGGCCTAGAAGGACTAGAGGCATATGATGAGACCAAGGACAAGAGGTCAGATTATGAAAACTCTGAAGATGAAAGACGGCGATCCAAAATTGGGGCTTTGAAGAAGAAGGCAATAAACGCTTCAAACAAGTTCACTCATTCTCTTAAGAAAGGGGGAAAAAGGAGAATCGACCACAGGGTTTCTTCAGTTTCCATCGAGGATGTGCGCAGTTCAAGAGAGGAGAGTTCTGTCTATGATCTGCGTCAAAAACTCCTTGACAAGGATTTGTTGCCAGTTAGCCATGATGACTATCATACTTTGTTGAGGTGAGTGAGTTGTTCCCGGTGTTTTTTCTTACTATCCTTTTCTCCTTAATATCTCCTGATCATGTCAGCTTATATATTGAGGTAGACAAACTTTAATGAGTCTCACATCAGTGGATGCTGGCGGCTGGAATGAGGGACACTTGGTGGCTGTCTTAGCATATGTTACGCTTTTTGTATGAGAAAAAATATATGACAAGAAGGAAACTATCAGAAAAACGACAGAAACTTCAACGTTTGGTTTATGGATGATCTTATGCAATTGTTTGTTTAGCTGCTAGTGGCATTTGTATTTGTAGATTAGTTGCTTGATTTCTAAGTTTATTTCGTCTGGAACCAGCAGTTGAGTCTTGAGCTATTGATCTGTTTTAGGTTTTTGAAAGCAAGAGAGTTTAACATTGAGAAGACCATCCAGATGTGGGAAGAAATGCTTAACTGGAGGAGAGAGTATGGAGCAGATACCATATTGGAGGTAATTTTATGATTATGTTTACAAGTACAAAGTACAGGGAAGGGGAGTTCTTAGTAAGTCTTGCATAACAACTGTCATATTTCATTTTCAGGACATGTTTTTATGCCTTCTTTCATCGTCTATAGATAAAAGTCATGAGTTTTCAGTAATTCGTCCTTTTGGGTTTCCAAAGTTTCCTAAACTTGGCTATTTATTGACTGTGATTCTCCAGAACTTTGAATTTGAGGAGCTGGATGAAGTGTTGCAATATTATCCCCAAGGATATCATGGAGTTGATCGGGAAGGCAGACCTGTTTACATTGAAAGGCTAGGGAAAGCTCACCCCAGTAAACTAATGCGAATTACCACAATTGAACGATACTTAAAACATCACGTCCAGGAGTTTGAGAGAACCCTTCAAGAGAAGTTCCCTGCCTGTTCCATTGCTGCAAAAAGATGTATATGTTCAACAACCACAATATTGGATGTCCAAGGCCTGGTAAGATTTGATTATCTGATTTCCCAAATTGAAATCTATTTGTTCATACAATTGGTCTTTCAGCAGTTTCTTGTAAGCTTTGTGTGGATAGTATATTTATCTCTTCACTTTTTGTCATATTCGACTTCCCACTTTTCTGTGTTTACTTAGTGCACCTCTTCATTAAGCATCCATGTATTATTAGAAGATTTTAGAAGAATGCTACTCTGTTGGTTGAGTTGTACATGATCCAGAAAATTTGTTTTGCGCTTTTCTTAATTATTTTCTTCTCATTTATGGTAAGTGGTAACCTATCAGTGTGGTACACAATAATGGCATGATTTTTTTATTGCAGGGGATTAAGAATTTCACGACAACTGCTGCAAGTCTATTGTCAGCCATGGCCAAAATTGATAATTACTACTATCCTGAGGTACAATTGGGTTGCAAGGGTCAAATTTTATCTTTTGAAATTATGAACAAGCTTTTGGTTGCCACAAATAATCTATTTGCCTAATACTTGGCAGACACTCCACCATATGTACATTGTCAATGCTGGACCTGGCTTCAAGAAGGTGCTTTGGCCTGCCGCACAAAAAGTTTTTGGATCCAAAATCTATTGCAAGAAGATACATGTAAAGGATATGAACTGGCGTTTAATTTTTTTCATTTCTTCTGTTTCTTCCTTACTGCAGCTTCAATTGTTCTCGCAATCTATTTACAGGTTTTGGATGCTAAAATCTTTGGGGAAACTACTTGAAGTCATTGACACAAGGTTGAATTCTCTCTTATGTTTTCCTTTAAAGTGTTCGGAAAATAGGACCATCTAATTCCTTGGTTGCTTTTTCTCCCAGTCAACTGCCGGACTTTTTGGGTGGATCATGCACTTGCTCTCTCGAGGGAGGTTGCCTTAGGTCTACTAAGGGTCCATGGGCCGATCCCGAAATTATGAAGGTATTTATAGTATGTACAGTTCTATATAACTGGAAATAGGATTAAATTTCCTGGTTAATCTGACGTTAAATTTTCTGTCCATTTGTAGCTTGTGCATAATGCAGAATCCACGCTTGTTAGGCATATCACTCGAATAATCAGTGACCAGCAGAAAGTCAACTCTTATATTCAGATATGCCCATTGAAGGTAGTCTGCGTAAGTTTAGGCTTTTGACACAGTTATACCATCTTTTGACTTTTTTTCTGTATCATCAGGGGAGAGGCGGCGATAAATCAACTTTTGAATTAGGATCAGACATCGAAGATTCTTGTACTCAAACAAGACGAAATAGATCTTCGACTTCACGACTGGCCATTGTTCATGAAGACGTAAGTTCAATTCCATGCAATTTGCGACAATCAATTGTCAAGAACAAGCTACGCAAACTACACATTCTTTATTCTGTGATGTAACTATACTTCTATCTTCCTTCCATTTGAATGCATAATCAATTGTCAGGAATGATCTTCCCAATCTATTATGCTACACAAACTACACTTATATTCTTTACTGTGTGATATAACTACACTTCTTCGTTCTTCCATTTGAGTCTCTCTCAGCAAGTGCACTTGACCCCCCCCCCCCCCCCCCCCCTCCCTCCCTCCCTCTATCCAAGGCATGTGTTGAATCAATGCATCAATTGACGATATTCAACTTATGCAGGCAAAAACATTGGATCCGTGTATCTACTATAATTGTGATGATTATCTTTGGCCAGTTGATGATGATAGTGACTGCGAGCAAGGAACTGCCAACCTTCTGGACCAGTCTTTTGAATTTGACAATGCAAGATATTTGAAAGCTGATGGGAGAACAAATCTAGAAGGTATTGTTGACATTATTATTCTTCTCTTCACCGATCTCTCTCTAACAACCCCCTCCATAGAAAAGGAAAAAGAAAAGTAAATTTGTGCATTTAAGTAACCTCGGCATCTAGAAAGGGTGAAGGCCTTTTTCTGGTATAAATATATGGAGACAAGAATCTTTGCTGAAATTTTCTACATTTTAAACAAATTATTTGGTATAGATCCCTGTATTTGGGAATCATTTCTGGTGACTGTTTAGCTCTCTCATACTTCACGTTCTTGATTTGTCTTCTAGGTAGTCTGGTATTTTATTGGCTGCACATCATCCAGGAGAAGGTTGTTAAGAAAAGTTTCCTGTATATGGCAGGAGCAGTAGTATCTTTCATGACAAAGCTTTTTGCATTGACCCCAAATGTCCCCTTTGCACATTGGAGAAGACACACCGACTTATATCCATCTAATGCAATGGAAGATGGAACAGAACGCTGCAGGCTCTCAACTGTTGATGCTGAAGCTGTAAGTGAAGAAGACAGGGTGCTTCCATGTGTACAGCGACTCCAGAGGTTGGAAAGTTTGTTGGAAGAACTCGACAAAAAGCCTGCTGAAATTCCGTTGGTAAAGGAGCAAATGCTACAGCAATCTTTGAACAGGATTAAGACTGTAGAACTTGACCTTGAAAAAACGAAGAGGGTAAATTATCAGTTGTATTTACATGATTTGTTTGAAACTTTAAACCTGGAGAAATTGATTTATTCTTGTGTTTGTTGCAGGTATTACATGCTGCAGCTACAAAGCAGCTTGAGATTGCAGAATTTTTAGAGAATATGCAGGAATCCAGATTTCGCGTAAGTCGTTCTAGTAAAAAAAGGTTTCCTGTGTTTCCGGCTATTTTCTGGTCTGTCAGGCCTTGTGTTCATACAGTAAATTTTTCTTAGAGCAGATCTTTTGGCATCCATCTCTCTTCTCCCTCTTTTTCTCTATTTCGTTTTTGTCCCCACCGATGTGGCTTCTTAGAATAGTTAAGATGATGCAGCACAATATAGAAAATACAAGAATATTAAAAAGAAACAAATCGCACATAACATAGAGGAATTGGGGAGGATAATCTCAATAAATTTGTATTCAGTAGTCAATAGTCAGTGTAAATCTCAAACCCCTACTCCTATTTATACTTATCATGTTAAATATAGACACATAACATAAAAGAGACAAATCAAACACAAGAAAATCACACAAAAAGCATCTAATCTTGGTAAGTCTTCAAGATATCTCAATCACAAGTTGTTTGTCTGTTTGGTTTCATGGTGCTCAAGTGCATTGCATTTCTATGTTTTTCCTGCAAATCAATTCTAAAAACCATAAGCATTCGAATCTTTTGTTTTGCAGCAACGAAGGTTATGCTGTTAACTTGTCGATTATAGAGAGTAGAGAGATCCTGCTTCCACTCAATGCATACCCTTTGGGGAGTCATCATTTTAGGCATATGCAGATCAACATTTTGTTTACCCCCTCAGTTTTCCTTTCATTCAGCAATCCATGACAAAATCTGCCACTGCAGCTTAGCAAAATGTTTGTCTTAAAGTCTGAGATGGTGTAGAACAGAGAGCTTCAGCGAGGATTTTAGTCTTCTTCCTTGTGGAACTATTTGCTGCATTTTTCTTGCTAATTGTCTAACACTGTGTAGATAATGCATAGAGATAGTCAGATGTCGATGGATACTGAAATGAATTTAGGAATATCTCTCAGTCTTCTGCCTCTTCCCTTTAAATTGAGATGAGACACTATCATAAACTGATCTAATTGGCTAAAGTGAGCTCGACCACAGTCGAAAACTTGTGTTTGTACGGGTCGAGTTGGACGTTTTTATAGAATTAATCGACTAGAGATTGTCTCGACTGTGGTTGTGTTGGCAGTTATTTAATATCTTTAATTCCTATTGATAAATTGCACTAATTTCTTAAAGCTTGAGGATAAAAGGTAGGGTTAAGTCTGCTACTTTTCCCAAAGGTTAAAGAGGAATAGTGCAATTTACCCTTATCCTACCATTGTTCCATTTTTATGGGTTTGGGCGGCTATGGCAGAATGAAAAGCTACTTTTTCAGTGACCCTTTTTTTTTAAAAAAAAAAAAAAAAAAAAAAAAAACACAATTCGATTCTACAGTGATGAAAACTATTTTTCAGTGAGACGTGCTACAAGTACAAAAGGACACACATGAGATGGCTGGGGCCATATTTTTTTACAATATTTTAATTATATGGGCTCCACCTATGTGAGTGTTCTTTACGTATGATATTTTCCTTTTTCAGTTTGAGAAAGATAATTAAGTATTGATTGATCAAAGATGTTGACTCTCGTTAAGAATTAAGTATCGGTTCACATCAATTAAGTGATTAAATATTAATATAGTAATGTTATTAGTCTATCGGGATTGTAACTTTAGTTTAAATGACGTTAATTTAATTTTTCTAATCGTTTAATGTTACATCAACGTCACTTAAACTAGAATTACAACCCCAATAAAATTACATAACATTATTTATATTAATAAAGGTAGATACGACTTACTATTTAATCTTGGTTTAAGTTATTATTATAACGGATCAATGGATTGAAAATTATCAATGACTATGGCATGTTAAAATTTTTAAGTTGGAATATTATTACAACATTAAATGATTAATATATTTTTCTTTATCTACAGAATACAACTAATAATTAAAAATTATTTTAATTGTTTAAAAAAAAATCAAAGAAGAAGACCGTTAATTAGAAGATAAGAATTCAGAGTTTTTATTTGTTTTTATAATTAAAAGAGTAAAAAATAAAGTTTTATCATATCGAATAAAAATTGAGTCTTCCTAAATTTTTTAAATTAATTTGCTAACCCAAAAATATGATTTTCATATTTCTAAATTTCAGTCCAAGCACAACTTAATCAAATTTAACTTAAGTTTTATCAAAATTTGTTATTCTACCGAAGTATCGTTTTTCTGGAGAAATCGAATTGAAACTAGATAGCACATCTCTTAATTATTTTAAGCTCGCTATCATCCTTTTTATGTAATTTTCACAATTAAATTTACGAAGATTTTAGCAAAGAGAGACGTAAAAGAAACATAATATTGGATTACGTTATTTTATAAGAGCTAAAATTGTACATGTCATTAGTTGAATTAATGTAATTTTGTAAATATTAAAAAAATTAATTATAGTACCGAACCCGAACCCGAACCCGAACCCGAACCCGAACCCGAACCCGAACCCGAACCCGAATGATTTTATAATTAAATTTGGATCCGACGATTCCACTTATTAAATACCCGAAAAATTCGAGTCCAGTTCAATTTTTGTTAAAATCGAATCAAATCGGATCGTGCCCAACTTACTCACTATAGAGGTTGTGAGAATTCCCAAGTTTTTTTTCTGGGAAATTCACTTTTCCGACATCAGTTA
Source organism: Osmanthus fragrans (assembly GCA_019395295.1). Taxonomy (NCBI): domain Eukaryota; kingdom Viridiplantae; phylum Streptophyta; class Magnoliopsida; order Lamiales; family Oleaceae; genus Osmanthus; species Osmanthus fragrans. Next base: position 45,540,307 of record CM033341.1, on the reverse strand, counting down.
CTTTTTTAATTCTTTTGGGGTGAGGCATAAGGATTTGGAAGAAATTGTTACAGCACTTAGGGAGTATTGTGACTGATTTAGAATTTTTTTAAAATTTGAGACTATAATTATAATTAATTTTTTATTATTATTTTTTTATTCTATTATTTTTTGTGTTATTTGAATAAGAGAGTAAAATCGTTAAAAATAGATGAAAATAATATTTTGTACAATAAAAAAGGTGGAAATAGGAGATTTTTGTGCAATAATATTGAAATAGACGTTTTGTGCTATTTAGGACAAGAAAAACTTTTCTCCGCGTGGAGAATTCGCACCGTGCTATCTGCACCGACTCCACCCGTATCTGTTTCCAGCTCATATTTCTTAGTATCTATTATATATTGTACTACATGGTATATTTGTGGTTTGGTACATACTTGAAGTTGGAAAATTCAGATCTGCAGGAAAAGTAGAGGAATTAAACTCCGGTGAGAGTTTATGTAAACGAATTTTGCAGATACCAGTGATTGAATTGCTTATGTGTGCGAATTTTAATTTTAGAGATAGAAATTGATTGATTAGATCTGAAAAATTATGGGTTTGAGTAATTTCAAGTGTTGTTTGATTCTGGCTGTATTTCTCTCCCTCTTCGCTGGCCTCTCTGCTTCTACTTTCATTTCAGGTTTCTCCCTCTACATAAATATCTATATCTATGTATCTCTGTGAGTTTATAGACTTTTAACCATTTCTTTTGGGTTGTTGTAAATGGTGCAGATTCTATTTTTGGATCATCGAGTTCAACTGGAAGGAAACTCCTTCAGGCTAAGAAGTGTATGTTTTTCATTAATCTTCCTTTTTGTCTCCCTAATTTATCATGAATTTGTCTTCCTTAGAACTTTTTAATTCGAGGTTCTATGTTTTGTGATATAATTCTGAATCCATGATCATAATATTTAATTTTTCTCAAGAAATTTCCATGAATCATGAATGTACTAATGTTTTCTTAGTTCTTGTTGCCGACAAGAAATTTTACTACTAATGAACTTGGATTCGATTATGTGAACTATTTTTTGATGTTTGATCCAAAACGGGTTTTCCATGAAGATCCAATTAAACTAATTCTTTTGCAACGATGTTAGTCATGTTAATTTCGGGGCCAAACCTTCATGTTTGTCTTACTTTCAATCACAATTTTGAATATCCTTGATGAGTTCATTTGTGACTAGAACAGTTTTGAAGTGCTTAAAGAATTTTAAAAAAAGTTGGAAATTATTAATTATGATGAATTTTAATATTTTCTTCTATGCTTCTCAAAACACTTAACATAAATTTTCTCAAAATTCTTTTGAGTGCAAGATTTTGATGCAAAACTCCCAGGATAGTTTCTTTCACATTCTTTTTATCTTTCCTGTAGTTTTGTTAGAGAATCTTTAGAATAAAATGTAACGTAGACCAAAAATTTCAAATTTGAAAAAGTTTCCGTTCCATCCTCTTACTTGATTTTTCGAACCGAGAAAAACTGTTCTGTGTAAAGGTGTTTGATGCAGTCTAGCAGCTGTTATGCAGAGCCACACTTTGGTCTAGTTGTATATCTTGACACTCGAATTTTTAATGTCACCTTGACATTCCAGGCGATATTTTTGTCATGGCTTTTTTTTGAAAAGAAAATTTGGTCTTCAGCGTTACTTTCGTTGAGCCTATAGTTTTGATTTTCGAAGTGTTCTACATAAATTGCCTCATAATTTATTTGCACACTATTGTCAACACTATCAAATGCTGAAATTATATCTCTAATAGAAGTCTTTAAACTTAGTGATATCCATGCAGCTATAATAATTTAGTGTGCTTTACTGATTCTATTCGAGCTCTCTTATACGTGGGTATATGTTGAAACACAGTTCTAATTTCGTAGAGGTTTCTCAAGAAGTTTGCATTATCATCTGAAAGTCAGATTTTGAAAGAAATGTTCATTGAGTATTTTTCTCTTTGGTTCACAGCTTGCCCAGTTAACTTTGAGTTCCAGAATTACACTATCATCACCAGCAAATGCAAGGGACCACTCTACCCTCCCAGCCTATGTTGTCCTGCTTTCAAAGATTTTGCTTGTCAGTTTGCTGATGATATAAATGATTTAACAAACGATTGTTCCTCGATCATGTTCAACTACATCAACCTCGAGGGTAATTATCCACCGGGTTTATTTTCTAGTGAATGCAAGGAAGGGAAGCAAGGGCTCGAATGCCCTGCACTACCACCATCAGAATCACAATCAGAGATATCTAAGGGATGTTGGACAGTAAGTAAACCATTCAGAGGGATGATTCTTGTAGCAGCTTTTCTTGTGTTGCTGCAATTTATGTGAAGTTTTCGCGTTCGCCCCTCGTATTCTTTTATTTTGATGGTATGAGAAGTAAAATTTATCTGCAAAGTCGAGCCGAAGCCGACATATATGGAACAACCATAAAAGCAAGATTCTTAACTGTGCAAGAAAAACTAATGTATTCACCTTTATTAATTTGCAATAACTGCAAAACGTATCTGTAATGCCTTTATTCTTATTTGCACGACTGATACATGACATAATGTCTCTCTCTAGTAAAAGAATTGAACTACATGTTTATATAATATAGTTTTCGAATATATTATATAATACTTGAGAATATATATAGCTGGCATCAAAGAACTCCTTTGTTTCATCAGTTTTTGCAACTTAGTTTACTACGGCAGATAAGGGAAAAGTTTTCACCACATTGGCTTGCGTCTGGACCAATGTCGAAATTGCCTTTTTGTCATGCACCAAGATCCGGTAAACGTACTCAACTGTATAGAAACAAAAGAAAATTAGATGATGAAGTGGTTAGACTACACATGCAACTACAATTCAAGTTGATTTGATAAAAGCCTACCACTGTATTAATTTATCAACCACTACATTAAGCATCAAGATTGAAATGTTGTACTCAGAATAGTGAGTAGTAGCATACATTGCTAACAAGCTTTGCTCCAAACCATGCAGAATCTACGCCATACGGAGGTGGAATAACTCTGATTCCACTAGACATGGATGCTGGGAGATATCCGCGGAGTTCTTTCTCCAATCTTTCTGTTAAAGCAATGAATGATGTCAACAACTTCCACCACAAATTAGATGCATCTCATTGAAAACATCGTTCGTTGTTATAATTACTTGAGAGATTATTATGCTTCTTTCTTACTAATCTAGCAAATCAGACTTTGTGGAATCCATCAACAAATTACAAACAAAATGAGTTGAAGGTAGCAGCCCAGACCTGGTAATCCTGGCAAACATGCACTGCCCCCAGCCAATACCACGGTTTTGTACCAATTGTTGTCACCTGTTAACTCAGTGTCTTGGCAGTGATCCATGCAAAGTGCCACTGCCTGTTGTAAAGCCATTGCCTGCCTGTAAAAAGACCAGGAGATACAAATTAACCACGATATAAACGAGCTTAAGGCAATAAACAGGTGTCCACAGTGGATAAACTTTTTACCAATTATTAACACGAAGTCTCCTGAATAGATATTGTCCAGAATCTCAAGGGTATTAACGTAAACTTATTTTGACATCATCTTATTCAGGTGGCCGATGGTAAACTACCATTTATTTCTAAATATATCTAGACGAACAAATACTATAGGAAAGTGCTTCGCCAAATCCTGGTAGTTCCAGAATAAGGAGACATGTACATACATGCCTGCAATGCGAGGCTGGAACAAAATCTCTCCTGTTTGAAACCGTTCCTTTGAAAGTGTGATCCAACCTTCTGATGGAACTTGAAAAGATGCTTGAGTGTCTTTGGAAAGTTCAGCTTCATAATCAAGAGCAACGTAGCATAGGTTCTGCGAGTCAACATAAACTCTACAAAGAATTAATATAAAAATAAAAAATAAATTCACACAGCCATCTTTGAGAATCATTTCTCCCGCTGTGACAGCCCTCCGAGCAGAAAATACGTTTGGAAGAAAGATTTAACAAGTCATGGCTTCACCAGATATGAGACAACAAGGGTTATGGCCAATCAAGATTCTACAGCTTAGACAGAAACACCAGCCTAATCAGGTCAGATAACCACACAAAACCTTCTCTTCCTAACCTTCCTCTCAAATCCCAGGGAGAACATAGCTAGCAAAAAAGAAGCATAGTAAATGTGGTTTACAGAAAAGGAAAATGGATATTTACCTCTTTTAAGGTGCGCACGGTATAAAGTGATTGAAAATTAACATTATTCTGTTGCATTTGCTCCTTGAGGAATCCCGTAATTTTCAAAGCTCCAATTCCTATGACTTCCACACCCACCTTGTGCATAATTTTACCATGTAAAACTGTCAAACAGAAAAACCAAACAGTTAAGGGTCTTGTTAATCCTTGGGTGCTCAATTAGGAAACTTGAACTTGAAATGTACGAATATATTAGTAGAAAAACATGCAAAAATGGAAACAGGCAAAAGATATCTCCCCATGCTTCTTCAGTTGCTCATGAGAGAAAAAAAAAAATACTATATGTAGAAATACCTGATTACGTTGCAATTATCCTTGTTGGATATGAACTTAATCTAATGAGAAAAACATTATAATTTTGGTCTACTAGAGCACATGACATACTTCTTTAAAACAAGTATAGCATCAAGAAGAAAGAACTTACTCGGAACAATAGAAGTTTGATGGAAACCAATATTCACAACAATTCCTGAAGTGTGTCTTGCCGCAAATAGAGCTAAAGTTGCCTGCACTAGTTCAAAAGAAATCATGAGGTAAATCATTATAACACAGCAAAAAAAAATCATATTGTCAATTTACAAAGACAATTGATCAAATTCAAATTTATTTTAAATTGTAGGAGGTTGAAGTCCTATCATTTGAACTTAAGCACTAGTTATGGTTATATGCAATAATAGTTTGCTCATAGAATTTCGGAAACATTTTTTAAAACTCAGCAGAAATTTCCAAATGCATTGGCGATTTTGCTAGCAATCAAGCTAATCACGCATCATTCGTAAAGTTTTTTGGCTTTATACAACCCAAATTTATACAAAATAGGCAAATAGAAGAACCAGCTCGTTGAGAAATCTTTTCAAGAAGGAGATATGCCACAGATCATGACATGTTAATGTTGCTCATGATAGCGTTCGGGCAAATATGGATATTTTCATGAACACAAATTCGTAATTCAAAAGATTGGTAATTCCTTATTAAGATGCAATTCAATTTATAGCTTTCATGAATGCTAATGCAATGATTCCACCAGAGCTTATTGAGAAAGTGACGTATAAACACTACCTGATTGATGGCACAAACAGCTGGAACATTCATATCAAATAATGCAGAGTAGATGGCTTCCTTTAGCTGTCTCCTAGAACCTTTTGCAGACTCAGTATCTGAAACATAATAATAACAGATAGAAACAAATGTCACTACATGTAAAGTTTATCAACCAAACTGTCAACAGAATTGGCAAAAAGTAAAAGGTACAAAAAGTACAGTTGAGCTTTGGAAATTTTCGTTCTTATATTTTCTAAAATTAATTAACCAAAATCCTTGCTTAGTTCTATAACTTCCATCTTTGGGATGCAAATCACGGACTTATACATGATTGAAAACAGTCAAAAGGAACATAAAAATGAAACAAAATAAATGTTTCAAAAGTTTCAAAATAAAGAGCCAATGTGGAAATCATTTTCATAGACATTTTAATTCAACAAAATTGATTATACTTTAAAGCATCATATTTTGGACAATAAGTTAACAATCTACAAAAGTAACATCTGAGAAAATTTTGATGGTACACATGAAAGTCAAGAGTATATGAAGTTGAAGCTAACCATCATAATGGCAAAGCGGTATTGACATGATGATAGGTTGTGTGAATGTTTTCACCTGCATCCTGCATATCACAAGAGTCCAAGTAATTCGCAAAGAAATGGAGAAGGAAGGTTAAACCTGAAAGAACCAATGGAATATAACAAACACGATTTATGAGTTAATTAGGCTCTACAGTTCATGATGAACCTCACTATATTAGCAAATCACCCAGCTATGCGAACTTATGCAGATTCTTGAGGGAGGTGATTTAAATATGAAATATCAAAACACAAGAAATAGGCTTTTGACATTCTCAAAGGAAAATCTAGATTGTAGTTGAATATATATATATATATATATATATATATATAAAGATGCAGGAAACTAAACGCTGCATCATTCCGAAAATAGATCAATAACTGCGAATTTTTTTAATAACTACAAAATATTAGAAGATGGTGGTGATAGTTATAGAAAGATTAACCTGCTGCAAATTGTTGAAAAGAAATGTCTAAGTCTAGAAGACATCGGAGACTCAATGTTTCCAAATTCCTGCATTGTGAAAGAACTTCAAAATGAATTAAAGATTGCAGACACCAGTTTTGGTCAGAAACCACAGCAGTGTTAACAACAAACAGAAACTCACCAAAAATGTTGCTGAACGCCCAGATGGAGAGGAATACTTGCTCCACCCGTATTTGCAATAACCGGAGCCACCTGTGATAAAAATAAAAAGTGGAGACAAGTTAGTCAAATATAGCAAGTTAAATCTCTGATGGATTAAAGGATACCAAATCTTTTGACTGGAAGGAAAAAGAGAGACAATAAATGACGAGAAAGCAGAAGCAGGAGAAAATAGGTAAAAGAAGGGCAAAACCTGCTTCTGCCAGTTTGGAGGAAATGTGAGAAATTCTATTGCCCTTCTTATATCTTTCTCATTTTCTTATGGCTGAAGAAATTCACATCATATTTTGTTTGACAAAAATAACAGCCAATATTAAATACAAAGGCAAAAGTCTCTCCTGGCTGAAAAAAGTATGTCGTGTAAATATGAAAGGCAATTTTGTGAAAGTAGTACAAGAACATCAAGCAATGGATACGCACCATCAATTATAATAGCTCCAGGGACCTGTACACGTTGACCATAAATGTGCATAAACGACAGATCAGGCGCCTGAGTAGGAAATACTCTGCAATTACATAATGCACTATTAATGGTCGTCATGCATTTATAACGATCTGCCCCTTCACCTGTTCTACTCTTCCCTTTCTATACCAACAATCGAGTGAGAGTTTCCATTATACAATAGTCAAAATACCAGCATCAAGCCTCATAGTATCAATCATATGTCAATGGAAACACAAACAAGCCCAAAGCAACAATTGATTGCATAAATGCAATTTTTTCTACAAGTAATACTAGTTGAAAATATCATTTTTGAACAATTACTCAGGCGAGATTTTGAAAAGAAAAGGAGTAACGATATAATGAAATAAAGTAAGAAAAATCAATAGCCCAACATATTCGTGATAAGTAATACTACTTGTTTATCATTGTGTACAAATTGATGATGTGGATTATATTAACTGACTTTCGTTTCTTTCCTTCTCCTTTTTCCCTCTTTTTCTCTCTCTTCCACATCATCAATTTGTACACAATGATGTACAAATCGCATTACTTTATTCGTGATAATACTTCATTGTTTTATAAAATATAGTATACATCAAAATCAGGAAATCATGATCATTAACTACCATGCATTGGTTCTACCATGATCTTTATGAAGTAATCAACAGCTACATAAAATTATTCTTCCTGTGAAATACAAAATATCAACAGTCCAATTCACCTCCTGCCACCTTCTTTGACACCATCATGAGTTAATCCACCCTATCACCCAAACCACCAAATAATTGTTAAAGTCCAAATTAACGCTTGTGTGAATTCATGCATGTCAAATGTGCATCAAAAGATGAAATGAATTACAAAAATGGTATTGCACATGGGGCATTGGATCTAACGTAGACATTTAAAAAGTTATTAGGTATGCCACAATGGTTATATTAAAACTTGAAATAATTGGCCACAGTTGTTAAAATTACATAGTAGGAGATCCTAAATATAACTTAATCCCAGAGCAATGAGTTTCAATTGAGTTAAGTTCACTAAAATCTAAGATGGAATCGACTTCATCCTTATTAAGGCCAATGCCATAATGTAGTAACGGGTCATAATTGGTGAATTTCAAAAAGAACAAGAATTGGAAATTACTTTCTTAGGTAAACTGATTTAAACAATCATGAGAATGGTAAGAGAGGTTAGGCCGAGTTAAATTAAGTATAAACATATTATCAATCACTCAATATCATAACCACGTAATTAGGCAATTCAAGTATACAAAAATAGAATCGTAAAATAATATTAAACCCTATGCTTGTAACCAACCTTCTATAATCATATCAATTTCTTGCTAAAAAATGTAAATAAATCAATATAACCTACTGTAGGGGAAAGCCGGTACGCAAGTGAGTTTCAGCAAAGAAAATGGAATCCCCAGGCTGCTCCTGGTTCTGTAAAAAATACATCCAAAGCTTGTTATCCAAAACAATAAATTTCCACGATTTACAGACGGCTCTGAGCTTGGCCGACTCTTTGGGGCCAAGAATTTTGAGAATTTGGATGAAAATGTCAATGGGAATCCGATCAAATTCCCCGACTGATGAAATCTGAATATACATCATCTGCTGGAAGCGATCGTTTTGCGGGTTGGAATTGGACCTGGAACTCGAACCCGATCGGTGGGAAACGGATCCAAAGACCTTCCGAAGCAGCGTAGCCATGAATTTTCAGCGGTGTGTATTTTTTTCCAGTTCAGTACTGAATTTTGGGTATTTGTTGGGGCGGCATTTTGACTATTGTGGTGTAGACAACGAACACGTGGGGATTTAGTCACCAATATTCTACAATTAACAAGTTTATCCATTGAAATTTGAAAATATTTATATGAGGAAGCACAGCCATCCTCCGAAACTATCAAGCTGGTCATACTTTCAATAGTGCTTTTCTGCATTTTTTAATATGAGGGTGTCTCTTATAATTTTGCACGTGCATTTCGATATCAAAGTCAGGAGTAAAATTCAGAGTTATAAATTGACTTTATTTTTCATGAAAAATATCATTTTTTTAATCTAAATTTCTATTTTTAGAGTATTTGATTGACAATTTTTTTTATCTAAAAATATTTTCCAACATTTAGTCATGTAATCATACTTTTTCAAAAAAAAAAAAACATTTTCTTTATAGGATAATTTTAATTTGAATTATGCTATGTGTACACTTCATGGTGTACACAATGCATTACACCCTCTCACATGGAGGGAGCCCACGAATATTTTATTGTGTGTGGGCCCCCTCCATGTGAGGGAGGTATAATATATTGTGTAAAAAATTATGTACACATAAAATAATTCTTTTAATTTTCCAAGTAATTTGCTCTTACTCTATCATTTATTTCCGCTCTTTTATCTACCCACAAATAAAAAGTGGATAGGTATAATATTTTATAGGTTAAAACTAAATCAACAAAATACAATTAATTAATGATTGTGTTTGATTCTTGTGCATTGCATTTAATTACCTAATCAATAGTTGAATGATTTGGTGTTTTAAATTTATGTACTAGAGAGAAAAAAAAAAAAAAAAAAAAATTTAGGCGTGATCTAAGAATAACATAACCTAGATTTTGTAGATTTCGAGAGAAAATATGAAATATTTGAGGCTTATCCCATATAAGAACCACATATTTGATAATTTCTATATTCTTAATTCGGAATAGAAATATTGGAATTAAAATATAGATATATATTCTATTCGACACTCGAAGAGAGTATAATTAATCCAGGATTCTTGCCCGTAAACACAGGAAAATTGATAGAAGTGAGTTGGAAAACATTGTTGATAGTGAAGTGAAATCATTCCATAGGATTTCTCACATTGATAAATCTCTTACAATTTGTCTTATTTTATTTGAATGGCCATCACATCCATGTTAGATTAGTATCGAAACATCGATTTTAATTTGATTTTCTAGATAAAGTAAAAGCTAAAATATTATAGTATTTAGTAGGAATTAAATATCAATTTCTGTGGGTTCGACACTCTAATTCCATTTATATATTACAAACTTGACACTATGTACTTGTGGTATAATTTACGTTGTACAAAACGCGTACCAGAAATTAACTATTGATAATAAAAGTGAAAAACATATTGAGGGTAATTAGCAAAAAAATATTCCTATCGATTGTATTCAATGCAAAAATTGTCCATATAGTTTTAAATTTGGCATCTACACCTTAATTTCAAACATTTCTTATGAAGTTGACAATTTCCGTCATGTTCCATTAAATCTTTTCATGAAATATAGGTAATTATCGCATAAAGTCCCTATCCCTTTTCCCTTCATTGTGCAAATCGTTCCCATCATTTTAATTTTGTCGTTTTAGCACTCAAATCAATATTTCTTTGCGCAAAAGGTTCTTACTGTCTATTTTTTCCACTAAAGTATTGCAAAATGGCTAATTCACTATACTTTTTAAGGCCTTGTTTGATTCTCATTTTTTGAAAAATAATGCATTTTGAATAGTTGATTGATGGAGAATGTGTCGTTAAAAATTAAAGAAAAATTTTGAATTTGCGTGAAATATTATTTTATTAAAAATTATGTTGTTAAAAAGAAGAGGAAAAAAATAAATTGTGAGAAAAATATGAATCAAACAGGAGCAAAATAAAACAAATACAACACACACACACATTGCTTTTAGAGTTCCAAATTTCTCAAAAAGTACAACCGAATCTCAAGTAAGATAATTTAAAATACTATAACAAAAGAAATTTATTTTATCTTCTTCCCAATTAACCCACCTACCCCTATCCCCTATGCCCTATCCCCTACCCTACGCCGCCACCTCCACCATCATCGTCACCAAAATAAATTAGAAAGGTGATTAAAAGTGGAAAAAAAAAAGTGGTACCTCATAAATAAGAATTTATCTATTCTTTAACAAAATCAGAACAAAATTCAAAATATAACACAATGAGTATATATATATACATACGTGTTTGTAATCAACAACAAGAAGATAATAAATAAGAATTTGCTGAAAATAGGTAAATTTTCCTATGTTCAATTATTTTCTTTCTTTTTTTATACCTTAATTATCTTTTTGATTATTTTGCTGGTGACTGTGGTTGATATGGAGGTAAAGGATGGATGTAGGGTAGGTACGTTAATTGGAGAAATAAAATATTTCTCTTGTTAGAATATCTTAAAGTATTTCGTTCGAGACTCGTTTTTATTTAAAAAAAATATGAAATCTCTAAATGCAATTTTGATACTATTTATTTAATCTTTATTTGATTATTTAAACCTAGGCGGGGAGGGGGGGGGGGGGGGGGGGGAATTAGTCATCTTACAATGTTTTATTAGAGAAAATGGACAATAAGGACATTTTGTTCAAAGAAAGGTCGATCTAAGTGTTAGAATATCAAAATTGAAACGATAAGGATGATTTGTGCAATGAAGACAAGGGATATAGATTTTTTGCACTAATTACCAATATTTCACGGAAGGATTTAATGGAACATGATGGAAATGACTAACTCCGTAAGAAATATTTGAAATAAGGGTGTAAATGTTAAGTTTGAAACAATGGAGATTATTTTTACAATGAGTACAAATGATATAAACTTTTTTTTGCTATTTACTTAGAGGGAAAGTTGCTTTTCATTTCCTTACGATTTGGGTCTTCCAAGACTTTATGCATTGGGCTGGTTGACTAATCTTTCGACTGGATATTGGGGTCCAGCCCAACGGTGAAAACAATCCACTAACACCAAATTACCAGCGGAATGCAGTCAGAAGATTGAAGGTAGAGGTGTCAAGATGGATGGGTTGATCAGACTCGTGAAAATTGGCTCGAATCGATTCGAGATTGCGGGTCGATCCATGATTCGAGCGGGTCGTTCATGGGTCAAGGACTAACCCGTTGGCCCGTGAAAAAAAAATATATATATAAATAAATATATAATTTTTGAACAACTAAATTATAATTAAGTAGGTGTCAATCTAATTGGAATGTACTTATATTATAAATATTTGATAATAGTAATTAAAAATACATTTAATTATTATTTGTTTAAATTAAATTTAACTTTGCAAAGTTATAAATAATTCATGTAACATTAAATTTGAATTCTATGTAAACATTTTTTGATATAAATATGAATTTATCATTTTGTTCAATTCTTAGTTTATATTTAATAAAAAAATATTTTTTGCTATAAATATGAATTTTTTTATATTTTTATAATTTTATTTATACAATCATATGAGCTAAATCGAAACAAATCATGACATTTGACCGGCATGAGCTCAACCCAAATGGGTCAACGGACGGTTGTATTGTAATCGAAAATTTGTGGACTGGTCCAGAATTCGTAGCGGACGAATTTTTTTTGGGTAATTTTCATAAGTAAGAGTATAACTTTAGTTAATTTCAATAATAAGAAAATAAATTTCAACTTTCAAAAATAAGATTTTTATTCATTTTTATTTATAATTTAATTAATTAAATATATTAAGGTCACAGATCTATATAATTTGGTCACAGATTCACAATTTAGCTAATCACATATTATTTTCGGTTACAAATCAAAAATTTTGAATGCCAAAAACAATTTTACGTCACAATTCAAGAATTTTATAGGTCACAATTTATTCATCGATCACAGATTCACAATTTAATTAATCACATTATTTTTCGGTCACAAATCAAAATTTTTAGATGTTACAAATTTTTTTACGATCACAATTCAAAAATTTTAAAAGTCACAATTTTTTCCTTGATCACAGATGAAAAATTTATAAGTCACAATTTCTTTATCGATCACAGATCACGAACATTATAAATCACAACTTATAAGTGATCACAAATCACAACTTATAATTGATCACAAATTAACAAATTTTTAGGTCACAAGCTATTTTTTAGTCACAGTTCATATTTTTCATTGGTTACAAATTATTTACTTATCACAAATTAACCAATTAAATAATCACAGTCAACCACAAAATAAGTCACATATTAATTTCTTAGGTCACAATTAATTTTGAGGTCACAAATCTGAATTTTATAGGTCACAAAAGTGACAAATCAAAATTTAATAAGTCACAGACTAATTTTTTAGTCACAATTTCTCAAATTTTATAGTCACAAATCGGTCTCAATCAAGATCAACTACCAATACATGGTCATAGAGAGAGAAGAGAATCAGTCCCCGGCGTAGCTCCTTCACTTCGGTCGTCGACGTTGGTCTGTTGGGTGGAGAGAGAAAGTCGCGTTGTAGGAGAGAGAGTTTGGGTGTGGGGGGTAGCGAGAAGGTGAATTAGCCATTAGGATTTGTGTGTGTGTATATATATATAATTAATTATATTTCATAATATTAAATATTTTATAATATTTTTATTAATATCTAATTTTTGTATAATCAAATCTTCCACCTTATTATTGAAATTGGATCTTGAAAAGTAAGTTATTGTGTAATTTCCATATTTTTTTCACGCAAGCCGTTAGAGGCTCATATGTTGGTGGGCCGACCCGACCCAAACCACCCGCGTTGACCCCTCTAATTGAAGGAACGTCTTCAACCTCGGACCATCTTCTCCTGCGACTATTCTATTCCGTACTTCTATCGACACACCGGACGGCGAACGAAGATTGCCAATTGGAAACCGGTAATCCCACTTTTTGCTCCTAAACTTGTCGAACAAAAAGCTCATTTTTTTATCGCTAAAGTGCGTTGTTCCGTGGGTGTTCTTTCTACACTTTACTCTCCAACTCACCGACTTTCCGTGGCCACTTATTCTATTCCACAGGTAAAGTTTATTTCTTTTATTTTTATCTATCGTTTTGAGGGGTTGAGAATGTGGGTTCTGTTCTTTCGTTGAGATTGATAAAATTTCAATGTAGTTACCTTTTGCAATTTTTCTGAGAATTATGTAACTTCACATAAGAAAATTGTTTAATTGCTTGACGGGAATGATTGAATTTTTCTATAATTTTTCTTAATGACAAAATAAAAGTTTGCAGATATTGGGTACTTTTGAGGTTTTAATGAAACTCAGTTGATTGTTTAGCAATAAAGAATACAATGACAGTTGTTTCTGTTTCTCCACTTTTTCACTCATGTTTTTATTTGTTTTTCACAGGAATCAATCAATCAAACAAAAGGGCTTAGCTAAAACCTTTCAAGTTTAATCTCAATTGTTTTTTATTTTTTTTTTCTTTTTCTTCGCATTTACTGTAATTGACGAACTTGCTGGGTGCATAACTGCCAAAAGGAAAAACTTATAGGGCAGGATTGATGTTGAATTTTCAAGAATAAATTTTGTGAAAAGTGATTTTTTGGGAGAATTGACGGTTAAAAGTACGGAAAAGTGGTTGGTCCATGTGCAAAATTATTTAGGGTGTGTTTGATGTGCATTTTTGAGGAAAAATGTATTTTGTTGAAGTGATGGATGACGAATATGTAGTTGAAAAAGAAGGAAAAGTTATTGATGTGATTGAAAATATTAGTTTATTGAAGAATGTGTGGTTAAAAATGAGTAGAAGAATGAGAATGAAAAATGATAATGTGTACCAAACACATTTTTAGTTGGGAGAATACTTGGTTGAAAATTTGGGGAAAATGAATTTCAAAGATTTTGTACCAAACGTGAGCTTATGATCCATTTTCATTCAAATTCTTCTTTAGCCCACTTAAAACCGTCCCCCCATAGCCATTCTTAAAATTTGGTGTTGTCACTCTGCATATATATGAGCCGATGAGTGTGTGTCAGTAATTTTTTTATTTTTCTTTTTCTTTTTGGTTATTTTGGGAAAACCATTTTTAGTGTTTCTATTTGCTGTAAATTAGGAAGGTTGCTATGGGGTCTGAGTTGGATCCTTTAGACGATATATTTGATGAAGACACTGCAAAAAATGGTAAAAGGAACTCTGTTTGTTTAATGTGCTTGCTGCTTTTATGTTTTTTGAGTTGCTAATTCGAACACAAACAAAGCTGCAGGCCGGGTCGGTGGTAAGTTTCAACCTAAGGCAAAGCAGAAACCATCAAGAAAGGCCTCAGCTGCAACATCGGTTTCTTCCTCGCAGCCAGTCCCAACCAGTGATGCCGTCGAGCACGAATCAAGTGTGATTCTCAGGACTGATAAGCCTTCAGAGCACTGTGAGTTATTTTTTTCCTTTTTTTGATTATTAAGTATATGAGAATCGTTTATCTAATGATGCTATAATTTCCAAAAATTAGGAATAACATTTATAGTTATACTGGTTTCTTATATTATAGGTTTCCATCGATATGATCAAAGTAACTCCATATCTGTCACCCTCTCATCCCAAAATATTGTTACAATAGACAGACCAAACACCACAGCTGGCTTGGTGTCAGATTCAGATGTTTTCATACCTGATGGCAATTGTAGTTGGCAGTCTAACTTCGACAAATCAGGAGAGGTGGGTTTTTGTTTGCTGCTGATTGGTCTGTTGACTCAATTTGCCTGAGGCAAACTCTTTGTAATTTCAGAATAGAGACATACTTCTTGGGTTGGAATCGCTAGATGATTTTCTTTCTTATGCTACGGCTGATATGGGTGAGCAAGATGCTCCTTTCTTTTGATGCTTTGTATATTCAGTGTTAATGCATATCCTATCCTATTTAGATAAATGCCCATAACAATACTTGCTGCAGAAACCATTGCAGAAGGTTCTATTCCTTCAGAGGCAGCATCAGCCGATGTCCCTAGCACCAAAAATGCTGGACTTCCTTTTCCAGTTCATTCCTCTATTGATGCTTCCACCTGTCCTCAACAGTCAGCGGTCCAAGATCCTTTAACTGGTGGAGAACCTGTCATTTCAATTAGTTATGATGGTGTTCACATGGACAACAGAGTGGTGGAAACAGAGGTGAGGATCTATATATCTTTAGATGCCTGGCTTTCTCCCTCCACCACGGAAGTTGAATACTTATCAGTTGACTAATTTGAATTGCGGGAGTTGGTCAATTGCAGGAGATGGATATCATGGATGCTCAAGTTTTGTCTGACTTAACAACTAGTTTTGGTACATATAAAACTGTTGTGTCTGCATTGTAAATCTTGCTTATATGTTATTCTTTAAGATTTGACCTAGCTCTTTGTGGCCAGGACGGTGCAGTAGAAAATTTCAACCAAAGCCGAAAATACAGATGCAGAATAAGATGCATGAAGCCAGCACTATTAATGCTGATGGATCGGAGTCTGCATCATGTCTACAGGATTCACAGTCGATTCCTTCTGAAATTAATTTTGGGGATAAATGCTCAAATTCTGCATTTTCACAGGATGATGTTCTGGATCTTTCAGCTGTGGGATTCACTCATGCTATTCCCTCAGAATCTATGCCTGAACTTATTGTGGATGAGGATCCAATAAATCTCATGGAGACATATCAGTTGAATTCTGGCTTCCTTGGAGACCATCCAGAGTTTGATCCTAAAATGCCAGCGGAACTTGTAAACCGTTTTAACTTCTGCAATTAGACAGCACACATGTTTGCTTTAACGTTTTGTCTGTTCCTTATGATTTTCTGATCCACCTTTTTTCTGAATATTATTTGGTTATTTATATATAGAGCCTTGCACGGACTAGAAAAAGTAAAACTCGCACATCAATTCCTTCTCCAGAGCAGCAAAATCCTTCCACATCTAGCCAGGAGAATGAAGCTGGTAGATCTTTGAGGCCACGGAAAAATAAAAATCTATTCCAGCTAGTAGATGAATTTGATGACGAGTTCCATGTTGACGGAGAATTTCCAGCTGAATGCCCTAGCAGTTCGGTTGTAGGTGAGGATAACATATCTGACAAGAAATTTCAAGTGGAAAATGAATCCCAGACAAAAAAGGTGAAGAGAAATTCTGTGAAGCCCATTGGTGATAAAGGAAAACCAGCTGGAAAGCAGAAGAAGGCTAAGGAAACATTGGATCAGGCAGCAAAATCAAAACCTAAAAAGTTTTCTCACTCTACACTTAAGAGAAGACGAGGTATATGCAGGATCTGAGCGTTGAGAACTGCAGCATATTTTGTTTCCTTATTAGGTGTTGACCATGAACCTTTTATGATTTATAGTGGACAAGGTTTTGCTCGAAACTCCTGAGGATGAGATTGACTTCCAAAAGGTGCCTCTTAGGGATTTAATTTTGCTTGCGGAGCACAAGGAGCAGCTGCAGGTATTTTCTGTGTGTTTTATAGCAGTAGCTGCAGTTGTAGTAAATGTAGCAGCAGCAGCAGTACTACTACCCATCATAACCACCATTATTACTATGCACAGTTACTTCCATTTCTGATGCCTCTTGTTCACCATAATGCAGAAAAAAGAGGCAACAACTGGAGTACCCTCTACAAATCAGAGGTAATGAAATTTTCATTAATTATCCCTTGTGTTCAACATATAGCTTTCCTCATCCTTGGTGACTTTGTTTTATCTTTTTTTATTCTGTTACTAGGATATGCCAAATTGATACTTCCCCCCTATGCCACCAAATTCCAAGCCAGTTCTCATTGCATTTAGCACAAAAATGTCTATGCAAGGAAGAATGTATGATATTAGAAAAAACATGTTCTCAATTCTATTTCAGGAACTGGTGGTAAGCAGAAAAGGACGTGCAAATGAAATGATTGTCACGAGTCCAGTGAAGATTAAGCCAACCGATCAATTTCTGGAGAAATTGTCCATGAGAAAGCAGTATATTGTTTTACACGTTGGTGTTGTTAGCATAATTAAGCATGTACGAGCAAGAAGATTGCATGTACAGCAGCCATAATGTCGAGACTGTAATTCATTGATCGAACGTGGTAGCATTCAAGAAAAATATCTATTTCGAGTGATACTTAGTCAATTGAAATTCTTGAATTTGCAAGCAATATTTGTTTGATGTATGAAGTTCTTATATTCTACTAACCATAAGTATGCATATTCAGTCATAATATCATCCTGATGCTTTTACGCCTGTCAATTCTTTGTATTCGCTTCTAAACTGGTTTTTCTTCTCCGTCATTCATGTTTGACTATATTTTGGAACAAGATTTAGTCAGTAGCATAATTTTACATTTTAATGATATCTGATTTGGGATATTAGTTGTGCTGTGCAGTAATAGTAATCCCTCGGAGAACTATAATGAGGATGAGCCCTTTGCATCTGAACAAGATGGAGAGTATGACCGTGAACAAGAAAGCCATAGGGTTGAAGAAAGCAACGTATACTTCAATTATCAGACTTACATGGACAGGACTCCCAGAGTAAGATGGTCAAAACAGGATACAGAGTTATTCTACGAGGTATATTGTGTTGTTGGTTATATATATTTGTAGGAGATGAGAGAAAATAATGAAATAAGTCAATTGAACCTAAGGTCTTCTGCCCCATAACGAGTCTTAATTGCTAGTGAGTACCTACTCGGCAATTGAAAAGCTTACCGCCATTCTGGTGTTGTAGATCAGTAAACTAAAATGCTTCCTCGACTTAGAAATTAGGAAGCTAGGGCTTCCTGGAAAAGAAAACTCTTCCCATTTATCTTTTCTGATATTGATGGATTTGTACACTTTGCTGTCTAGTTATGGAATCTCTCAATGCCATTCCATATATCTTTGTGGCATGAACTATGTCAATAGATCCAGAGTCACGCCAATTGAATAAGTTAATTGCACTAAAGCTGGTCTTAAATTTGCCACAAGGGATCTAAATTGCCAGCGACTACCTCCTTGGTTATCATTATGATAAATCAATTAGACTTTTTTCACAGCTATTCATTTAAAATCTTTTCATTTTGTTTCATTATGTACATGTGTGATCTATACTGTAACCCCTCGAATTGTAGGCAATACAGCAGTTTGGGACAGACCTTTCTATGATACAACAACTTTTTCCTGGTCGTACCCGCAACCAAGTTAAGCTGAAATACAAAAAGGAAGAACGACAGCATCCGATGAGGCTTCGTGAAGCTCTGACCATCCGTGCTAAAGGTCCATTCATGTCCTACTTATATCTTTGCCTATGAGATTTCACAGTAAAATGAGAGTCTGTTTTGTGTTCTCTCTTTTTCTTTTTTTTTCTTTTTGTATTTCAAATGTCTTTTATGAGAGTGATTTATCTTGCAGATCATTCCCATTTTGAAAAGGTTATTGAGCATTTACAACAAATTGCTGCTGAGGAAAACCAGAACAGTAATAAAGACGACTCGATAGATTTGACTGGCGATGAAGATGCTGAGGAGGGAAGTCATGGAGCTAATGTATTGACCTTTCTTATGCATTATTTTCTTATGTTATTCCATTTAAAATCTGGTGCCGTTTATTTTTTTACAGTCCAAGTATGTGGGAAATCTGTGTCTAGTAATTTTCATGTCAATAATCTGTATTTCTCAGGCCTGTGCACGTGTTGCGTCTTGATTTCCTGTTCATGTCAATTTTAACCGCTCATTGGTTTTTCGAATCAAAATCACATCCTTTAGTGATGAACCCTCTAGTTTTCTTGAACTTGACGATGCCTTAACTGATACATTTTAATGTTTTTTGTGCTGTGCAGGAGGAAGAACTGAAGATGGAACGTGAAGGAGGAGAAAATGAGTATACGGCTGAAGAATTTACGGAAATTCAAAGTCCTGTGAAATCTTGTGATAGTGAAGATGATTTGTATCTATGGAGTCAATACAAGAGTGATATATGACAAGTATTGACAATATTTTTCTATCTCAAATGTTGCATAACGCAATTTTTTTTTCTTCGCTTGTGGTTCTTGTTCATGATTTGTAATCAAATGATCTTCGTACATTAGGTCCAGATCAGAAGGTTATTCGAACTCCCAGAAACAGGCTGCCGAGGTGGTCATACTTTCCTTTAACAGTATTTTTTTATCAACACCTTTGCTCATCATTCTGTCTCCTGTGTGATGGTTGCAAAAATCTGATGTTTACGGTTTTTCTTTTGAGACGTACCATGTTCCAATGGACTAGAGATGAGCTGTGTGTTCAAATCGATTCAATGAATTTTGTGGAATTAATATTAACACATCACTGACATTCTTTCCTCAGCAAGAGGGCTAGAGTCCGATTATAACTTCATGTTAGGATTTTTTACTCACGACTGATCTTAGATGTTCATGACTGCATATAAGTAATGTGGTTGATATTGTGTTGTCTTTTGTTCTTTTACAGATGCAGATTCCCATTCCCCCGAGATGGAATCTGCCTTACTTCAGCAAGAAGCAACAAGAAGTTATTCAGCTCCAACAGAGGCAGGCACATAATTTAAAGTTTCCTCAGCATACGACGTCCCCAGATAACCCGATGGATAAATTCTTCCAAGTTAATCGTGTCCGAGGGAAAGGCAATGTATTCTTGAAACAATTTTACATTGTCAAGTGATTGTTTACAGGTTTATTCCTGTACTCTATTGGCTGTGGAGTCGTTACTACATTCATGTAACATTTCGTAGGATCTACAAGTATTACTCACTTTTACACCACTCATTTTTATATGTTTGTAAACATTACCCGATTTGTTAATTAATAAAATGTTGAAGATAAGAATATGATGAAAAAAAGTAAAGAGATATAAATGTAGTAATGAATAAAGGGTAGATTTTCATTGCAATTAAATATGATGTAATAAACAAAATTTGTGTTGCGAATATAATTAATAACCCTTGAAAATATATTCAATTGTGGTGAAGATAAGTAATGGACAATTATGCACATATACGACAAAAGAATGGCCCAAATGTAGTCTAGTCACCTCGATCCATCACGCATTGTCCCGTTTTGAATGGTGAACTTTCTCGTACTTGCCCCTGATTCTCCTAACACGTTCTAAAAATTTTATTTTATTTAATTATTATATTTTTAACTCAAAAACAATATTAATAAGTATTTAATTAATTAAACAAAATAGTAGATGTGGATTGAATCATGCTATTTGTATAACCTAGATTGACAATCTTTCACATTGAGAGGGTGCGGAGAGCACAATAAATAAAAAAATCATGGTCCTCCCATGTGAGGATTTTTCGACCGAGGTTATACAAATAACAAAATTATTTATGTTCCCGCCTTTCCAAAATCCCTGATGGGCAAGGAATGGTAATAGCCACTCGGCTCCATCATACCTTCTTGTATTTTAGTTTTAGGTATGTTGAAAACATTATCACTATTGTAGGTCTAAAGCTAAAAATTCTTCTTAGTTCCTTTTTGTATTAAAAACTTGAGATTAATTTCAATTCATTGTTTTTTAAATGAGAAATTAATTTCAGATAAACGTGATTAAGATAAAATCACTTTACACAAAAAGATAAAAAGAATGAACTCTTTAAAATTAAAACAAATGAGGGTCTCTTAAACAAGGGTCTTCTAGTGAATCTGACAAGAACCCAACATGCGCACTACAAAAATTGTGGAGAATAAAGCTAAAGTATATGTTGTTGCATATTTAATTCCACTTGCTTAAAAACCATTACAAGTTGAAACAAAGGCTTTAATTGAAGCTCTTTCAAAATCCTAATGGTAGGTGAAGCAAAAGATAATTAAGGTACATCTATGGTTTGCAACACTACCTAGCAATATTAAAATGAGTGAGATCTTTTCAAACGGAGAAAAATCAACAAAATTTTGTAAGATATACACGACATATAATCTTTACAATATGAATGAACACGGAAATTTCGCTCTACACAAACCCATTGAGTCTTTCTCCATTCTTAGCAGACCTTTTCTGTACATCTGCATCATAATGTGCAAAGGCAGCATCTAAAGCCTGCATCAAGCAAGTTTTTAATGTAAACTGTGGCTGCTGAAATATCTACTTATGATTAAGGCCTGCATAAAAGAACCATGTTATGAATTAATTGAGAGTTAGCTAAAAAAACCTGAAGCATTGGATGGACAAGTAAGGAAACTTGATGCCGGAAATCTGACTGCACAGATTCCTTAATTTCCTGGAATTTAATAAAAAGATACGAAATATTATACACGCAAGTAGGCAACACAGTATACGGGAAACAATAATACGTATCCCTGATAACAAAAGATACCTGTAGCTTTGGATATACTTGCGACATAGCATCTTTCAATCTGGTTACCTGCGAACGAGTAAACTGTTCTAAGATACTCAATCGACAGAGTCTTAGGCAGCATTTCAAATGGAGGATTGCCTTCATATAGTCTGGCCAGCAATATTTACAATGTAATTAGCAATTTTATGCAATTTCTGTATTGAAGATCAATAAAGGTCGCCAAGAGAAGTGGAATTTTTATTTTTTTCTCAAAACTGAATTTTTTTTTTTTTCAAAAGGTTCAAGTGTTGCTTACTGTCATCTTTTTCAAACATGAAAAAAAATGGCACAATCACCTTTGTATAAAGATACTTTGTTGTAATTGGATATGACGACCAGAAATGTTTCAATAATTCCTGGATGGCCGTCCAATGCTACAAAATAACAACTACATTTAGAAAACATCATTAAAGAGTAACATACCAGATATAACCATGGAAGCACTACGTGTTTGATTAAGTACCAAGTATTTGTGTGCACTCACATGTAAGAGATCCTCTCTAGTAACTTTTGGCAAACTATCCAATACGCTCTCATGTGGGTTCTTTCCAAGATGGTATCTGGTGCTCGATATATTCTGGGTCAAGCCACTGAGAACCTATATAATAATAGTGAGCAGTTTTGTTTTCCTGAATCAACATTCATATGCCCACATCTTTTCGAGTAAACTACATCATTAGAAGTTTATACCCACACAAAATATACATGTGAAGATGCAATACCGTAAAAGCAACTTCTGGATTTGTGATTGGTTCACTCAACCCTGTGACTCTAATCTCAGATACAAGTTCCCTTAAAGATCCATAGGCTTCAAGTGGGCTTACATTACATTTTAATGTCTTCACACCAGAACCAGTATCTCCTAATGCCTTTAATGCATTAGCTTGCTGAGAATCGAAGTAGTCCCTAGGATCCTGTTTAAAAAAGTAAGACATAAGATAAATAAATGTAGATGACGTATATTATTGATATACCACTGCAAGTAAAAAGTAACAAAAAGGCAATACTCAAACCTTAATACAGAGGGGAGCAATTGCAGGGTCTCGAGGCCCCTGAAGATCATCCATCTCTGCAATTCGAGAGATCCTGTGCGAGAGATCTTTTTCTGAATTCCCTTCAGATGCTTCATTAGCCAACTCAGCTGCAAAGATACTAGAAAATATCAGTTGCTCTATCTTTTTAGTTTCACAAGTAAAATAATAGCATACATATTGCCATTAGTGAGGGAAAGAAGCCCTCCTCTAACCTTGTTTTGTACGAGCAAGTGCTTCAGCCACAGACCTTGTGTCTCCAAGCTCAACATCTATTCTCAGAATGTAAAAACAAAAATAAAAGCCATTAGGCTGTCATACATTTCACTTATGCCATAAATATTAGTGTTAAAAATAATTCTAAAGCAATCCTCAAGCTCTTACCAAGAATTCATAATTAACTATTTTTTTTTTATTCCATCGGCCCTACATTGGTTAACAAGGGATGGACACTGAAATTGCAATAGAAGTCAATGGAGAACCTGCTTTTTCTTAGATTATTTCTTAAGAATTTGAGACTAGATAGATAGCTTATGTATCGAACATGTATAGCAGAGAAATAAAAGTCGAGAAGGAGGTAACAAATAAACCATCACCATCTCCAACATACAATTACATCCCCCCCCCCCCCCCCCCAAACCATGCACACACGTGCGCTTGTGAACACAAACAATTAAATGCAAGCAGCAGACATGCAAAACTAGCATGTTGAGACTTTGACATTCAGCATGAATTACAAGACCACTAGCCAACATCACAACTCCCATCCCGTGACATAAACTAGCTAATCTGCTCTCTGTTACAAGCAATGAAAAAAGGAAAAAAGATTGGAAAAAATAGAACACCAAGCCACACAACAGAATGGTGTCTGAATAGCGTGAACTCTTCATTGGAGTATCATAAGTCAGCTTTGAAAGATAATCTCAAACCCCTAGGCTTCATGTAGAACTGTACTCTTTGAAACAAAGTTAATTCGTCAACAAAATGTATCACTTCTTCAGACTGAAAAGCTTCAGCTATTTGATAAATATGCCTTAGGCTTACAGAATCACCGACCTACAACTCTTCCTTGAAGAACAACTGCAGCATGCTGGTTGAGATCTTGCGAGAAATATCTTCTGTATGGCTCATATTGCGAGTCTAATACATCCTTGCTCTCTTCACGAAGTAACCCATGATCCTATATGCCACAGAAGCATAACTTTAAGTGAACAAAAAATGCAAAATCCTTATTGAATAGGCTGTAAAAACCAAAATGCAATCTAACATAAGACCCTGTGAATCAATGTGATGTTTTCCAAAGAGCAGTTCAGGACTACAATATCCAAAAAGGGAATGGAGACAAAATCACAAAGAATAACATGGCATTAACACCAATGACGTATGTTTATAAACACATTAGTTGGATACTACTTATTC
Source organism: Osmanthus fragrans (assembly GCA_019395295.1). NCBI lineage: Eukaryota > Viridiplantae > Streptophyta > Magnoliopsida > Lamiales > Oleaceae > Osmanthus > Osmanthus fragrans. The sequence continues at coordinate 45,515,860 of CM033341.1, read as the reverse complement.
TCGCTCTATATTATAATAATAAATATCAAGAACAAAGTGAATGAATCTAGCAAAATTTGTTAATGAACCCAGAAATATAAGACTGCAGAATATAGATGACCAAACGTACCGGGAGATGCAAGTAGTCATCGCCTACATCAGCTTCCATGTCCAAAGTTGGATCAACACACCTGATCTGGAAGAAGAAATGATGTGGAAAAAAAGTTCAAAATTCCAGTATGAGAATGTTAACAATTTGGAAAATAATAAGTGCACACTTCAAGAGTAAATCACCTTTCTACGAGCTTCATTTGCCAACATGTCATCTTGCTTCAGAAAAACGGCAAGCTCCTCATCTTCAGCAGCCTCAGCTGCAGCAGCAACTACATTTTTAGTACTGTGAAGATATTCCGCTCTTGAATATTTGGTCCAGAATTCCTTTTCTGACATCTGTATTGCAAACTTTTCGTTGTCAGGGATTTCTAAGGGCTATGGAAGTTCTTTTAGACAATATCTCCAATGGCACATAGCTCTTTGAGGTTCCGACAAGTAACAGTACACCTTATATATAATGATCTAGTATGCATCCAAAATGGTGTTTGGTAGGAATTAAAATTAGATTTTTTAGTAGATTGTAATAGAAGTTTTTGAAATGTGTGGTTGAAAAGTTGTGGGACCCATGAAAGATGTGGTTAATATTGATTGTTTGACTTTGACATAAATTAAAATAAGACTTTGATCCGGCCAAAACAGGCCCTAAATACTATCCTTCAAGTGATCGCACTTCAATATAGATTTAATGTCGAAAGATGATACTTCTTAGAAGTTTATAATACATTTAGTTTCAATAAATATCTTTCATGTTATTATATACCCTTAAACAAATATCCTGTCTTGATAAAACTTAAGTGACTTGACTAAACTCGTTTTCTTCAAAAAAAAAATTATAATAATAATAACTCACAGTTTTCATGTGTTGTGAAGACTTGTGCATAACCCATTCTTACTATTCACATGACACAAAACTATATTAGTATATACAGTAGCTTTCCAACATAGAGAACATTGTCTTTCAAGGTTTTGTCAACCACGTGGATTAAGAAAAGTGGGTGTAATTGTACAATTTCAAAATCATGTGGGGCCAACTACCATCATTTATTTAAACATCAGGGAATTTGTTTGATTTTTATTACCATTGCTCCAACAAGCAACTATTTTCACTCGGTAAAAGACAGGAAAAGGTTCAAGGAAATTATATAAAGCCTAATGGAATCCAGTATTAAGCACTAAAATATCAAGGAATCCAATTGAAAATAAAAATAATATTGATAATCTAGGAAGCACGGACACGCTCCGGGAGACAACGTATCGGTGTTCGACATGTATCGGACACCGGTACGCCTCCGACATGTCGTCGACGCGTGTCGGAGTTGCTTCAAGCGTGTAGGAAGTCCCTTGCGACGGAGATGAAAAAGAAATGAACTCGGCGGTTGAAAAAAGTAGGGAAATCGGAGGCTGCCGCTGGAAGAAGAAGTGCAATCTTCCGGTACTGTGGCCTGTGGGGAAGAAAGAAGAAAAGAAAAAGAAGAGAGGAAAGAGGAGACCAAAAGGCACGACTTTGAACTTTGAATAATGGAACTACTTTTGTACTTTTCAAAAAACTAGTGGACCAAACACATTAAATGCATTGTACCATTTTTATTTTTTTTAGTGTATATTATTTTTTTTTTACACTTTATTCTTTAACAAAGCAAAATGCAAAAATTTATGTTAATTAATTATTTTACTATTTCACCCTCCATGTATATTTATTATTTAATTATTTATATACATATGTAATAAGTATTAAAAAAAATATTAATTTAGATTATTAGATTAAAAAAATTAAAATTAATATTTTAATCAACGTGTCGAAGACGTATTGTGTCGGAACTTTTTCGAAAAATAGCGTGTCAGACACTCGTGTCCATGTCGGTGCTTCTTGGTTGATAATCATCATAATTATAATCATGGTCACATAGGCAAGCTGATGGGATATAAATGTGATGAGGAAATATATAAGGAAAGAACTTTCCAAGAAAGGAAATCAAACATTGACATTCTCCCCTACCTTGATAGGAACAAACTTCAAATATGCTTGGCGAACAGCCGGTTTCTCAGCAAATATCTGCAGTAAATTTTAGGGCGTCAACAAGGTTGACAATATGAGAGATACATACATCCAGTCAAGTAACAACAGCATCAAAAGTTGCACACAAAAGAAACATAATGTTTTCAACTACAAATTACTCTAGCAGAGCGAGATTTGTTCTTCCATATTTAGGCTTTACTTATGGAAAGACAAGGTGACTCAACATTATTGGATGGTAGCTAATGTATAAAATATAAGTCTCTGAATGAAAATAGTTTAAATGTTTAGCATGGTACTTCCAAATAACCCATCCAGGGCACAAAGTTACACAATGGCTCTGTCATTTCAGTGGGAAGAGTTGAAAAGATAGGAAAAAATTCGTTGGAAAACAAAAAACTTACTAGCTGTTTGGCTCTTCAGAAAAATGCATGTATTAATTTTTAAGACCTCAAGAGTTTTGGATAGTTATAATTATCATTTAGAGATTTCTTGGAAAGAATTAATTGGAAATTCGTGTTTTCCCCCAAGTTTTCTTTCATTTGGGCCACTTCCCTTGTAACAATTACCGTATCAGTTAAAAGGACTATACCATATAAAGTCTAGCACTGAAAATAGCTAAAAAAACGTTTATTGCTATCTATGTTAAGACTTAAGAGATTAACTTAATCAAAAGGAAATCATTTTTCTGGTTCACAAAATTTGAATAAAGGAACTGTACCTGATGAATAATCTCTGGAGTCAAGTTGAATGTAACTCTGTTAGACTGGAAATACAACAAATAGAGACATGACAATCAGGTTGCATGTTGAACGATTAAAGACAAGTAAAGAAATCTCAGTTTGTGTCACAAACTGAGAAAGTATCAGACTTCACAGACAGACAAAAGCAAACTTCAAAAGGACTTGGGGGTTGTTTGGTAACATGCATGTTTCCTGTTCTTCTACGTTTTAAAATTTTGAAGTCATAAAAAATGACTTCAAGTTTTTGTTTCAATTTATAAATTTATATTCAGTCGTTTGAAATCAGAAGCAAAATGGTTGAGTTAAAAAAAAAAAAAAAAAGCATAACGGCTGCAAAAACCACTAACAGAAAAAGGAGCTTTGCATTACTTCAGAAATACCTATATTTTAATGTTCATCAAACATATTAGGATGTTAAATCTTATGGCTACCAAAAAAAAAAGGTTTCAACTTCCATCCTTATCACTGCCCCCAAACAATCACAACAGTGCTGCTCTTCTCCCATCAATCGCGACAATCATGAGTCCTCTTCATGCAGTTTCCTTGCAAAATCTTCACCCCATCAATGTTGTTGGAATCGTTGACACCTATGATACCACTGTCTCACCACCCTACCCCCTCTCCTTCAGCCCCCCCAGTCGCAGTAAACCACCACAGCCAGGACTGAAAAAAATCCACAAATCACACCTTCTGCAAATCACCATCCAGAAATGCATGCAATATGATGTCAAATCATCGCCAGAAAAGGTTGCACCAAATTCTGGAGAGCCCAGCACATTGAGATGCACATATCCCTTTGTTAGACACCTCCACCAATTCCCTAACTCTTGGTTCTTCTTTCTTCTAACTTTTTAGTACATTTTGAGTTACAGGTGAATCGCTTTCGAATAGTGAAATAGATAACATCCAAAATTACTGAAAACCCTTTTTGTTTTGGTTAATATATGAACCAAACAAGTTTTTCCTCAAAATTGTAAGTTATATCTGTGTTACTGAATATGAGACCAGAAACAGATGAATTATCCAGCTGGCCCTACAAGTAACATTCCACGTTGAAAAGCAAGGGCCATAACACAGACAATGCAGCCTAACAGCACCATCAAGATAGGCCCTTCTGCTGTCCGTAGGAATTTGAATGAATCTAAACCGCAACACATACACACCAAAACCAAATTCCATCTCTCATGGGACTAGAGTCTTGCATTCAGGAATCAGGACCATAAAATTCACCCAGATCAAACAAATCCAGCTATGTTGACATACAATAAGGGAGCTTTCTTATACCTGACCATCCGATAAGGGTTTCACACTCCACATTTCATTTTTTAAGGCCACACGCTGCTTTGGCCTTCTTCTGTCATTCTGATCCAGTAATTTCTGCACTTCAATAATGAATAGCGATTATTTATCATATGTTTCTATCAGTAGCTTTAGACCCACTAAATGCAGAGTTTGTCTGTCCTTTTCAATTTTTAAAAGCTAGCAGTAGATTAAAATTTTCTAAAACGATATGTCAAACCAAATTGAAACCATTTATCTGAAACAGTATACAGAAAATTTGCCTGTATAATGCTCTTCCAATGTGTTCACCAGAACTGATAGAATTTTGTGTGCGCGTATTGTGTCATTGATTATCTAACTTTCTCAAATATTTATCAAACAACTTTGTTCCAAAATAGAAAAATGTGAAAGCTATCCTCTGGGAAACGCTAATTATTATTTAGTTGAAAAAACTAAGATGAAAACAAGGCAGGATAAATGACAACTGTATCATTTTTTCATTATTTTTTTCTTGCGAACAATTGAAATAGAAGACCCTGAAGTTCAAACTGCAGTAGCTAACCTTCCTTGTTGCCCAAAATTCAGCCTCCGTCAGGATACCTCCAATAACAAATTGCTTATGAAGCATCTGCAATTCGCTGCCAGTTACAGTATTTAGTTATACAACCTGTAGGTGGGATTTAAAGTAAAAAACCTATACTAAGGAATTCAGAACAAAATAATCCAACAAACTACAAAGATCAACTGAATTGCGCGGTTGTAACCTCACAGAAGGAACATCAGCCTTTCATGTTTATTGTTTACAAGAGAAAATATAGGGTTGAAAAGGCAGGCAAGAAATTGGAATATAACAAAATCTTAAGCAGCACCAAACATAACTTCCAAGCACAAACTCCAATAGAACCATTTAGCTTCTATTTAAATATTGAAATAAACTATAGAGGATTAAAGTAATCAATTTGATGCACAAGATATTTTATTTGACGACGACTTGACAGAATGCACTGAACATTTTGTCTACTGAGAAGCTAGTTGGTTTGAATGATAGGTCAAAACAGCCGTCTGCAAATTCCTCGTACATTTATTTGTCTCCAAATCAGCAATTTCACGTCATAACATCGAGATAACTGTATATTAACTAACCTGACTAGGTCTTATGGAGACAATGTCATAGTTAGAAAAACTCCTTTCCACATACTAAAATAGTCAAATTAAAGCAGTAACATATGGATAGGGGTATCCTTTGTACCACTTGAATGAGATTTGAAAAAATTATTCCACCCACTGAAAGATGTATGCACTGTGCAGCAAATCATAAGTGGCCAAGTCACAATTTGTAATTAAATATTAGAAAGAAAATTCACTTGTCCTCCTGCAGTAGCTTTATCCGATGCTCCATTTCTACCGTGCTAAGCTGCTCACCCTGAAGTGGAGCAGCAGGCTTCTCGGAGGTAGCTTTTCCAGTTTCTCCATGTAATGCAATAGCTGCAGCTGTTCACAAGTCACCAGATACAATATCTTTAGGTACGTTAGCCCCTTATTTCCTTGAGACCATAAATTTGTAAAAATAATCCAACATAGATACACTATGTTCCTTACTTCCCTGAGAACATAAAGTTGAAAAAAAAAATCCAGCATAGATACACCATGTTCCATATTTATCAACTCCAGACCGAGCATTTACCCAAGTCACAGGGTCATTAGTTGAAGCGAAAGTTCAATGTGAGGTGTAAAGCTAAATAAAAGATAATTACATATTATAATGTAATAAATTAACAATAATTTTTAAAAAGTTAAGTCATATCATAAGATCAAAATGTTTATGTGAGATAAGTATTACGTAATCAAAAGACAAAATACTCAAAACTAGCTTTTGTTTTTTCAAAGCAAATTAGAAATATAATATAAGTTTTTCCTCTTTCATACTCCCCTCTTTTTGTCAAGGAAATTTCATTCATTCTGAATTTAGATTTGATACTAATCTTTAAAAGATAGAAAATAATCAATATCGTAGCCATTGAGTTAGCCTATGTTTCAACCAGTTTAGCCGGTTCTGGCTGGCTCTTGATTGATTTAGCCTATGTTTGACTCATGTTTATAAAGGGTTAATGAATACTGAGGTCACTTTTTATTCACACATTTCGAAGAGCCACGAGTACTACTCACTTATGTACCACTCATTTCTATCCATTTATTTATAATTTAAACCGTTCATAAACACTTCGAACATGCTTTTAATTGTAAACCAGTCCATTCAATCTACCTAGACCAGCCTTGGGTCCAGTTCAGGTCGGACCCCCTAGTCCAGTGACTCAGTATGGTTTCAATAACTACCATTTGTCCTATACATTCTTAATTTGAAATGAGTTTTAGAGCTAAAATTAGAATGGTGATCTACATGTAATGACCACAATTAAGTTAATAATCAAAATTTGCAAGTGATATAAATTTCATACGCCAAGAAAATCTCAAACATGTTCACTACGTGGCAGACTTGTTATCTAAAATGTAACTAGTGGCACATAAAAAATCCCACTAAACTCAAAATTCGAATAAGATAATGGGGATAAGTAATATCAAATATAAAGTCAAAGTCAAAGTCCTACGTGGAATATAAGCAAATGGATAAGAAAAATAGAAAGAAAAGCAGCACACCCATCACACGAGATTATTTGAATCCAACAAATATAAACTTTAGCAGACTACGTGTGGCAATCTTAGATCACAGAAAGCATGGTAATATCCAAGTTCAACCAAAGGTGGTGAATAACTAATGGCTGTGATAGTGACTTACCCACAAATTCTCGGCAAATATCACGATCAGCAAAACTATCAAACTCTAATATGTAATTTCCACCCTGAAATAATGCAGAACTAAGCTTGTTAATTGCACAGAAACTAGGCAGCAGAAAATACATTGCTCGTGTTGAAAGATATTTGTGGAAAGTTTTGCAAGCACGTATCAGCTTAGTCCACGACTTACTTCATACCTGTTCTTGAGTAAGATTAAGAAGGGCCTGCTTACTGGAACCCTCCTTGGTAAATTTATGCCCTGAAAAATGGAGATAATAGCAAAGACATCAATAAAAGCTCTACAACAGAAATATAACAAAGAAGTTGAATAATGAAGGTGAAATGTAGACACTCCAGAAGACTGGTCATTTATTTTCTCCTTCTTTGGTCTTCCATTTGATTTTCAGGGTGATTATGGAGTACGAAATAGATCAGATAATATAGAAAAATTACCTTTGTAAAGAAATAGACTCACCACAATGAACTACATTAGTCACCGATGCTTATTTTATTTCAAATAACACATTAACTGCAACCCTTAACACGTGGAATTATAATTAAGAAGAATCTTCGTATATCCTGGTAGAGAAGGGAAAGGTAGAAGAAAAAGGACCTTTAATCGTCCTAAACTCCACATTTAGCTTTCTGGATGAATTCGGATCATTTGGCATAAAAACAAATCTTTCCCTGGTCTGCAACAAGCAACGGATAGAACCAGATTAATCCATAAGCTGCATTTTTTACTAATTAATAGCTCTGGTTCTTAAGCCACTGTTTGACGACCATTATTTGAAAACTTTTTTTTCTATATACTCATTTTCAATCGCGCATTCACGCAATAAAATATTCTGCACATAAATCCAAAAATTTTCCATACTTTTTAACCACACATTCTACTAAAATCACTATTCCAAACATTATTTTTCCCATATAATGGCCATCAAACAGGGGCTGACTATAATCCATCAATCCCCAAATAGACACCATCACAGTCACAGCTCTGTTTTCCCAAAAGAATTAATATAAAAAACATGAAAAATGACCAAATTTGATTGAACAGCACAGTGGAATCAATAGAGAAAGATGCAAGAAATCATTGATCAGTCTTGCATTTCTGGTGCATTTGATTTATAGTGGACCCAACTATCAGGGAATACTCAATCCAGCAGACTATAGCCCGAAAATAATTCAGGAGAAAAAAGCCATACTGACATCGGAACTAAGTTATCGCTAAAACACCGATATGAGAATATGCGTGCTCAGTTCATTACCATTTTCAGGACGCCAGGAACTCCGGGGTCCTTGACCGAAGACTTATACTTGGCACGCTTCATCACCTGCCCATCCGCCATGTTTGATAGCTCAAGTATAGGCAATCAAAACACAAGTACTCGAATCGTTACTGAAATAATCGATTAGAATAGGATTATTATCCCGTTTATTATGAACTCAAATTGAATGATCTACGGCAACACTGAATCAGCTAGAATCGGCTCGGCTCCTATAAATGCCCGCAGAGATCTAGGGTTTTAGAGTGAAGTATAAAAATCTCCTCTGGCTGGCGTTGATGTCGCCAACAGGGAAGAAAAACCATTAGTCCGCGTGTGGTCGCTCATGCGTGTATATATACAGGCGGGGATGGCTATCAATCAGGTCATGATCAAATTTGGTTTAATTCTCCTGTGCTGCATATGGGCAAAGCCCCTTTCCCAGGGCCTATGTAGCAGGGCTCGCTGCCTGTGCATGGCTCTTGTTTGGTACCTCTTTTTTTTTTAAAAAAAATTTCTTTATTTTTAACCAGATATTCTACAATAAAATAATAATATTATACGTAAATTTAAATTTTTTAAAAATTTTTAACTACACGCTTTCTATCAAAATATTATTTCAAAATGCATTAGTTCCGAAAAATAGGGCTTAAACATGCTCATATATTACATAACAAAAATAAATTTTATTTCTTTATTTTTTATCTTTTTATCTTTTTGATCTTTTGATTTATTATTTTAGTTTAATTGATTTTTAAGTGAAAAATACAAAGTTATTATTTAGCCCTCTTTAAAATTATAAAAAAGTAGTCAACTTTAATTTTCTTTGTTGAAATCTCAAATCATCCATTTTATCTTTGTGGTACGAATATTTCAAATATTTGAAACTATAAATAGCACAAACTAAATATTTGAGAAAGTTTATAAAAAAATAAAGATTTAAGACTGTGTCTGCAATTCTCTCTTAAAACATTGGATAATTTAACCAAATTTTTTTTTTTTTTTAAAAGTTATGCACTTTTTTGCAATAATAATTTCTATTGTTATAAAAATTGCATTTTTAAATTTCCATTTCAATATATCACTGCCACGTGTCATCTAATTTTTTCTATTAGGCGAAGAACAATGTTATTTATACAAAATGATTTACATATAGATAATTTATCAGAAAGAGAGTGAATGTTTTTTTTTTTTTTTTTTTGAAAAAATTAAAATTCAATCATGTCTTACTATTGCCCAACGAACTCGTGGGCAACGAGTCGAGTCGAGCTCGACTCGTAAAAAAAAGTCGAACTCGGCTCAGTCCACGAGCTCGTGGATCAAGACGAGCCGAGCTCTAGCTCGGCTCGCGAGCTCATCTAATTTTTTTTTTTTTTTTAAATTTGACGAGCTCGGGCTCGTTTTTTATGAACCCGAGCGGCTCGTTACTCGTTTTAGACGAGCCGAGCTCACGAGCCCACGAGCTACTCGGCTCGATTGCCACCACTATGTATATGTAAACCATTATATATATGTGTAATACAATTGTTAAACAAATGCATGCCTTTGCACGTGACATAGTTTACAAGGACAAAAATATCCATTTACTTGTCATTTAATATTTAGCCATGTTTGATTCGCTTTAAAAATAAATAATTTATTTCTCGTATTCATTTTCAATCAGACATTCATGCAATAAAGTATTTTGTACGTAAGTTCAAAAACAATTTCCATTTTTTAGTTATAAATTATTCAAAAAATCACTATTCAAAACATTATTTTTACACAATAATGATCACCAGACCGAAACTTTGTATAAAACAAAATAAAAGGGAATATATGTAGTGGATGTCCAAAATCTTTCAAAAATGTGTAGTGTGGTCTTAGCCCCGGTTTGATTTTTTTTTTTTTTTAATTTATTTTTCTCTCTTCTTTTCAAATACATATTTTTTTATTAAAATAATATTACGCACAAATAAAAATAAATTAACCACACATTTTCTATCAATCTACTATTCCAAAATACGTTCTTCAAAAATGGCGTGGATCAAACATACCCCTTAATCTTTCTAGCAGCTATGTCCCAATCTTTCCAATAACGTACATTGAAAGGACCTTTAACATATTTCATCCAAAAATTTGTTAGTTGATCAAAAGTTAAACATCCGATCTTAATTTGAACAATTTAAAAGTTCAAAATGGTGTTTTAAATATTTAATTGGTTAAACATATAAAAAAAAAAATTCAAATTCATTTTTTTTATTAATTAAGAACGCATTTGATTGATTTTATTTTTCATGAAAAATATCATTGTTTTCACTTATATTCCAACTTTTGAGTGTTTAATTGACAATTTTTTTCATGAAAAATATTTTTAAACTTTTGGTCATGTGACTATGTTTCCTTCAAAAACAAGGAAACCATTTTTCTTTAGTAAGGGGTAATTTTAATTTTTCAGGAAATTTACTCTTTCATTATCTCTCTCTCTCTCTCTCTCTCTCACATTTATCCATCAATAAAAAATAAAGAAGTATAATATTTTTTAAGTTAAAAACTAAATCAATCAAACACATTTAATTAATAATTTTCATATAAATAAGTTTTAGACAATTGAATTACTTATAATTTATTTTTCTTTCCATTTAATTTTTATGATCGCAATCAAACGCACCCAAAATGTTAAACGACCATTTTACCTTTTTAAATTTGTCAAATTAGGATAAGACGTTTGACTTTTGATCAACGTACAAATTTTTGATGAAATCGTTAGAGTTCATTCTAATGCACATTTATCAAAATAATTGAAATGTATCGGCTAGGATTTAAAATTTTGGAGCCACGTTGTACATTTTTTGAAATGATTGAGCCTTCTGATACAAAATTTCCTCAGTTTTATATCAACTCAAGTATCTTGATTCTGTTACTTCTTTGCCAATTTTACAGCATTTTTAATAATATGACAATTTTTAATTCATATTTTATGCAAAATTTCATATTTTTATTAATATAATGCTGACGTTGTATTTTCTTCTTGAAGTTTTTTTTTGTGAAAGAAAAGAAGAAGAAGAATAAAATAAAAAAAAAAAAAAAAAAAGGATTATACATGAATACTTGAAAATTTGTAAATTGCAAAATGGAATAAATACGAACACTGCATAAAATATAAAAGAAATAATATCACATATTATTTTATTTATTTTTGGAAAAATTACTCATTGGTTATAACTTATTTATTCGACAATTAATGATATTCATCTCTGATCTCTCCGTT